>CAUJNA010000002.1:1094965-1199965 GCA_963377175.1 Effrenium voratum
CCGTGATTGCATGGGGGGGTCCCTGGGGATTCATCACTATTCGAGGGACCCCCCAAAAACGATAACAAAGGATGTGTTTATTCACTTGGGGTCAACATCATGTGCAACTTCAATCCATGAATGTCCGTATACAATAGCAAGCCCCTCCATTTGGAGGATCCGCTTTCCAGATTGAGAAACACCCACATGCTGCGCAATGCAGCCGGCCGTCCCTCGCAAAAAACTCATCCTGCATGAATTTCCTGGTGATTTATTCGAAACAGCCTACAAATATATGCAGGCAACAAGAGACAGGGTAGACCCTCAAACCTGGAAAGACCTAGGTTTCGCAAACTTGGAAACACCCCGGTGTCCGCCGGTCAGGTGGAGAATGCCATTTTAGCCTTCCAAAGTCCGGAGTGGCCATGTCACGCAGATAGCAAGACTTTGCAACTCGGCAGTGTTGGCTTCGCAGATAAGTTCCTGGGACGGTGCAACCTACTCTCTTGGAAAACTAGCTCTGGACCCGCTTAGAGAGCCGCACAGAAAGGCTCTCCTTTGCAGCTGCTTTGTTTGGGACCCTTCGTGTGGTTTTCAGACGTGACAAATGTTCTATGCGGCATGTTGCAATGCGGATCAGCATTTGAAGGCATGCTCTCCTGCGCATATGCGAGATTGTAAAAGCAGCTCGGTTGATTCCTGCGTTGCCCAAGCTGCCCTTTGGTCTTTTCCTTTTTTGGGATTGGGGCTTTGTAAAATCGGACACGCCTTTTGGATGGTTGCCAAAGGGGAGCAACAGGGATCTCCCCCCCATTAAACCTGTTGCTTCAATGCTCGGGCGCACGAGTTTCTGAATTTGCGACCTTCTGAAGCGGCGGTGGTTGGCGACGGGATGTCAACAACAATCACTGGAGCTTCCCTCCGGCATCTTCAAGCCAAACTGCCGTCGAAGGGTCGGCCCCAAGTGCGCCACGAGTTAGGGACTGAACCGCCAACCAACTTGGGGTTGCAGAGGAAAGGCTGAAACTCATTTGGAGGGTCAGAATCCGTTCCCAAGTAGTTTTGGAGTGACTGCGACACAATTGGTTGAGATTTTGATTAGTTCTGCTAAGTCTTGAGATGTCCGGCGTTTTTGTCTCTTCAGGGTTGATGCATTGCAAGGGTTGCACGGTTTGTTTCCTGGCATGTTGCCTGGATTTGGGCAAACTTGTCCTGACCAGGGTCTCATCATCCCATTCTTTGGGCGTTTGTGAGGCTGGCAAATCATGTGTCGCTTCGCTTTATCAATTGCACATGCGATGTGAGGAGACGCCTCCAACCCTGCCAACGGCTTGCCTGCGTGGCTTAATGTTCAATCGTTCTCTTGTTCACTCCGGAGTGTTTTTTCGCCAGAGTAGGATTCCTCTCAAAGATGTTCCAAACTTGTTCCAAAAGGGGCAGGACAGCCCTGCTATGGGGTGAAGGCTGGCCACCAAAAGGGCACCCTCTTTTTATCCATCTGGCCTTTACTATCCTGAGTTTCCACCTCCGGGGCTCGCATAAGGATGATGGACTGCATGAGGAACCTGACTCGGCGAGGAGGTGCGCTGCGAGTTGAAGCTACACCCCAACTCGCCCTTCCCAAGAAAGGGGGGTCTTCGTTTCTCTTGGGCAAGTAATGGCCAGCCCCGGATTAATAAACCCCTGGTTGGTTAACAGGGGGTGTCCCCTTTTAGTGGGGATTCATGACTTTGGGAGGGAACACCCCCCTAACAATGGCACGGGTTGATTAATCCTGGGTCAATATTAGGCGCTCGAGTTTCCACTTTAAGGTTTGCACTGCCCGGTATGCCGACCGAAAAGCCTTCAACCACAAGACAAGGTGGGGAGCAGGTAAAGAGCTGAGGGCAAATGAGTTGCATGGGGGGATGTGCTAAGAGCATTGGTCTACTAGAACACCCTGTGTAGATTGGGGGATGGCCCAACCAAACCCGCGGGGCATTTTCAATTTGTCTTTTCTTGGTTTCTATGTTAAGGTTGTTAAGGGTTCACAGACCTGACCTTGTGTTGCCCACACTTGGGCTCTCAGCCAAGGTTCCCCCCACCCCGCTGCCCACGTTTGATACAGTCGAGGCCTTGGGCCTACGGGGTAGGTACTTTCCGGAGTCCAAAAAACGAAGCAGAGCCACGCAGATCGAGACATGCTTTCGGAGCGGGTGGTGTGAACTACGGATTCATGAGTAGTATCAGAGGAACAAGCCTAACACATACATCAATATTCGACATTAAAAGGAACCGCCGATGAATCCACGTGGGTGGAGAATGTGAAGGGACTTGTCAGGGTTTTGGGAACCGTCAAACATTTCCCCGCCACTGTTGCAAACGTGGGGCCATTTCACACAAGCACACTTGAGTATGATTGAATGTGGGCTGTTGTAGTGTAATTGGCTTGGTCTTCTTTTCAGGCGCGAAGCTGGAAAAGAAGCCCAGTTGTCCATTGGTGGCAGCGGGACATTGGCCTCGCTTTGGGTAGCTCATGGCTCAAGTGCTTCCAAGCCTAGGTGCGCATACCAAGCCACAAGAGATACTCAAGCTTTCATATGTGACGTGCTTAATCCAGTGGTCCTTCTTCAAGGAAAGCATGGTCAGCCGTATAGATGCATTTTGGGCAGCCAGTTGTTACTCCAGCACTTTCATTCGGTTTCTGCGGCAGTCGTGCGCAAGAGGCAAAAGGAGAGCAACAAGAGGACAGCCAACCGCATTTTAGAGGTTTTACCTTGTTTGCTTTCAGCCCTTGGACGGCAGCACTAGCCATGCCCCCTCAGCCGAGACCCGAGCCTGACTCCTAAATTTGACCGGTCTTTGCGGCTCAGTTGTGGTCCAAGCGGGCCTATGTATTGCACTCCATGTGTATGGTTCCGTTTTAAAGGGAAATTCTGTTGAGGATTGTTTTTGTTTTCTCCCCACCCGACATTTTTTGGGGTTGTTTGATAGGTTTTCAGTGATGTCCCACCGCCACAACCCGAGCCCACCCGCTCGCTGACAGAGCCTGTGACAGACAGCTGCGACAGAGCCTGACAGAATATTTCTGAATCAGGTCTGGCAGGCTTGGGTGTTCAGGCAAACATTTCTGACAGCAGTGCCAGGTTGAGCTTTTACAGGTAGAGGAGGAGTTTCACTCCGGCAGCTCTTGCTGAGCTCGCGTGCAGCAGCCGCTAGCGAGCGGGGCCACCACTCAGGCGCGCGACGAAGACGTGACGGGATATTAAGAGAGACATGACGACGGGAGATTTGGCAACGATAAACACGGCGAGAGACACGCCGTGAGATGTGACTTGAGCAAACATGACCAGATGTGTGACGAGCGTCACGACGTAAGACGTGATGAGGGAGGACGGACGGTGACAGGACACGTGCTGAGTTATATGACGAGGGAACATGGGAGAGTGAAGCGCTGTGAGCAAGTTTCGTGGCCGGCGCAGCACTTGGTGCGTTCGCACATTGAATTCGTGGTAGGCGCCACGAGCCAAAACCAACTGGTGATGCTGCGGATGTTGAAAACTTTCCCACAACAGTTGGGCCCTTCCCCTGGCACAGGGGGGTGCTGTTTGTTGTCCTTTCAGCCCTTCCCCTGAAAGGGAAGGGTCGAGATTTAATTCAATTCAAGTTTGTGTCTCTGTGTTTTTCTCTGTTTTTTTTGGATGTTTATTTGCACCAGCGCTGTCAGCTGTCAAATGGTCCTTCCTTCGTGTCATGGTGCTCCACTATGGGTTCCCGCCTTGAACGATGTTTTCTGCACTGGCCCTACTTGACGAACACCCAGGTTGACAACTGGTGTGATTTCCGTTTCTTTTCCGATTTTTGTTTTGCAGTTCACTTTCTGGAAGAAATTCTGGTCGGTCAGCCACTAACCAGCAACGGCATGTGATTCCCGTGTGGCGGGAGGACAGGCAAAGCGATCGCGCACCTCGTCGAACATTTCTGGCTCACAGTCATTCGCGCCCCCGATTCCGAGCATATATAGGCACGGAAAAAACACGATTCCTGCGTTGTAGGCGTTGCGGAAAGGCGAGTTTTGGTGGCAAAAACAACGTTTGGACTTTCGCAATGCTTGTTTTCTACCAAGCCACTCAGGAAGTGAGGATCAGCCAAGCACCTGGCAAATTGTGTTGCTTAATGTTTCCTTTTAACGGTGTACAAAAATCATGAGGCCGCATGATGGGTTGGCTTCCTGTTGCGAACCATTTCAACTGCCCGGTAGCTCACGTTCAACCACTCCGGAAGCTAGCTACCTTCAGCAAATGTCAACACAACCCTCCAACCTCCAACATCCTCCAAACTCCAACATCCTCCAATTCAGTCCAACAACTTGCAAGAGATCCAGCTAAACATGCAGCCTCACAGGACAAGGACCGGTCATTAAGTTGGCAATGGTTTGGTGCAGAGGGGACAGGGGCCCCCTCCATGAAGGGAACCGCAACCACACCTCAAGGAGTTTTTTGACCATGGCACACAGGTCCACAAAGCCAGCAGTGGTTCCAAATCTCAACTTGAAGCACGCAGGGTGTTAACGCATTCAGTAGTTTGAAAACGCGAGCGGGTGTCCTTGGATACGGCGTTCTGCAGCGTACATATATAGCATCTACCGAGGACTCGGAAACAAAACCAAGCAGAAGAGGACAGGACCAGCGCCATTCTACACAAGAAACACCCGGAACAAAACGAATGAAGCAAGTTTGCCTGCTTCATCTTCGAGGGTTCACGCCCCTACCCCTCCGAGGGTTGCATACCTGTTTCTCAGTTGTTTCTCCATTAGGGGCCAGGCCCGTCAAGTTCGACAAGCGCGTGCTTGGCCCCCAAGCTCTGAGACTGTAAACTGCCAGAAAAACGTTTCTCGCACATTTCCCAGTGTCTACCCTTAGACAACAAATACGCCTAAAGAGTTTCAACAATCCAGCAAGGTTCATGCCTTTCATTTTGTGCAAGATTCAGGATGTCCCTCCCGTTTCACCTAGATTGAGGGGACATCTCCCACTTTGAAGCAAATCCCAGGGGCGCAAACGGGCCTAACCCTGGGCGAGGGTGGGGAGTTGGATCCAGGCCATGTGCGTGCCGACGCGTGCATTGCAGCACCCCTGCCCTCGGAAGTTGCACCACCCCAACGAGCGCTGCGGCTGTGCGGCCCGCCTCTCGCTGCTGGCGCGGAGTTGTTTTCGAGCGCCGGAGGGAGAGAACCTCGCGTTTCCACAGGGTGGGCAAATGTTGCATAGGTGGGAAGCAGAAAGTGGAGCAAGCAGCGGAGTTTTGTTTGAAGTGGAGTGTTCCCAAGACAGGGGCTGTTTGCCTCTAAAGCTGAGCACGCCCTATTAATATCTATTAATCAACTGGAGGTGTCTTCATCCTGGATTCCTGCCCAGTCATACCACAGAAGTGGGACAGGCAGCCCTGACTCTGACGCTGCAACCCACCCGAACGCAGGAAAAAGGCCATTTGTATTTCGAGCTGCTCTCTTGGTAGTCCCCTTGTGCCATTTGGTGGCCTTCAGGAATTAACCAGAAACAGTGCAGTCTCCCCACCCAGGCAAACAGGCAAACACGCTGGAAGTTGGTGCCTCAGGGCTGGCGCAAAAGTGGTTTCCAAATTCTCGGCAGATTCAGAGGGCAACCTGGCGATGCTGAAGCTTTCCTAGTTGGTTTTTTACCTTGGCGCTTCGCCAAATCGTGGATTGAGCGCCCTTTGCCTGGTGCTCTGCTTTTCCTGCCCCATGGATATGCCATCCCCACAATTGCTCCCAATGGAATCTGCATAGGCAGGGTTGCTCCTGGAAACTGGACCAAACCACAAAGGTAGACAGCTGCTTGTTTCCTTTTGTCTTTCCTTTTTTGGGAGCACAACGGATCGATCATTCTTGATGGCAAGTGGGTTGCCGACTCTGGTCTCAGATTCACGCGGTCCGCCAATGTCGTGGAAAATGGGATTCAGTGCCAATTTCTGTGATAAGGGAACTCTTTAACGTGATAAGCCGCTTCGTCACAGGATTCAACCACTTTGGTTTCACAAAAGAAGTGGTCTGTTGCTGGTGAAACCGTAATTCTAGACTTGTCCCCAGGAAAACAACCCCTTTGACTAGGGGGCCTGTATTCGATTCCGGGCCACCGGGCATTCCTCAACAGGTGCCTCATGGCCACTCCCGCTTAGCCGACTCTGGCTCCCTGCACGCTGCGCGACTTCAGAACCTGCGCTGGCCGGGGAGCCAAAACTCGGGGCGGGGGTGCGGCCTAGAGATGGCATCGTGCGGGTGCCTACATGGCCTAATATGGCCTATACTTTTGGGCATCCCAGACGGAAGCCCAAGGGGGCTGTGGTTTTTTGCAGATCCATATTGGTGACTAGCGCCATTGGGGTACTGTTAGGGGCACCTCCCAAACAGCTGGCTTCAGCTGAAAGTTGCATTTCCAAAGAAGTCGCACCCATGGGGAGAGGCAAAAGCGAGGCGTGAGAACAACAGTCACTAGCCCTGTGAGCTGGAGCAACGGAAGTTGTCCTATTAATTCTCTTGGAGAGATACACAAATTGCTGCTTTGTTTAGGGATGCAGCCCACAATCCCCAAAAGCAACTGGGGAATACTTAAAAACAGAGTTGCCAGAGAATCTCTTTATATGGCTAGCCGAGTGGATTCTTCAAGTTGCCTACCTCACCTCGTGAGTAAATGGAATCAGTAGAGTTAGTCAGGTTTGAGCAACTGATGCAGACCTCATGATGAAGAATCCTTTCATGAGGGGCTCTTGCCTTGGTGGGAACTGAACCTGCTGAGCAGCAGGTGCTTTGTTGCACCGTTTGCAAGGGGCCTAAGGGGGTCACGGTGACAAATCAGCCAAGGTAGCAGCCTGCTGTGGCCGTGTTGACAGAGCGTGCGCACCCTTTCTGCTTGGCTGGTCTCAAGGGGAGGTCCTTCCAAGGAAAAGGGCGCAGGGGGGAATCTATAGCTGTGTATTGTAGGCGTCAAGGCTATAATCACGCAGCCTGTTGCCCGCCTCAAGCACACCGTGTGCAGATGCCTGTGGAACCTGACAAGCTTACACGGACGTCAGAAGTGTTCTTCCCGCTTCCTTCAGCATCCCTTGTTTAAAGTCAAGGTTGACCCCATCCGTAGAAACATGGTGGGGCTGTGTTGGTCAACAAGGATTTGTTGATGTTGTTTCCAGACCGCAAAAGGTTTGTGAATTGTGGTTCGCATATAATTGTGTCAATGTCCTTTTTGCAACGGTGCTATTGCGTTTGACCAGCCCAGTTTTTTCGGTGTTGTCCAGTCAATATCAATCAGCAAACTACAATAAAGCCCTGCCATGCCCCGTTGGAATGATCAAACATTGCGCAGACCTTCGGACCATTTGTCGTCAGGAAATTGGGCTTGATCAAATGATCGCGACCTCAAAGGGGAAGGGGTGCGATGATTTTACATGTTACCTACATTGATACCCTCCTGTATTTTAGGATCAAACCCCACAAACCCGGTTTGGCTGAGGCAAATCTCGGGTTTCTTCATGCTTCATGGCTTGGGTTCCTTCATTCAGCACATGGTTAGCAGGGCGCAGAAGTCCGGCGTTTTGATGGTCCTCCATTCGTAAGCTCATTGGTTTGTCCTTCGAGGCGCTTGACATCCGCGGCTCTTCTTGGGCGCTTCCAATGCTCAGAGGGCTTGAGGCGCAGACGGAACCCGAGCCCGTTGAAAGCTATGGGGTCCACTTTCGTATCACAGAGATGGTTTTGTTCCACATGTTGGTGAAATGAGAAGGGCACCCAGAGGGAAGGTAATACGCTTTGGATCCATGGCCATGATGTGCTTGTTCCGTTTCACTATGGGAATGGCCCTCATCATGGCCCACCGAGTCACATACTGTACAAGGGTCCATGTATTAACAAATGAGAAGGGCCCCACCACCCACTGTTCATTGCAAAGTGGGTTATGCTATTGCTCACCCATTGGCTTGAAAATTCGTGTGGGTTGCTGGTTGTTTGCGGTTGGGGAGCACACTGAGCTTAAAGCACTGGATCCCACAAGTCGACGTGAGGTCCAGCAGCATCTCACCCCAACCCGCAAAGCTCATAGCAATTCGGCGGCTGAGAATCATGAAGCTGACGAAATCACACCTTCTATTTGTTGTCTCGTTTTTGCTTGGAGAGGGAGACGGAGACGTTTGCATGCGTGGCTAGTTAACAGGGAAAGCCACCCGTGGAGTAAAAGCCCTTTCCAAGTGCGACTGCTTATTGCATCTTATTTCAGTGGAAAAGGCCAACCATGTTTATGTCCCAATTCTTCGGACATTCGGCACCCTGGCTGTTGCAAAGCGAATTGAGGGGTTTCGCCCCAACTCCATGGCAAGCAAGCGTCCCCGCTGGGACTGCGGCATCTACACCCAGTTCAGTGTCCCTTCTGTTTTCGGTAGGCTTCCCACTGCAATTCACTGAGCGAAGCGAAAAAGAAACGGTTTTCATTTGTTTCTCCCCAAACGGGTCACTGGCTGTCGGATCGAAATTCCGGAGGCATCAACGACTCAGCAACGGACACCTTTAAGCTGATTGGTGACTGTATGGACATCAGAGGGATTCCAGCTATGGGCAATCAGTGTGTTGTTTGCAGGCGTGGTGATTTATACACCTTTTCTACGGGCATACTGGGATACTGTCGTGTTTCCCTTTAGTGCTACATATGGGTCTGTCTATTTTCGGGCAACCTTTGTTGGTTAGACCAAAAGGAACAACTTATTACTCTTATTTGGCTTTTCATTTTTTGGGCGGGGTCCAAAAAAAGGACAGACCCATATCGTAGAGCAGAATAAACATACCCACATCCAAAATGCTCTGGAGAGGCAGCCCCTTAGCTCCAGGAAGCTGCCTGATTCCTTGCGGGCCTTGGCCGACGACCACAAGGGAGCGGCGGCCGCAGGGCTCGAAGTGGCTTTGAATCCCAAGGTGCGGTTGCTCCACCCTGTACCAACTAGGTCCCCCAGTAGTTCCCTTTTACCCTTTTTGGGGGGAGGGTTCCCCTACTAAAATAGACTAGAGGAAAAAGGGTACCCTTATTCTAACCTCTCTACTGGGGGACCTAGACAAGGTCAGAACCTTCGATTTGTTATTTGCTGCTTGGTGGGGCCTAAAACGTCTCAACTGGTCAAATGCGTGGATACACAACAGTATCCTCCTCTCCTGGCAAGGGGTGAGCAACCCAAATAATTTGTATTCCCGAGCCACACACCGCTACGCAGCGAAAATCGGGTGTATGCCCTTGAGAAGTGGGTGTTATCCCATAGTGGTTGGGGGGCTGGCGGATACCTTCATATAGATGTTAGAACCAAAAAAATGCGAGGCAACCCCCCCTCGGAAAGTAGAGTATGGAGACAGGGCGTACCGGGCCGCAAAAAAGGCTTTCTCCATACATTCCTCGTTGCATGGTTTTGTGGGGACTGCTCCCGGAGCATGAGTTTGACCCTTCGTCAGGACTCACCAACTCACCAGAGCGATACTTCCTTTGCATGCCTCACCTTTGGGGCTATGCAAACGACCCTACCCAAATCTGTCCAATGTTGCCGGGGTAGGGCTGGCTCACGTATAATACCTAGCCACTTCAGAATAGGGACTGTACGTATGTGCACCTGATACCATTTCAGGCAACACCTGGGCCAATTTGAGTTGGGCTCCCTCTGGGCGGTGATAAATTGTCTCTGGACAAGGGCGACAGACTTTGCTGGGACAGCCCAACTATTTTCTCTATCTTGCTTTTTCCTTTTCCGAGCTGGTTACCTCTTGGTATGATGAAGCACTCCGTGAACATATCCAGAGCCTTAAGGTGGCATCGCCTCACTCAGCTCCCAATGTAAGTGCCGAATTACTTATTTTGAAGGCCTTCCAACGGTATTACGGAAGTTGTCAGTTCACCCAGTGTTGCCAAAAGAGGGCCCACAACTTGCCACACACACACAAACTTCGCCAGGGCGACAACTCTTAATCTCAGCGCGGCCACTTTGACCCAGTTGCCCAGTGGTGCCCTTTTTTCCTCTTTTTTTTGGAAGGGTGTCCCTTCAAAGTCAACCAACCAAAAAAGGAAATGTGATCTTGGGTGAGCCCTCAACCAAAGTTAAATCCATGAGGCTCTTTGGTTACTGCTCTACTTACCAAGGTTTCCACGCAAGACCGCAGATGGCCAGGGCTGAGGAAACTTTGCAGGCTATTGCCTTGGTGCCGCGCAGCGATGTCTCAGGTAAGCTGGCTGGGTGTTACGCTTAAAATATCAAAAATAGAATCCTTGATTGATCTCACTATCCATGCAACAGAATCCTTGACGCCCGCTAAAAATCGGTTTTACCGATACCGCAAGTATACATCCGATAAACATTTCCTGTGGCTCTCACCGCCCTTTTAGGCGGGCACGTGACTGCCTGTTTTTGCTAACGCATGCTGACCACATTCTCCTGCCAAATGGATTTAATTCATGCATTGCCCTTCCTCTTAGTGGGACGGCCTGATTTTTGGCTTCGGCCGGGATGTGGGCTTCACTCACTCCAATTGGGGGGGGGGGGGTCTTGAGCAATGTGGCGGAACCAACCAAAAAAGGATGCCCTGTTTTCCCGTGGCCACTGGGCATCTGAGTTGAACTGAAGGGGTTCCGAGGCCTGTAAGGCCCAACGGCCTCTGTCGCCGGAGCGCAAGCCGCGGCGGAGCCTCCGGGAGTCGCGGAGGACTCGCATCTCGAGGGTGCGCCTCGGACGGATGCGGGGCCTCGAGCGAAAGGCCGCCGTTTGGGCCGAAGGCCTTGAAGCCTCGAGGGCTTTGTTTGCGCTGGGGGGACCTCGAAGGACCGCAGTGGGCTTAAGAACTGGTTGCTTTTGGCCTGTCGGGCGTTTGGAAGGGTGGTCTCAACTTGGAACGCGGGAACTATCATGAGCACGGTTGGCAACCATGCGCTGGTTGGGTTGTCGGAAAAGAAGGCCTCAGGTCTTGAAAGGACCCCCCAGACCTCTCCTCAATGATTGATTCAACCGGCCGAAAAGGGCGTTTGCTTGAACCCGTCAACAACTTTCCTTCATGCAGGCATAGTTCGAAGTGGCAATGGGGCCAATAGAACCGAAGAACTGGCTGAAGCCCCGAACCCTCTATGGACAAACCAAGCTGCATAAATCGTCCAAGGTGGTGGCGATACGGAATAGCAAGGAATGCTTCCGCTATCGCAGAATCGTAGGGCCGGCGGAGCCATGAATGTTGGTGGCTTTTTGGTGCAACGCTGTCCACACCCGTGTGACCCAAGTGGCAGCTCGAGGACGCTATGTGCATTCTATCCAGTCTATCTATCGAAGCGCTTGTCGATATGTCGTTCTGTATGCTGATTTGTCTGTCTATGTATCCCTCTATTTGTCTGCTGTTTGTTTGTTTGTTTGTTTGTTTGTTTGTTTGTTTGTTTGTCCGTCTGTTTCTCTGTCTCATCCTGTCCACCTATCTGTCTAATCCAATCTAATATATCTACGTACTACCTAACATAGAGGCATATATCGTAAGATCTTTTCTGTCTATTTGATCCAATCTAATCTCATCTTACCTAATCTGCTCTAGTCTAGTCTTATCCAATCCATCTATCCACCCACCCACCTACCCACCTATCTTTCTATTTATCGATCTACCTATCTTTATGTTGTTCTTTGATTGTTTGTTTTCTTTGCTTCTGTTTTTCCTGTCCGCCGGTTTTTCTGTCTGTTCCATGAGTTTATTTCTTTGATCTGCTTTTCTAGCCCTAGCTATCAGTTTATCAATTGACCTACTTGTGTATCTCACCAGCATCTATCCGGAAGCTTTAATGCAAATATCTCAATCTATCTTCTTCATGAATTTCATGGCAGGCGCATCACTTTCGTGAGGTCCGATTTAGTGTGACAGGAGCAGCACTCTCGCAAGGTCAGGTACGGTGATTGCGTGGCAGGAGCAGTAGATTGGCAAGGTGAGGCGCGGACTTCATGACAGGCGCAGGACTTTCACAAGATCAGGCGCAGATTTTGTGGCAGGCGCAACATTTTCGTCGGGTCAGATTTCGTGGCAGGGTGGCGCTTACGCAAGCTTGGGCACAGATTCCGTGGCAGGTGCAGGAGCACTGCAGATAAACGAACGCAAAGAAAGCTGCCGGATAGACAGACACATGACCATGAAAGCCAATTATGTCACCACAATCGCGGTCCGAACACGCTCCGAGCTCGCTCTGAGAGCGAACTGACCAGGCGTCGCTCACAAGCTAGCTTTTCAGCTTCCGAAGGAACTGAAACCCGCAGTTGGACATTTTTATTCCTCCGTCACACGCACGCATATTGTCTCGCGTGTGCCCATTCTTCTCTTGCATTTTGTCAGAGTGCTTTCATTTGGGTCGCGTGTTTTTTTTGCTTAGCCCTGGTTGGCCCCAACCCTGGTTGGCCCCAACCCTGGTTGGCCCCAACCCTGGTTGGTTGGTTGGTTGGTTGGTTGGTTGGTTGGTTGGTGGGTGGGTTGGTTGGGTTGGTTGGGTTGGTTGGTTGGTTGGTTGGTTGGTTGGCTGGCTGGCTGGTTGGTTGGTTGGCTGGTTGGTTGGTTGGTTGGCTGGGCTGGTCGGCTGGTCGGCTGGTTGGCTGGGTGAGCGGGGCTGGTCAGCTGGTTGGCTGGGTGAGCGGGGCTGGTCGGCTGGTTGGCTGGGTGAGCGGGTTTGGTTGGTTGGTGGTTGGTTGGTTGGGTGGTTGGGTGGTTCGTTGGCTGGGGGTTGGTTCCAGGGCAGAGGGGGCCTGGGGGTCAGAAAAAGGAGGAGGGGTATTTATTTTAGGATTGTTTTTCTTGGCTTCTTGGCTTCTTGGCTTCTTGGCTTCTTGGCTTCTTGGCTTCCTGGCTTCCTGGCTTCCTGGCTTCCTGGCTTCTTGGCTTCTTGGCTTCTCGGCTTCTTGGCTTCTCGGCTTCTTGGCTTCTTGGCTTTTCGGCTTCTTGGCTTCTCGGCTTCTGGGCTTCTGGGCTTCTGGGCTTCTTGGCTTCTTGGCTTCTTGGCTTCTTGGCTTTTCGGCTTCTTGGCTTCTCGGCTTCTGGGCTTCTAGGCTTTTCGGCTTTTTGCTGGTTTATGCAGCTTTTGGTGGCTTTTTGGCTTTTCGCATCCTCTGCATTCCCAGTTCCTCTTCGGCAGGTGGCGTTTTTCCGACATCATGGCCCCCCCCCCAACCCCCCCCGCTACGTTTTAGATTTTCTGCAGAGATTTAATTAGTTGCACCCCTAGTTGAATTATCAATTCTTCGAACATCATGGGGGGGTCTGCCGCCCCCCCCATCACTTCTGCAAACAACATCGTGGGGGGGGCTGCCGCCCCCCCCCAACCCCCCCGCTACTTTTTATTCATGTTTTTATAGGGATTGACATGCCCTCCTACTTGAATCATCATTTCTTTGACCCCGTCACACGATTTGTTGGTGATGCTAGGGATGTTGGTCGGACATGCGGGGGATGTTGACGGGCTAGTGTAAAATGCGTCAAGTTCGCGAGAAAATGCTGTAAAATACGACACTTTACTGGCCCGGCAGAGATTGAATTGCACCCCTGTTTGAATCATCACTCTTTCGAGCGTCCAATTTCGCGAGAAAATGCTGCAAAATACGACATTTTAGGTAATCTGTGTAGTCCATGTATGTCTAATCATCACTTCTTCCAACATCATGGGGGGGGCTGCCGCCCCCCCCCCAACCCTCCCCGCTACGTTTTAGATTTTCTACAGAGAATTAATTAATTGCACCCCAAGTTGAATCATCAATTCTTCGAACATCATGGGGGGGCTGCCGCCCCCCCCAACCCCCCCGCTACTTTTTAGATTTTTTGCAGGGATTTAATTGCACCCCTATTCGAATCATCACTGCTGCAACCATTATAGGGGGGGGCTGCCGCCCCCCCCAACCCCCCTGCTCTTTTTTTTTTTTTTTTGTTTGTTTGTTTGTTTTTATGCTGGGATTGAAAAGCCCTCCTGTTTGAAGCATTATTTTTTGACCCCGTCAACCCGCCAGCTACATTTTTGGATTTTGTTACCCACAATTTGTTGGTGATGCTAGGGATGTTGGTCGGACATGCGGGGGATGTTGAAAACGATGCTGGGGATGTTGAAGAGCTAGTGTACAATGCGGCAATTTCGCGAGAAAATGCTGTAAAATACGACATTTTACTGGCCCGGACGAAAAACGGAAAAAATCCAAAAAAAAGTAAAAATCCAAAAATAAATCCGCACCCGAAAAAGGACCTGGGGTGAAGAACAAGCTTCTTAGGGGTCAGATGGAAGTAATGGGGTCAAGAACGAGTGTTTTGGGGAACAGCAAGAAGCGACAGGGGTCAGGAAAAAGTGTCGAGAGGTGCACCGCCCCTTGCGTTGTGTGGGACGTTATAGCATTCAACATTCTCTAGTTGCAACTGTTATTGCAGCAACCTTAGCGGTGCCAATGTGCTAGCTGCGCGCCCAAACGGGTCAACAAAACCTGGAGTGTGCCAGTGCCTAGCAAAGGAAAGAGCCAAAGCTGCAGAGTAAAGTGTGCTCACAGTAGCGGAACGAGTTTGGTGGCTGCATCACGACCTGGAACTGGCCCGTGGTAGCGGAGTGAGTGTGTTGGTTGTGTTTAGAAATTGGTTAACAAGAGTTGGAGCGTGCCAGTGCCTAGCAAAGGAAAGAGCGAGAGCTGCAGCTTGTTCCGAGCAAAACCAGGGCCACGGTCAAGGCTCGTCCAATTTTACGCGACACCGCCAGTCAGCATGCACTTGCCGTACAGCTGGGCTTAAAGTGGAACGCTCCGCAAGTGGCAAGTCTCGCAGAAGTTCAAAGCCTAGCTGGTATGCCGGCGCTGCTTCGCTGTTCGGCGCCACAAACAGCACGGCGCTGAAGTGCGCTCGCCAAGCTCGCAGCTTTTGATTGTGGGCGGCCGTGGTTTCACCATAGGCCTGCGTCAAGAGCCTTTACGCTTACATGCTAGGTCCAGGTCCAAGGCTCACAAGAGACCGCGGCTGGGCACTGAGGCGCAGCCGCCGAAACGTAGACGAGGCTAAGGCATGCGGCCACAAGGGATTTGCTCAGAGACGCACGCGCGCCAGGTCGGGACATGCTCCGCAGATTCCGACAGTGCATTGAAACGAAGGCGGGGAACCATAGACGAGGCTAGAACATGCGGCGTCAAGTGATGACTTTCTCAACGCAGTGTGCGCCAGGTCGGAACATGCTGCGCTTCCAGGGCCGGTCACGACCCCAGCTCAAACTTGGATGATAGTTTTGTGCTGCAACCATGGGTTCAAGAAAGAAGCGTTGCTTCCCCGAAAGCTTGACAGAAGTTCATGCCTGATCTAATAACACATCGCGCGTCAGGCCTCTACGTGCCCAAGGCTAACGTCTGAGCCGACAGTTGCAGATTCATGGCAAAGTGCGAGAAGAAAAATGCTCGGAACGGGCAGCCTCAGCAAAGTCGTGGAAGCATGCCAAGCGCAGTCTAAGAACAACCGACTCAAACCACGGAAGGAAGCCCGCGCAAATACTCCAGGCCTCGGAAATATGCTGCCTCGAGCGCCCAGCTCCGGCTTCGCCCCAGCGCCCCGCGCCAAGACCTGCCGCGTGTCCGTGGCAGCGGAGCGAGTGTGTTGGTTGCGTGCCCGAACTGGTCAACGAGACCTGGAACGTGCCAATGCGTCGCAAAGGAAAGAGCCAAAGACGCAGAGTAAAACTTTGCCCATAGTAGCGGAGCGAGTGTGGTGACTGCGCGACGACCTGGTGCTAGCCAGTGGTAGCGGAGCGAGTGTGTTGGTTGCGCGTCCAAACTGGTCATCAATACTTGGAACGTGCCAGTGCCGACTCAAACCACGGAAGGAAGCCCGCGCAAAGACTCCAAGCCTCGGAAATATGCTGCCTCGAGCGTCCAGCTCCGAGTGTGTTGGTTGCGCGCCCAAACTGGTCAACGAGACCGGGAACGTGCCAATGCGTCGCAAAGGAAAGAGCCAAAGACGCAGAGTAAAACTTTGCCCATAGTAGCGGAGCGAGTGTGGTGACTGCGCGACGACCTGGCGCTAGCCAGTGGTAGCGGAGCGAGTGTGTTGGTTGCGCGTCCAAACTGGTCATCAATACTTGGAACGTGCCAGTGCCGACTCAAACCACGGAAGGAAGCCCGCGCAAAGACTCCAAGCCTCGGAAATATGCTGCCTCGAGCGTCCAGCTCCGAGTGTGTTGGTTGCGCGCCCAAACTGGTCAACGAGACCGGGAACGTGCCAGTGCGTCGCAAGGAAAGAGCCAAAGACGCAGAGTAAAACTTTGCCCATAGTGCCAGTGCCTGGAACCAGGGTTAGCCAAAAACCAGGGCTAGTCAAACAAAAACACCCCAACCTCTTCATTTCTTCTACGCTTCCTTTGGCTAATCACTGGCGGTACTCAGCCGACGTGTAAGGCAATGCCCGCCGCCCCGCCCTCCCCCGGCTCGAGGCCCAGCACGGAGTTCACCACGCCAGAGTCACCTGAGGCGAGTTCCGGTAGACCGGCCGGTCAAGGAGGGGTTGCTGGTCACTGCTGTGATACCTCAGCGCACCCGCGAAGTTACCAACTTGTTGGAGAGTGAAATTGGGTTTTTCATCGGGGCTACAGATCTTTTTTCATCCTTTGTGTGTTGAAGGGTGGGATGGTGTTGGGATACCCCGCAGAAGGCACTGATGCTCATGCCCTTTTCCAAACCGCGGTTCCCGCAGAGACGCTTTTCTAACCGCAGCACGCGTGAGCAGCAACAGAACAAATGAAACCGCTATACATGGCTGGGCTTAATGTAGTCTTGTTTGGCCTTTTGCCTGTTTCTGAAGTTCCTTCACTGTCCAACAAAAAAAAAGGGTTCCAAATTTGGCAAAGTATATGTGCACAGACGTAGATGTAGATGTAGACATGTGCATATTTCGATGCTTTGTCAAGATTACATGTCTCCGAGTGAGTTGAGGCAAGCTCAACTGAGGGCAGCATGAAACCCAAGCGTATTTGGCTCCAGTTTGCTGCTGCTGCTGCTGCTGCTGCTGCTGCTGCTACTACTACTACTGCTACCCTTTCAGGTGAATGAGTAGCAAGCCAAGCCACATGCAAGCTGCTAATTCAGGTTGAGAGCGACACAGCTACAAGCATGTTTTGCTTGTCAGGTCTTGGGTATTGTCGTGCGCATTCATGCGATATGACGTACCTTGCTTGCCTGACAAGCCTTGCAAACAACGTGCTCCGCGTGGCGGGCCGCCCCAGTCAGGTCATCGATTTGGACCCGCCCTCCACGGTCAAGACCAGGGTGCCGTGCGTCACCTTCAACGAGGAGATGAGAACATCCGTCCTCCGCAGTGCACTCCATTCACCCTGGTGCATGGGGCCGTACCCTCAAATGAGTTTGGGGAGTTTATGCACAGCCACGCTCCGCAAATGTGTGCGCCAAACACCTTCAAAAGGTCGGGGGGTTGTTGAGCCTTACTAGGAGAAATGGGGGGGTCTTTGGTTGGGGGGGACAGGGTCTCTGAACGAAAGGTCTCTTCCCCACACATTAGCCCTTTGTGGGTTCGGAGGGCATGAGCTCTGATTCCCCGCACAACATGTTTGTTTCACCCAACATCCGCATTGAGTTATTCTAGTCGAGTTCGACCTCCTCCCCAGGAACGATGTGCAAGTGAGTCTGGGTGCCGACAAGCGAGCCGCCATCGAGCCTCTGCCTCTGAAGATTTTCCGGGAACGCCCTTGCAATCTTCACAGCCAAGTTTGTCATTATTTGCTTCTGTCATCCCGGCCACACCAACTAATGTTTCCTACTCAAGCCTCAACCCAGCAAAGGCAACTCGTTCAAGCAACCAGAAGGAGATACCGCGCAAGAATCCGGAAGTCTTTGCCAACGCTACAGGCGAATTGCATGCTATAATCTTATGTGCAGCTCGTGTCCCCCTCATTCTCTTGTGTTTAGTCATCCCCATTCTCGCTTGTCCAAAGGTGACCTTGTTGACCCAAAAGGCCAACGCTTTACAACTTTCTACTTCCAGGTCCTTTGGGCAGATGAGCTTTGCGTACCCTCATGCAGGGAATTGTGCGACCTTGTTTCACCCAACGAGTGCGCCGAGCCTTGCCTGAACAACAGCCAGGAGCTCAACAGCGAGGTGCCATTGATTACTCCCGTGGGGCGGCCCAATTGGATGTGGGCCAGAGGGAGGCATCTCCTGCAAAACATCCTCTCCTCTGACAATTCGGTGTGCGATTTGAGCAAGGCAACTTACACCTGTAGCGCTGTATTTGTGATTTGCCAAGTGAGAATTGTAGGCACCATCAGCATGGACAAGTGCATAGTTGTTCAGTGCCACTCATTTCTCTTTCTGTTCGCCGGGTTGGGTTTATCCGTTGAGGAAGACCTTATACCGGACCTGGCTGGTTGGGTTTGATGTCCTCTGACAAGTTGGGCTACCCGGGCCCTTTTGGGTCTATTTGGGTTGGAAAGCCAAAGCCCACAAAGGGCGAGGCTACTTACTGATAAAGATCGGCGCACCAGGCATCTATATCATCCTGTGCGCCATGAACGTGCTTCTTGCTTTGGATGTAATGTGTTTTTGTTGCCAGTGGTTGCCATGATTCTGGTGAGAAAATGTGTGCGCTTGTTCGCCTATGCCGGGTCAGCCTGATGGCATGCAACACGGGAGCGTAGCCTTCGGGCGCATTTGCTTGTTGGCCGAACTAACGTCTCGCGCCATTCTTGCGCATTTGCAGTTTGGTTTGCAGTAATCTCTGGTTGACCCACAGAGTTGCGTTCTGCTATTCATTTGGTTCAAAACTATTTGCCTATTGTATGGCGAAGCTCACTTGGGGACGAAACAAGTTCACCATAAGGACTTTGGGATCCAATTATCGTTTCGGATTTGCACACACACACACATATATATATATATATGTATATATGAGGCACGGTCAAAATTTTCTTATTTGCGGCCGTTTCGCTACTTAGTTTGAGAGTCCCCCATTGTTTTCCAGCGTTTCCAGCCTTTTCCTGGGGCATCGTTTTTTTGAGAGTCCCCTATCGTTTGCCATGGTTTTGCGCATTTTCAGAGTATCAATGAAACACCAAATACTAAACTCAGCAAAAGTAATTTTGACGGTACTTCATAAATTTGTATTTGTATATGTGTATGTGTATGTAATACGTATGTGTTTATATATATATATATATCTTTTCCCAACCGCTTGGTTGTCACTGGTTGCCGTTTGGCGCCAGACCGGGGCGAAAGCCATGAAGCCGTTGAAAGCCATCAGAGCCATCAGCGCGGAGAAGGCGGTGGGGGCGATCGCGGAGCCCTTCGATATCACCAGCAGGACAGAGATGGCTGGGTGAGTCATAACGACACACGACCAAATTCACCCCAAATGGTGGTTCATGTGGGGAATGGCCCCCCAACCACCGCAAGCTTCAGGCTGGGGAACTATATTTCACCCAGAAACCAGAAGGAAATAAATGGCAATGTAGACCCACGAGGCGAGCCAAATGGAGGTGTCCAATCCCCAGCCAGAAATAGTTTGACTTGGGTGGTCAAAGTTAGAAGGGGTTGTTTCCATTGCTCAGCTGAGCGCAGTCCAAGCGGACTAGTTTTTGCACCTGCACCGCGTGCATTTTGACAATGCCACATTTGCTTGCAAAGAAACACCGTAACACCACCCTCGTATGAGGTGGTTGACATGTCGCAGAGCTGTGGTCAGTGTGGTAGGCAAAACTGTAAGACCTTTTGCGGCGTCGCAGGGTCATTTGGCCCCTGCCTGGACAGTCCAGAGAGCACTTTTACAGCCGATTCTGCGGCTCCATCTGTAAGACTATTCTCTCACTCGGTGATTTGACTGCCTTCCTCGGGAAACACTCAATAGCTTTCTTGTTTTTTTCGTTTTCCCTACGGGGCTGGCCCACGTGGGCCGGCAACCCTATGATGTCGAAGAGTACCACTAGAGTAGACAAGAAGGGCCAACAGGGGGAACAACACGCGGAATACATGAACCGCATGCAACAAGTTTTCTAACGGCGCATGAAATCACTGGTGAAGTAACCCAAGTTGTTGAGTTGAACTGCCCTGGCCACAGTGAATGGAATTCAGGGGCTCCTTCCCGCAACGACGCAGGAAGGAGATGCTTGCTCGGCGCAACCTGCGGGCTCTCACAGAAAACCACCGCGCCCTGGCGAAGGAAAAAGGGGCCCTACCATAGGTGTCCTTTTTTGGGTTAGCTTGACTAGAAATAGATGGGTTCCACTGGTTTAGATGAGCTTTATTCCATTTGTCAGGGCCATCTATGTTTCCAAAAGGACACTCATAGGCGCTACGTCTTCACGTATGCCGCATAGGTTGCAAAGGTATGACCGCAAGGATGTCCCGACCTTTGAGTTGTTGCCTTGGGAGGGCGTGACCCTACCGCATTCTCTTCAGACTTCTGCGAGATGTGCGGAAAAAGGTTGAGACCCAGACTTCAGGGATGAATCTCTCAGTTTTTCGGTTTTCCGGCGGCCGGAAAAAGGACCGACCAGAAAGATGTGCGGCAAGCGCCCCAAACAATCTACCATGGGCTATGGATAACGGGTTTGACGTATGCTCTCGAGTGCGGAAGGTCTTGCCTGAGGAGTTCGCGGCAAGTTTTCTGTGGGCTCTTTGCAATTGAAACTGGCAGCCTCTCTGGTGCACAAGGTCTGGGGCCCCTGAAGGAGCAAGTCCTGCACAACCTCAGGTCTCTTTGCATGTCTGTGTTGAGGCGCCCTAGGTCTTCACACAAACCTTTCCAAACGCTTTGTAGATCTTAGATCTCTATGCATGCCAAAATGTCCATCGATCCCTTGAGACCCTAGGGTCTGGGCCCCTTTTCTCTCAACGCACTAGTGTCTGAGTGTGCAACGCGTTGTTCGGGGACTTGCGCACTGCAATAACTCCTCAGTCTCAGTGTGGAGCACCCTGTTGGATATTGAAGACATGCGCTTGTCTCCGCATGTCTCCGCTTCTCAGATTCAAACAGCGAAGTTCCAAGTCTTCTCCAAGCCTTAAGAGCATCGTTGCTAAGGAACCTAGACACCCAAACTTTCATTTTCCTAGCCAGGCCCACCTGATGTGACCCTAAGATCCTAGAAAAAACGCAATAGTTTCAGATGCGGCAGCCTTTCTTTGTCTCTCAACTGAACCGCAGAGGCAGTCAAAAAGGCTGAGGCCCGGCTTCGCCAAGCAGTCCCTTGCCATCCATCCACCTTGATCTTAAGGATTTGGGGTTCAACCTTCGTCATGTTTTGTCCGGAGGTGTCTCAAAATGGCGTCCCCGCATATGGCTGGCGGTTCGAGAACTCCAGGAAAGCAGCTCGCCCTTTGTAGGGGCCTCCACCCTGGCCCTTTCTTGCCTTTGAAAGCCATGAAGGCGCCTCCCGTCACACGGTCCGAACGCCAGGCGTGATTCTGCAGCAGTGCCAGCACTGCTTCAGCTTCCTGAAGTCCCTGAGCCCCGCACAGCGGGCCCGCTGCTCGCTGCGCTATGTCGCCCAGTGACCCCGAGACCCGAGACACGGCTCGTTCGATGCTTTGCCCCGGCTTGGGCCGGGGACCTGTGACATGCCGGGACTGAAGGAGCCGCAATGAGAACATTTGTTTGTGCAATGGGCCTGTCTCCATGGCTTGAGAATCAGGACTTCACACGATCACTCTTGGTCCCTAAACTCACTTCCTGAGTTCCTGGACTTCACTTGTTGGAACGACAATTTTCGTGGTAAAAACAAATATGGTTACTTGTTCGGACCTATCAAATCGATCGGAAGCAAGGAAACAAGCAAGGAAAGCGATTGAGAACCAATTCATAGTGCTTGGTGCGTGGTTGACTTGTACACAGGGGGTCCACCTACATAGCAACGCTTTTCAAGACACAACAGAGAGAGCGAAAGCAGTGTGACATTGAGGCCTTTTTGGAGTTCAAGATTTGGGGCTGTCCCTTGTCTCCCCGACTTGTGCAGACGAGAAGAAACATGTGGCAGGGGAAGTCTTTGCGCCAAATGGATGCATGACATGAAATTCCTGTCTGGTGCCAAAATGACCCATACTTGTTAATCTCTACCCTGAAGTGCGCCGCAAGAAGCTGGATACATTGTCATGTTCCCACCCCAGCCTCCCTCTCCCACCTCCCCGTCCCTACCAACAAAAATATGCAGTGGAAGGCAGTCAACAAAATAACAGGTCAGCAGGTTTCTGGGCGAGGTGTCTAAGGGTTGTCGGGCCACACTAGCTGAGCAAATGAATCGGCTGTCTCCTGAAGCAACGCCAGCAGAGGTGCCGGGGCCAACGATGTGTTGCGAGGCCCAGATGCTTGGGTGAGTGACAGGTTTAGATTGACCTTGCGGCTCTTGGAAAAAGACTGTTCCCACCCCGCATGTCCATGTTTGGAGTTCCATGACCCAATAAGCCAAACCCAAACAGCCCGAGTTCGACAATTTGAGACACACCCGCATGACCAACGTCTGTTCGTTCCTCGTTCCTCCAAGGAACCCAGAAAAAGGATTGGTGGCTTCAGCGCCCATGTGTCAACCTTTGCTCACTGCATACGAAACAGGCTTCTGCTGGGTTGCTTGGGGCTGCCTTTTGTGCTGGCCGGTTGCCTTGTTCTCGACTCAGGAGCCCTGATCTTAACTTTCGGGTTAGAGTAGAGAGATGCTTTATTTCACTGGTCAATTGGTGAAACGATAGCGCATGGGGCAAAGCACAAAGAAACCGGCAGCGCAGATAGGAATTCGGATGCAGGGGCTGCGGTTCGGCAGTTCCCTGTCAATGAAGCGTGCGGGGTAATCGATTCGGGCAGATAATTCGAGCACACGTGCAACGGCAAGTGCGGGGCGATCGCACGGCAAAATCCAGGGCCTTGGACAGGCCTCTCGCCTGGTGTCAGGTTGGGCCGGGAGAAGTCGAGCCATGGGGGGGGGGATTGCGTGAAACGTGGCCAAGGCGCCACGGGGCCCAGACCTGCTACTGGCCATTGCGTAGCCAGAAAAGCGCAACAAAATCCCATGCCCACGGAGGCACTCGTTTCTAAATGGCGTTGTGGGCTTTTGGGTGGGTGCAGCGGATATGCGTGCAGCAGGTGGGTTGCCGAAGTGGCGTTTCGGGGCAACCCGCGAAAACCAACCCTGCCTGCGCACGTGTGAGATGCCCCTCCCAGCAACGCCTTGTTCCTTCTCTGGCCGCGTCAAAGCATGTCAAAGCACGGTCGGGTGGCGCGTTGATTGTGATTTCTTTCTTGGCTCCGAGGTGGGCGTTGGCCCTGTCAGCGCTCCTCGCTCGGAAAGCCCGCAGGAACAGACCGGAGAGGCCAGAGCAGAATTGCCGATCCTTTTTCCCTCGGCCTGGCTCTCCCCGTCAGTACACCTATATTGCGCTCCGGCATCGGTGAGGGGCTTCGGCTTGGGGTTCCCTTCCTGTAAGCCATGCTGATTGAAGCCATCTAGCCACAGGGTCTCTTCCGACCCCCCCGGTGCCACATGTCTTCCTTATACAAGACCAGGGCCACTGAGCGCTAAGGCGGGATTCCAGCCAAGGCTGGTCCAATGCCATGTGTCGCCTCTTATTTTCCGGGTTCCGTTTTTGAGATCACTGGACCATCCAACCAAAATCCCCTCTTTGCATCTTGTGAAGGCTGACCCCGAAAGGATTCCAATTGTGGGATTCTGGGCATTAGCTTCAACCTCGCGCCATCTCCATTTTGCCTGTTTGAACTATTGCCTCGGGGCTCGCATCGAAGTGGGTCGCAGCCCCATGCCTTTTGTTTGTTTGTGCCTGTGTTTTCTCAGGTCGTTTGTCCAGCTCGGGCTATTCTGAGTTCACCCGCTGAAAAGGTAATTGGTGACCTTCATGGGGATTTGGGTGGGGGGTTGTAACCTGCCTGGTTCCTACGTGGGGCACACTATGCTTTGCCCAGAAGCTACCGCGCAATGTTGGCATTTTTCCAGATGTCACCCGGACTGTTTTGGGGGGCCACGCATGGCACGTATAGTCTGCGCCTTCATGTGGTGACCTGGTCTACTGGCGGTCAAAGGCTGGATGTGGGAACCCATGTGTGAACGCCTGATGTGAACCCCTTGCGTGTAGTTGTGGTTCACTTAGCGCCAGTTGATAGGTTGTTTGTTCCATTGCTCACAGGACTCCTTCCACAGCTGGGTTCATACGTGTTTTTTTTTTTTTTTCTCCCATGGCATCGTTTTTCACTTTGGTGTCCCTTACCAATCAAAAAAGGGGGGGTACCTCCAAAAGGAACCACACCCATCACTCAGCCTTTGCGAAGTTTTTGGGACGGTCGCTCGGCGGCATCGGGCGTATGGAGTGCGTCAGGAAAAAGAGAATCGCCACGGCGGGCTCCGAGAAACACACCCAAACGGCAGGGCTTTGAGTCCATGAAGCTGAAGCCATGTCCCAGTCAACCCGTAGGCATATTTTTTTTATGCAAACCTGAATTCCCCCGTGGGGACACCTTTCAATCAACCAGGGATTCATCCAGGGTTCCCCCATTGGCCATCAAGCCGCAACATGAAGAGTGAGGTTGCTCTCAGTTTGTGGTTGGACCCTTCAGTCGCATTGTGAGTGACCAGGTTCCCCGCTCGGACCAACTTGAGGTGAGCTTCCGCTGTGAGGTTTGAGGGGGGGATGTATGGGGCGCCCTGGAGGGCGAGAGGGGCACAACCAGAGGGAAAGTGCTACCGCCACATGGGATGCGAATACACCAGAATCAACATGAATTTGGCACAGTTGCCTTCCAACATGTGAAGCTGACCTTCCAACCGTGCTTCGCACCATGGCATGATTGGTTTGCTCACATGCCGAATCAACGAGAAGGACCTTTTCCCTATTTGGACAGGCTCGGGTGAAAGAGGTCCAGCCTAGTTCGTGGAAGCATCGAGTCACCGGCTCGTGTGAAATGCAACCGCCCCCAAGGCAGACATGGTCTTGTTTGATCTACCAGACGAGCCATTCGTTGGGAAATGGGCCTTCTGAAGGGTTGCTCCGAGCCTCCGAAAGGCGGTCCAAGCGCAAGGGTCTCCGAACATTGGTCTGGCAGTGTTTTGGTTTCCCAAAAAAGCTGGGCCCAAATTTCTTGCTCCAAACTTGAGCCTAGGGAGCAAGCCCACTGCAATGTTTGGCCTTTCGAGGGACACCGGAAAGGCTTGCTCCCCATGCCGGCCTTGAGGCCAAAGCGGCGCGGCGCGCGGGGAAGCAGAGCCAGGTGCTGAGTGAAGTCAGGTGCTGGCCGAAGTGTGCGGAAACAGCGTCTTTGCGGCGAGTCTGTGAATAGACACCATCCCAGGTGCTAATCGGCACAGAATTACACACTCTCCCACCAGGAAACCAACAGGAGATACATTCTATTAAACATGTTGGCCGCCTTGCTGCCGGACATGGTTGCTTCCCCAAGACAAGACTTGGATGGCTTGGTTGCAGTTTGTCGGCACGGTGGGGCACATGAGAAGCTGCCAGCGCCCTCCAACTGCTCCTTCCAGCAGTTTGTCAAAGTTGTGTTTGAAAGGTTTCCCTCCAGGCTTTACCCTTAGGACCACTTTTTCATAGGAATCAGATGGGACCAGCTCTGGTTTTGCATTTTCCGCTGCCTTTTTAACCCGCAACACAACTGGCCTAGGCCTTTGCCAACAACTTGGCGGTGACCGTTTAGGTGTGGCCCAGAAGGTGAGGCGAATGGAGAAATGGGATGCCAACCTTCGAAGAATATATGAAGTATACATGAAGCATCCATTTGGCCAGTGGCCACCAACCAAGAAACGAGATACAATACATCTTCAGTTCAGCAAGGGTGGAGAGTTCCCGTTGCGCAGTTGTCCCTGAGCCGTCTGCGTTCAGGCAAGGTGTCCTTGTTTGATGCCTCGTTTCGTACTTGAGCACATTGCCTGACTAGCCTTAAAGGGGCCCAGCATTCATTTCACTCCCTGAGTTCCTGGACTGTAAGCTTTTGAAAAACAAGAAGTTCCGACCTTGTCTTTGGCCAATCTGAGTTCATACCCTACAATACCCTGGGTGGATTTATAGCACGTCCCGTTTAGAAGGGTTGACTTTGAAATTGTACCAATTTATCCACCAGGCTGAATCATCTGGGTTGGCGTTGCCGGAAACATGAAACTGGCTCGCGGTGCCACGGAGGCGACACGTGCGGACCCCACCCGCTGGCGACATGCGTGAGGCGGGAGGTGTGGGCCGGGCGCTGGGCCCAAAAGAAAGAAACGACCATCCGAGGCTCTAAAAGTTCTCGCGGCTGCATGTATATGCCCCTAGTTTGTGGACATCAGCCCCCGAAAAGAGTGCCTTCCATTCTCATGGCACCCAGGTTTCCCAGCAAAAGAATGCCCTGAAGCCCTTCCTGTTAGCCTCCGGGGAAATCAACTTAGATGCCGGCCTGAAATCGTTTTCCCCCAGCTCCATGTTAGGCAACCACAGGGCCGGACAGCGACAGGGCAAGCCACCAACACGGGAACACGCAGTGATCCGCCCAATTTTTTGTCCCTTGAATACTATCTAAAAAGAAGATTCGAGGACGATGATGCTCGTTCCCCCCACATAATAAATGGGCCATAAAAGGGCCCTGCCCACCCCCCCCCCCCCACCGCTAGCAAAAAAGAAACACTTAGGGATTTGTTTTTCATTGCTTGGCTTTTGGGTCCACTTCTGTCCTCTTATGTCCTCTTTTGGCCCCGGGGTCAGCAGGAGAAATCTATATTTGAAGGTGGCTTAGAATTGGCACTTAAGCATTGGCCACGTTACATTTAGACCAGTCACGTTGTATACCTGGGGGAACACCAGGTCGATGGTGTCCCGGCACATCCTGGCGGAGCTATGCAAGAGCCGTGCCTTGCGACAAGCCTGCCACTTGCTTCTTTCACTGGCTCTTTCATATTTTTCTGACATGCTCGTGTTAAAAAGCTTCTGAGCTTTTTGTTGGTTTAATCTTTCGTAGGCGGTTGGGGAAAAACTGCTCCCCGCACAGCCGCCCAGGTCAGCTCTTGGAGACGGCGAAGCTGGGAACCGGGAGGCCTCGGAGCCAGGCGATCGGCTTGAACTTGGTGCTTTCCGCCCTCAGCCCCTTGGCCAACACTTTGCCCTTTCTTGGCGAACACGGGGTTGCCGTTTTTTTTCTTCTTTTTCTCATTCTTATGGCCATAGGTCTAGGATAACAAATGCCCGCTTCCGCCGACCCCCCCGTTGATTGTGGGTGATGTGGGTGACGCGGTTCGCCGGGTTGCGGTTGGCAGGTAAGCCGCCTTGCCAGGGTTTGCTGGGCGTATCTGCCAGCTCGTTATGTGTGTGTGTGTGTGAGTTTTCCCTCATCCGTGGCTTAAATGGCTGCGACTCAAAGTTTAAGAGCCACCGCAGGTGTGAGTATACTTACTTCTCCATGTGCCAGGGTTCCATGTTGCGCCCCCCCCCCCCCCATTTTTTGAGCCACATTCCTCGCTAAGGTCAGGAAGCCCGTTGGCAAGAAGCACTGCACCTCCTGACCACCTGCCAGGTGCATCGGAAAGCTGCAACGAGCCCATGTGGCAACTTCAGGATTAACCAAATGGCTTCAGATTAAAGCAGCGTTTTGAATCGCCCAGCCAAAAGGAAAAACACCCGATTCGCTGGGGTCCATTACTCCTAGGCTTGCAAGCATCAAGCTTTTCAAGGGATGGGCCTTGGTCGCTCCTCTCTCTTTTTTTGTTTTTTGTTCGAAAAGTCCAGCCTTGTGGTTGGACCGCAGGCCGACGTGGTCAGCTTTACCTCGGTCATCACTGCTTGCAGGGCGCGGTGGCAGACGGCTTTACGGCTCTTGGAAAGGACGGGCTGGGCTTCTCAGGGAGTCAGGACTTTTCAGGGTTCTTTCGAAGCATATCCGCCATGGCACAAGGTGGTTTTAAGTTCATGCAGGCCAATTCTCCAATATCTCTCAGACCGATATGCAATTTTGCCCTCGAGACCCGGTTACCATTTGAGCTGTATACTCCCATTGCCTGTCTTTGTTTTGGTTTGGTTTGTTTGGTTTGCTTGGCTCATCTTGGCTCCTTTGGCACCGCTTCAGCTCCCAGATTTTTGTAGTTTGAAGCTGGCCCGTGGGCTTTCTGCTCTTGGGTCTTCGGACTCAAATTTGCGGAGGACCCTAGGAGTGAGTGGAATCCCCACAAAAAATAGATCACCTTACAAAAAGAGGATGCCCACAATTGTACTTGTGGACCCTCAATTTCAGGATGGCAATGTTTGATACTTCATGCAGATAATTTAGCTGCAGGTAGGACTTGGCCCAATACGCTATGTTGTTGAGGGCATCCTGTTTGCATGGCTTCGCGGGGAGACCGACAATGACACCAACCAAGCCTTGGCTGATTTGGGGAATCTCCGGTGCTATGCCCTCCAGGGTTGCCCCTTTTTTTATATGTTTTTTGAAGGGGCGTTTCCCGTAAACTCGACTGCGATATAGCGGGTGCCTTTTGCTGGATGACAGGGGTTGCTCCGAGCGTTTAAGCGATGAACAAGCCTGAGTAGAATTTGGGCTAGGTTTCCCTTAGTATCCGTTTTTAGGGGCTACCAGCTTTCCGCCGTGCCAAAGGTTCTAGGACGCGCACTGATGCGCGCCAATGAAACCAACCGGATGTGTTTCCCCCTCGGGGCACAGGATGGGCCACCAGCGCATCGCGGCAGATGGGGTGGCGCAGAATGCCGCCGGCAGCCAGAAGCTCAGATCAAGAGGAGTGTTTGTCAGCTACCCCTTAAATCTATGGTTTGGATTTGTGGTTTCGGATAAATCAGGAAGGTGCGCGTAACCTCCAAACTACCAAGCCAAGCCATCAAGTAAGCTTCAGGTGAGTATGGGAATATGTGTAAACGAGCCCCGGCGGGCCTTCATACAGTTAACCCCCTTTATAACCCCCTTTATGAAGACACTCATTTTGCTTTGGGTTAATCAAGGGGCCCCTTTTTCAGTGTTGCACGGAGCCTTTTTCGAGGTTGTCGTGACCAGAACACGTCGTCCAGAAGCGTTCTAGCTGTATCTAAGGGACCGGCTCTGTTGCGGAACGTTGATGACGCAGTCCTGTGGGGACACCGCTTATGGTTTGTTGTGTTTGGTCATGTTTCTTTGGTGGTCCTTTCCAAACATTACATGTGAGGGGGCACGTTGAAGATGTTTGCCGCCAGAAGAAGGTTGTTGCAGTTACCCTCGTGCTTTGTGAGCTGAAAGATGCCTTGGTGAAAAGAGCCTTTCGTTTCTTCACGAAGACATCATGTTGGTAGTTGTGCAACTCGAGCTGGGTGCCTTGATTGCTTGGAGGGTGTTCAAGTAAAGGCTTGTGACCTGATTCAGCATCTTCAACTCCAATGCATGGACCCCCTTTGAGGAACCAACCGATTCCAACATCCAACCACAAAAGCCTTCGCTACCAAAGCCTTTACGTTGTTGACGAAGTATGCAGCATAATTTGCACCTGTCGTTTTGCGTATCTAAACGTGTTTTGACAAATTGGGGTGGGGGATTTGGCCAGGATAGCCTCCTGTCCACATGGACGTCGTTAAAAAAACACGAGCATGGTGTTTTATCGAGTCAGGTTCCACGCGGATGGGGTGGGAACCCAGTTCTGCGAGGCGCCTGCGAGCGCGCGAGCTCGTGGCCCCGGTGCATCGCGCTGGCCAGTGACGGCGTGGGCGCCAGTGTGGCGGTGAGCGCCTGCGTCCGAGGCGGGAAGGATGGAGGATATTGCGTTTCCGTGTCTCTCTGTGAGTCTGCAACTTTGGTTTGTGTGTTTGGGTCTGTGAATTTGTGCCTGCTTCTGTGTGCTGGGACAAGGTAAGCCCGGCGCTTGGCTGTAGCGATGAAGGCTAGAGTTGCTGTTTTTTGGCTTGAAGCTGGGGGTGTCTTTTCTGAAATAAAAACCACACAAGAAGGTACTTGCCCAAAGCCGGCTTTTGGGTTCCCTGATGTGGTCCAGCATTTGGTCAGGGTTCTAGGTTAAGACTTTATTTGCAGGTCCTTTGGGCAAGTGAGAATAATAAATATGGGTATGTGTGTGTTTGAGGGTTCTCATTTTGTTGGTTTGGTTTTTGAGGAGAACGGTCGGGATTCATCACTTCATTCAGCGGAGCACTCCTTCAGGGCTCAACTGTGTCTTTTCTTGTTTTGCGGTAGGGGAAAGCAGGGGAAACCAAAAGGAAAGCCGCCATTCTTGGAGGAATCCATGGGACCCGACAAACCCCGAGATCCGCAGTTCCCGGCTGAGTCCGCGCCTGGCGCCCCGGCCTTGCGCTCCTACGGCGCAGCGCCGCGGTGGATTCGGCGGCGGCCACGCCGCTGCTGCGGGCCTGGCGCCTGGGGGCCGAGCTGCCGCCCGGAGCAAAAGCTCCAAACCATAGGCGTCCTTTTTAGGTTAGTTTGGTTAAAAATGGATGGGTTCCACTGGTTTAGATGGTTTTTGTTCCATTTACCAGGGCCATCTATTTTTCCAAAAGGCCACCTATGCTCCAAACCAGCGCCATTTGGAGGGGTTCTCAAAATGTCGTTCGACGATTGGTTTCCCGTCAATCTTGAGGACAATCTTGAGGATGTCCGTTTTAAAGGGCCCACCCAGTGTAAGCATCCCAGACGGGGTCCTTAGTTTTGGTTTGGAGATTTCTGCGAAACATCATGTTGTGTTCCAGATGCCTGTTGAGTTTCATTTACATCCTCGCTGGTGTTGAAAAGGGACAAGGAAATACGCAACTTCCCGGACGGCCTCAGTCCGGACTGAGCAAAATCAGTAAGAGAGGAACAATAGGGATGCGGGAAAGGGCAGGCTTGACATTCCATGGTTAGCTGGGGGGAATCTGAAGTTGATTTGTTGTTGCCTTTTCTATTCTCTCCCCAACGAATTGGAAAGGTGAAGAGGAGGTTCCGATGGTGGACCCCTGGCGCGCACAGGTCAGCCACTGAGACTGTGGGGCAGGGTCCAACATTGCGCCCCCCCTTTTCAAGAGGTGAGTCTTGCAAAGAAGGTTTCCACGTGGGCTGTTTGATTTAATTTCCTTTGGGTTGAACATAAATAAACAGACCTCCAAAAGTGAGGCACCCCTTGATCCCCAATAGCAATCACAAACAAAAGTTTTTTTTTCCGCACGTGGTATTTGAAGCGAAAATTACAAAAAGCCGACACATTTCAACCCAAGCAACTCACAGAATAGCAAGTGCAATGACAGCACAACATGGATGTAAAGATACCCCAAAAGGACAACCTTTTTTTTGGGGGGGGATCCCGAAACATGTTCTGGCAGCGCCCAGGCTGTCCTGGCTCCGACATGCCCGGGTTCGGCCAGATGCACTCGCGCGGGAACGGTTTGGCCATGCCTGCGCGGAGGCAGGGATCCGGAGCAGGCCTCCCAGGAGGGAAGCACACGTCAGTCCAGTTTTTGGACTTTGCACCTGGGAGGATTTGCAGTGAGCAAAAAGCTCCCAGGTTGTTTGGGGCACCCGGTTCCACCCTCCCTTTGGGGTTGCATGCAAGGGGCAAGGCTTGGGCATGAGACTCCGAAAGGTGATCATGACTTGTTCCCGGGATGTGCACAGACCGCCTCCCTTTACACGTGCAACTGGCACCCTTAAAAACGTTCCCCGTGCGTGTGAGTGGTGGGAACTTGATTTCGGGCGCCATGGCTCCGCGTTTAGACCAGATATTCGGGCCGCAGTATATGTCGACAAACATTTGTTGGTGCTCCCCATTGGCACACTGGCACAGGAAACCTGCTGGCAGCTGGCACTACATCTCCGGACTGGCGGGAAGGGCGGGCCGGGGGAAGGGGCGCGAAGGGGAGCAGACAACAGAAAGGGGCATCCACCATACTACTTTATGGCGAGCTCATCTGCCGGCAAAGCGGTCTTCCCCATGATTTAGGTCCTTTGATTGAGGTGTTTCGGCTCACAGCGACTCACCTCAGGCTTGCCCAGCCGGGGCCAGGCGACCTCTCGGCAAGAGGCGTTTGGCGTCTACCAAGCCGTGGGGCGGCGTGTTTGGTTTTGCTTTTCTCGCCACCCCCGGAGTGCATCATTGCATCGCCATGGCACGCGTGGTGCTCCTTGTCCTCATGGACAAGGCCAAGGAATCCTTCCGCTTTGCGTGTTTGGAGGCTTTGCCCTTCATCCACGCTCCGAACTGGTCTTGGCGCGGGGCGCACCTTTTCTACGTCGTTGTGGTCTCGCTCGACGTTCGTGAAGCTTGCAGCCGCTTGATCAGTCCGGGCCTGCCTCTGCTTTTTGGGGAACAGCGACGTGTTGGCCTGGTTGGCGTCTTCACTATGCACTTCGCGCTGGATTCCGTGACGCTTCTGCTTCGCCTGGAGCAAGTTTTGGTGCGTTTATTGTGGCCTTTCCTTGGGTGTCTGTGCTTCGTGACCTCCTTTGCGGTGACTAGGAGCCCACCTCCCAAGGACACCTTCACTGGATTGTGTATGCCACTCTTCCTTCTGCGTGTCTCTCAGCTTTATGCTTCAGTGTGCGTTGATTTGGTCCTGGGCTTCCTGTCTACCTACCTAGGCCTTTCTTTGGAAGTTGCGCATCGCATTCTGCTAATTGCAGAGGGCCGAGCTTTTCGTTGCGGGTTGCGGGGGAGATCTCCTTCCTGAAGGTATTGGGCTTGCTGTCTGCTCTCTTCGTGGGTCGTCTTGGGTGTGTTGTGGTGCGGGCCACCTTGAGCCTCGCAAGGCCTCAGCTGTCCATGCTGATTCCCTTGCATGCTGTGGTCGGCTGCTGGCAGTACAGGATGGACTACTTTCTCTGTGTGGTTATCGCTGGCAGTTTTTCCACTGTTTTTCTGCAGCTTCCGCGTCCTTTTTTTGCTGCCTTATATAGTCAGTGCTTTCATCCGTTTGCATAGTTTTGGTGCCTCCTCCCCGAGGAGGTTCGTGGGATGTGGGCGGCCAACTGTGCTGGTTACTGGGGATTCTTCCCCTGTGTATGTCTGCGCTCTACAAATCGCCGCTGCGTCTGCGCCCCATGTGCCGGAGTGCCGTGGTGGCTGCCCATCATGTCTCACGAGACGCCCGGGCATCGAGGAAGATGTAGGTCCTTTGATTGGGGATCCGCAATTATATCTGATTTTGGATTCATTGCAAGATGTGCAGGTTGTTTCTCTTTCCCGCCCACGTAATGCAATCGCAAGGGTGGGAAATTGTGTTTTGTTTTTGCAGACCCGTTGAAACCCCAATTCTTCTACTTTCTCACCCGCTGGACGCATTCAAGGGTGTTCTGTTGCCAATTTTCGGCACCACACCTCCTGCATGTTCTTTCCATTTGCCGACCATTGTTGAAAGGAACCCCTTGTTGTATGCGTCTTGTTCTGTTGAAACGCAATGCCTTTCTTCTTTGACGAAGATATGACACAAGTTGAAAGCTTGAACATGAAGCGAGCATCACACTACAAACAGACAATTATGCCAACAAGACAACAAAATAAATGGCATCACAAGATGCTCTCAAACCAATAAACAAATAGTATTTAGAAATAAGATTTACAAGAACACAACATAGGAATGACAATACTTTGGCTTTAAAGTCAACTAACAAAGGCCACGCCCCATGCGGTTTTCTGGGAAAGGACCTACGGGGACCTTCGCAGGCCTGCATGGCTACCCTCTGGCCGCGTGGCGTTCGGCCGCTGCCCTTGCGGCACCTCGGAGGTCCTGAGAATAAGCGAAATCCGTTGGCGTTTTCCCGGTGGGTTTTCGGGGTTGAGGTTCTTTTCATTTGCCGGGGTTTGGTTGTTTTCTCCGGGTTCTTGGTTTTTTGCCCTTCTGTCCATTGGCTTGCCTTTTTTTTTCCCGTCTGTGCTGGTTTGGAAAGGGGAACGGATAGGACTTGAACAGTGCTTGATTCCTTTAACTTCGCCTGTTTTTTCCACAAAAGCTAGCCATGCTAGCATTGAGTTCTCCTTGGTTTAGCCATTAAGGGGGCTGGGCCGGCTTCAGGGGTTGTTTTGTTCAATCCCCCGCCCCCGCCCCGCACAAAGCTTTCGGGTCTTCATGCCTTTCTGGGTGTTCATTTAAGGTTGCTACTCTTAACATCGTTGCACCCACTGAGTCGCGCATGTCGTTGTTGGGTGAGTGAACATGCTCAAAGCGGGTGCTAACCCAAGATTTTGAGTTTTGCCCCCTCAAACAAACCAGGGGGTTAGCATATTGTTTGTCCACAGCCTTTTGCAAGCCGGTTCACCAGTCCTTTGAGGCAGGGCGCATGTTTCTGACTTTGAGAACCCCTGGAAACAGTCAAATCAATGGGCTCAATCCTTTCTTCGCGTTTGATTGATCGCTGCTGGGATGGGCTATTTCTCATTGCACTCCTCCCCCCCCCTCCTGAAAAAGGGGAATTGTGACGTGCTATCTTGCATGCCGCCTTGAAAAGTGGTCCTCCATGCTTTATGCTGTGGACCACCTAGCATGTATTTTTTTTGCCCACCTGGCAGTGGTTTCGAGGGGGCTGGCAAGTGCGGGAATGGTCATGGCGAATAACGATTAAAACACTAGGAACATTGTGTGGCAACCGCAGAAACGGGGGTTTGTGACCCACGTGAGGGTTCCTTCGGAGAACCCTTATTTGGGGCCGGAGGCTGGCAAGCCCAGACTCGATTTGTGCCTTGAATCTGGAATGCGCCGGGAAATCGGCCCCAGGCAGTTAACATCAGTGAACCCCACAAGGAAGCAGTAACCCGCTCTAGGGGGCAAGGTGAGGGGATGAAGGCACAACAAAGGGGTCCACTTCATGATTTCTCAGAGCCCAGGCTTTTTTTTAAATCCAGGGACCAAACCTGAACGGAAGAGACTTGGTTTGTCTTTCTTTTTGGCTTCCCTTTTCAGGTTTAAATGTTCTTCTCTGCCAGGCGTTTCAGAGCAACCCTCTTACAGGTTTTGGTTTCCTTGCCGGGGTGATGGGGAGGCAAAGCCCAACCCTTCAAAAGTGCACTTCCTTTCTCTGGGTCAACGTTCGGGACCATCTTACATCTTTGCCCTTGACTAAATGATGAGCACAGAAAGGATATAAGTCCCAGGTTTGGGTTTGACTGTTGACCCACTGAGGCGGGCGGAAGCTCCCCGCTTTTTGCCAGCAAGGCCATGAGCCTTTGCGCCAAAGCGCGGCAGTGGCCGCTCCGGCGGAAAGGCTTAAGGTAAAGCATGGGGACGGATTGCAGGGACTTGGTTTTTTAGTTTGGGGATGAGATGTTGTTTGCTGGACACGGTTCCTGCATTCTTTCCGGCCTTTTGGGGTGCCGTTTTGGTGATTCTGGTTTGCTTCGCCTTTTTGGAAAAGCCGAGGTTCCTTGGGGGGGCCCTCCTTGCTGGTTTGCAACGAGAATATCCAGTGACAGTTGTTTGTGGATAATTATTTGGATTCGATTGCCTCTCAACGCTGCTGGAGGTCTCTTGCTGTCTCCCTGCTGGGCGGACGGCCAGTTGACACGGCCATGTGTGCAGCGGCCATGTCGCCGGAATCAGCTGAAGGCTGGCCAATTCGGTCGCGAGGAAACCAGCACTTTTGACATTTGGGCAGTTGTCAACAAACACTCCTTGCGCTGAAACCAGACATTTGGAAGGACTCGCGTTCAACATTACAGTTTCAACGTTTGGGACCATCTTGCATGTTCGTGCGCCCTTACAGGTCTCGTTTTGAAACCTGGTCTCGTGCGTCAGCGTGAAGTGATTGACAACTCCTAGCATTTTAGGTGTTCCATTATCCCAGCAGGGAAGACAAGAACCATGGAAGTGGGCATCCCCGATGTCCGGAAGAGACTGGAAAGGGCCCTCCCTTTCCAGTTCCTAGAGCACTGATAAGAACCCCTAACCAGTTAGGTGTTTTGCCAGGTGGCAAAGCTCGCCATAGAATAAAAAGAAGGTTGGCTTCCGCTGCCTTCTTGGCGGGTCAAGGATTTGGCCCCTGAATTGCAGTCCTCCAGCTGCTTGCCATGAGCACCCCTTCAAGACAAATGTCAGGAAATGGTGCGCCAAAAGTCAAGGCAAAAGTCAGGGCAGCATGGTGGTGGTTTAAGCCTGACAACACTGAAAAACTGTGCTGGGATACTGGGTCAAGGATTTGTCCCCCTGAATTGCTGCCCTCCAATTGATTTCCATGAGCGCGTCAAGACCTTGCTCACTTGGTGAAGTTGTTGGAATCCAAAATCTGTCTGCCCGTCAGGCCTTCTGCAGCTGCTACGCCAGCGAGGCTTGCGCCTGGGTGCTGCCTTCTGCACAGCCCTGGCCAGCGCCCGGAGCAGCGCCGGGTGGAGGGCCGCGGGGTCGCTGCTGACGCGGCTGGAGGCAGGGCGTTCTCTGGGTCGGCGTCTGAGGCCATCTTACGTTTTTTTGTTGGGCCCTTGCCCATGAAAATAAGTATTGGGATTTGTAGCCTTAGGATTAAACGTGGACCAAGTTTGAAGGCGGGCAAATCATGGAAGACGTGTAGCATATGAGTCAAGGATGATTGGCACTTGGTCGAGTTTGAGTGGAACCCAGTAGAACCAGGGGATGGTTTTTGCAAGAGGCATGATTTGGCAATATCGCCGTGTAACATTACCCAGGTTACCTCGGGCCATCACCCTCTCAGAATCACGGAAATTGGGCTTTAGCTGCTTCTCTCGGAAGCTTCACTTGAGGGAATGACTGAGGTTCCTTCAAAATGGGAGGACAAGGGGGCCTTTGTCCAGATCCTGGCAGACCCCGTTTCTTCTAAGCAGCTGCTCACCCCACCAGCCAGGCGTGGGCCGTGCTGCCCGGCACGATCCTTTGGAACGTGAAGATGGCGGACTGCGCCCTGGTTCCCTTTCCGAGCCACGGATTTCGGGTCGGTGGAGTCCGGCCCCGGTTGGCCCTTTTTGTTTGGAAGCTGCTAATTTAACAGAAGAGTTCCTTTTCTTATCAGGGTCACTGGGCAACGAGGTTGGCCTCGAATGAATCCGGACCAAGTTCAGCAGGGTTCGGTCGGGGGGTCCTTTCGGTCCAAATTCCTTTGGTCACGATGGTTCTTCGCATTTTCCCGAAAGCCCAGTAGCCTTCAAGTCAGCCAGGTAGTCTTGGAAACCCTTGGGATGCAACGCATCCCATGTTTAGAAGCCGACGGTCTGTTTGGGTGAGGTTTGGTTTGGCTTGTGTATGCACAGTCGAAATCCAAAGTTCTAGGGTTGGGGGAGCTCATTTCGGACAAATAAGCGCCGACGCCCTCAAGGCAGGCAGGTAAAAGGAGGACCCTGATCAACACGTTGGCGATCAGCCTGGCTCACTCTTGTGCATTGCGCACTGTGACTCAAGCGTGTCACCCATTGGCTTCAAACAGATGTCAATATCTCTGAGATGGATGCCCTTTGAACGGCAGTGCATCCAAAACACTTTCTTGTTCACTCCCTACTTGTGGGGAGTTGTTCAATTCCCTCTTACAGCGGGTTGCCAGGGACATGGTGGCCTGCCTGTTGTTCCGCCTGAGCCAGTCTTTCTTCGTTTCAGCCGGGGCTGCTTTTTTTGGAGTCGCTTGATTTTAACCAAAGGCGGATCTTGAATTCCATTATCAAGCATGTTCCTTGTAGAGCAGCTTTGTTTGCGCGTGCCTTTCTTTTTTAATCCAGGAAGCTGGCTGACTGGTATTGCTTGAGAGGCAAGTCCAGCAAGTAAAAGACAGCTCCACAAGCGCATAAGTCCACCGTGACAGATTTGCTCGTTGGAAAAAGTGGGGCATCTTACACGTTCGGTGAGAGGCAATGTGTCCTCCCACAATACAAACGTGTTTTGCATTGCAATGTGCATGGGCATGCATGGGCCAGCCCCGTCAAGGGCACCCTAAGTGCTGAAAAGTTTTGACTTGAGTGATGGCCTATCCTACGCATCAAACAAAATAGGCTTTATTATCCCTTTTGCTTACTTGCTTGGAGAAACAAAAGGAACGGTGCCATGCGTTGTTGAAAATAGATTGGTTCCATATTGGTTGCACTTTGGTACCATTCTCATTTACCAGTGGAATTTATGAAGTTTTCCAGAAGGACACGTTGATTAAAAAAGTTACGAGCCTTCTTGGAATCCTGCCGCTGGGTTACAAAGGACATCCATTCAGGTAACCCTGAGTTGGTTTGTTGTGGATTTGATCCTTCAGCCCCTTTATACCTCCTTTTTTTTAATGGGAATGAGGGACTGGCCCCCTACCAACCATCCCCTGTCCCTGGAGAATCCCATTGGTTTCGGCCCCCAGTTCCCTCTCCGCGCGTCTCAGGTGCCTGGCCGCGGGCCGCGGCCGTCTTCGAGCGGCTGCCGTCGGCCTCGCTGTCTGCGGACGAGGCCACCTGGAGCGGCCTCGCGGCGGCCTGCGGGCGCCTGGGGGTCGCAGGGTCGCGGGGTCGCGCGGGGGAGCTTTGTTTGCCCATGAAGCCCGGAGGCTCACCCGACTTTACCAAACAGGGGACAAATTGGGCGTGTGGTGGTCCTTGCTTTTCTTTTTCTTTCTTTTTTTGGGCTCCTCTCGGGAAGTGGCGCTGCGTCGGCGGAAAGTGAGGACATTTAAAGGCGGCTCGTCCTGAAATTACGGGGCAAACGCAAGGGCGTGCGCTGTCGAAGTGCGACAGCAAATGCACGCGGCCACAGTTCCGGGAAGCCAGGCTTCGGACAGGCTAGGGTGGTTCTACATGTCATTTCAAAGTGCGCAAGCTGGTCACGGATTTATTGTTGATCACAGGGGCCCGCATTGTCTAGCTTTTTCTGTCCCAGCTTCAAGGCACATTTCGGACGCTTTTCATGATCCACCCCAGGATATCAACCAAGTATAGTCTACAAAGGTACCAAACGCGCAGGAACATCGAAACGATCAAGCAAATGCCCAAAAAGACACGTTGTTTTGCCCGGGCAATTTTGTTGGTGGAAACATGCACCGCTCGCAATTCGATGGAGGAAGTCCGGGCTTTGGCACCTGGCCTCGCAGCTGCTGCGGCAGATGCGGAAACTGAGCCTTGAGCCGGGACCCTCGGGGCCCGTGGCCGGGAGGAAGCTGAGGGCTCAAATTTGGTTAACGGTGTCCAAAATGCGAGGGGTGCCAGGAGCTTCAAGGACTCCCATTCGAAAGTTATAAGCAAGATTGCAACTGCCAGAATTTCTTCAGGTTGAGTTCCTTCTGATCTTCATGTGGCTTCCAACAACTTGCCGGTGTTTGCGGATTGGCCAACCGAGGCGCAGCTATGTGACGGCCGCCTGCGCAGCTTCTTGCGAGGACTGGCGCTGGGCGCTTTCCGCGGCCGGCGAGGCGACGGCGCCGGAGGCGGTGCTTGCAGCGCTGGCGAGGAGCCTGCCTTTTGGGTTGCTCGGATACATTTCGACCAGTTCGCCTGATGTAGAGACCCCCCTGGTAAAACACAGGATCTTTGTGTGTATCCCCGGCTTTGGATTTTCATTCAAATTTGCCCAAGGCTCCAGAGGAACAAGTTTGACAAGCTTGACTGCCTTACTGAGTCTAATCTTCAATGTGCATTTAGCCCCCGTCAATCTACCTAGCGCAGGTAAACAGGAAGGGCGGAGGTCTGGAACGATGCCGTTCCAGCCCGCAATGCATCGGGGCCGGGGTAAACGCGAGTTTTGGGATAGATCGCGCGTGAAATTGAAGAAGAGGTCGCCCATCAGGCTTTGAAGGTATGCTGTTCCGAGATGCGGAGCTCATCCACAACTCAGACACGGCATATACAAATGCATTTCAACAGGCTCGCACACGTATACATACGTATGGGTGTGGATATACACATACGCCACACAGTCACATGCTCATACACATGCATATGCATTCATACAGGCAGTATTTAAAGATATCCACATGTATACACACGCACGCACGCACGCACGCACGCACCCACACACACACACACGCGCACACGCGCACACGCGCACACGCGCACACGCACACACGCACACACGCACACACGCACACACGCACACACGCACACACGCACACACGCACACACGCACACCACGCACACACGCACCCACACACGCACACACGCACACACGCACACACGCACACACGCACACGCGCACACACGCACACGCACACGCGCACACACGCACACACGCACACACGCACACACGCACACACGCACACACGCACACACGCACACACGCACACACGCACACACGCACACACGCACACACGCACACACGCACACACGCACACACGCACACACGCACACACGCACACACGCACACACGCACACACGCACACCGCACACCGCACACGCGCACACCGCACACGCACACCGCACACGCGCACACACGCGCACGCGCGCACGCGCGCACGCGCGCGCACGCGCGCACGCGCGCGCGCGCACGCGCGCGCGCGCGCGCACGCGCACGCACGCGCACGCGCACGCGCACGCGCACGCGCGCGCACGCGCACGCACGCACGCGCACGCGCACGCACACGCACACGCACACGCACACGCACGCACACGCACACGCACACCCACACCCACACCCGCACGCGCACGCGCACGCGCACGGGCACCCGCACCCGCACGCGCACGCGCACGCGCACGCGCACGAGCACGCACACGCACACGCACATGTACACGCAAGGCACACACACATCCATCCATCCATACATGCCATACCATAAAGTACCATGGCATGCTATTTTGATATCTTCTTGCCTGCTCCTTGTGGGTATGGACGCATCTCTCGTGCTATGCGTCGCTAGGAGCAGCCGCTGGAGCCGGGCGTTGCAGGTCACTTCGAGGGAAGGCCCATTGAGCGCAGGCGGGTTGCAGAGGGTCCGGAAGATGGGGCCCTGCGAAGGGCGACCAGGCGGTTGAGAAGCTATCCCATGGGTCTCTCCGGGATTCTTGCACTGAAATGTTCATTGCAGAGGGCCAACAAACAGGATTCTAGCACTTCGTGTTGTGCAATGAAAGGTTGAAGGCCGACAATCAGCAGACCTACCCTGTAACAAGCATGCCTGAATTGCACAGACCCCGTTTTCAAACTGCTTTGCTTCTTTCAGAGGAGCCCTGCCCTGTGCACTTCCATGTCGTTGGGAGTGATCATTCTGAATTAGAGCTGCAGACACTTGGCAACTCCATCTCCGAGCCAGGTGTTTGTAGGGCTTCACGTCGCTTCACAGAGTTTGCTTTGAATGTTCTTGTGATCCTTGTGCTGACATACCGAGGTCTGTGCTAAGCGGCATGGTGAGGACTGGGGTTTGTTTGCCCAAGCGCCGGGCAATGCCGTGGCGCCGGAAACCCGAAACTTTGGGCAGTGGATCGCCTACAGCCCGACAAAGCTACCCCCACTTGTGCAATTCTACTGGGAAGGCTGATCTTGGAGGGGTCCATGCGCACATGTGTACACATAGACACCTATACCACATGTATGCACATTTTATACACCTACGGGGTGTGGAATCCGACCCCATACTACATAAAGTTCCAATTCGGCCCTTTGCGGCGTTTTCGGTCCTCTTCACTCACAGAAAGGAATGTTAACAGCCGGATTTGTGGAAGCCGAATGTTGGTTTGGTGTTGATTCGAGCACTGGTTCATCATTCTACTGTTGGTTGTGCACTTCTATTGGAAAGGCTGCATTTGCCAGGGGCAGGTGTGTTTGCCCGCATTTGCACAGATTTCCATCTACACATGTATCTAGCATGTTGGAACGCATGCTACATGTCTTTCTTCGGAAGGGTGCCAGTCCCGGTGAGGCCATGCCTTGAACCAGATTTGCCTGAACTCCCTGGTCTTTGCCTGCGGCTCCGCAGGCTTTCTCAGGGTTTGGGGTGCGCTGAGGCAACCCTTTGGACTTTGTTGGATGGCCTGGGGGTTCGGATTGGTTGAAAAGTGCGGGTTGACTCGGATGAATCGTTAATGTGGGGCACAGGATTCGCATCCAGCTGGCTCTCGGAAGCGTCCCCTTGTTTCCACCAGTTTTGACCCGGGGAGTAGCATGACTTGCATGTCACATGCCCGCAAACCGTCCCCCATCTGATATTGCTGTTCCGGTTTCACTGAGGTGCATTGTGAGACTCGAAGAAGGCGAGAGAACATCTACAGGAAGGGCTGTCGAATTTCCTGTGGCGGGTTTCTTAGGTCCTGTGTTTTGGCGTTTGGATGTATGTGTCCGGCTTTCACACCCAAAAGCCCAGACTTGGTACTCGTAGCAGCTAGCTGGGCTCCTTTCCAAGGGAAGCCAAGAAAGTGGCAACGGCAACGCCAGCCCCAACGAAGCCACCATCCACCCCACAAGAGACATGAACAAAGTAAACGAACATCGCAAGCAGCATAAGCAAATGCGAGGCAACAACAAAAGCAGACCTTCCCCTTTGACCAAAAGAAGCCACAACGCAAAAATAAAGACAACAGCAGCAAACGCCACTGACAAAGCATTGAAGCAACCACATCAAGGCGTTTTCGCCTGGGATTTGGTCGGTCGGATGAACTCCGGCTGCCAAAAGTGGGGCGCATTTCTGAATAGCGAAAGACTATGAGGGTTTATTCGGGATCGTTAGGCCATCCAAAGTCAGGCCGGGCTGGCTGGGGAGAGTCGGCTTTCGCTTAGGTCGCTGGCAGCTGGCCACCAGCCTCAGTCCTTTGGACCAGGTGGGTGCCAGCGCGGCCATCGGGGCGACCAACTGCCCCTGGCAGGCGCGGAAGCGCCCGGGCGGTCGGGACGGTTGCCGGCCAGACGGCCCCTTCTTTGAAAGGTTTAGAGTTTGGGGCTCATGACAGATCCCAAAGGTTAACTTTTAGGAAGGGATCAACGAACCACTGAGTCACGTGGGTGTTAGAAAGCAACCAGCTTTGGAAAGCTGAGCTGACCATTCTTGATGGTTTGCATTCGGCCAGTAACCACCGGACTATTCTTATAGTTGTACCTTGAGCAAAACATGAAACGCGCCCCTGTTGTTTTTTTGGCTGTTTGCGTCGTGAGCAGCTACCTTCTGTATGCCTAGTTTTGCTTTCCTGTAATCTATATCCAGCATATGTTGGGGGGTGCCAAGCACTAACAGTTAAATAAAGCCATTTATGCATAATACCTCAGCAAAAATGACCACCAGCAAGCCCAAATTGGTTTTGGGTAGGCACGCCCCACCAATTTTAGGTTGCGTATTTGTTTGGTCTATATGATGATGCAGTGGAGAGTAGAGTGGTGTCCTTTCATGCCCAGGTCCAAATACGGTTCTATCCCTACTGGTTTCTAGTGCTGCGCTTTTGGGGTTGTCACTGGACTGTAAGTGCATTAGGATTTGGGAGACCTAGGAAAAGTTGAAAGCTGATTCAGGAGTCGTAAACATAGACAGAGACATAGACATAGCATAAACATATATCGCAAATAAACATTGGCCTAGACAGCAACTATCACTACCACTTTTCCGCCGTCGCTGCAAGTTGAATGCAAGTCGCTAACGCTAACACCAAGTTCTGACATCTTGATCTGACAGAGGGCGAAATCCAAAGCAGGCAGGAAGTGGCGCAGTCAGCGCGGAGCTGGCCGCTTCGCCCAGAAACACGTTGGAGCGTCTTTTCTTTCAGCTTCTTCCGTTTGTGGGCCTGGTGGAGGAGCCCAAGGTTTTTGAAAGACAGGTTCAGGGCCAGGGGGCCACTGCCACGTTTCCCCTTGCGACCTAGACAGCTGTTTGCAGGCCAGTCTGCTGGCTGGCAGCCTGGCCGAGCTGGCACTGACTCCGGCCGGCCCCCGCACTTCTGGTTAATTTCGGCAAATTTTCGGACGGATTTTCCAGAGGAAAGCGTAAAACTAGCACAAGAAAAAGCACAAGAAAAAGCACAAAAAAACAGCACAAGAAAAAGCACACAAAAAAGCACCGCAATTCACAAATTGCCCTTTAGAGGGACCCCGCTACTACTTTTCATCACGGGAAACCACCAGCGGGAGCACACAAAAAAGCACCGCTAAACCCACAAGAAAAAGCACAAAAAAAAAGCACAATCGGGAGCACAAAAAAAGAACCACAAAACCCCAATTACCACCCGCCCGGACCCCGCTACTACTTTTCATCACGGGAAACCACCAGCGGGAGCACAAAAACAAGCAGCACGGAACCCACAAGAAAAAGCACAAGGGACCCAACTACCACCCGCCCGCACCCCGCTACTACTTTTCATTACGGGAAACCACCAGCGGGAGCACAAAAAAAAACCACCACGGAGCCCACAAGAAAAAGCACAAAGGACCACCGCAAAACTCCAATTAGAGCACAGTAAAAAGCACCGCAAAACTTGGCCGGCGGGCCGGTTTTTCAAAATTACTTTCCCTTCAGACCGCGAAATTCAAATTACTTGCCCCAGGACCCCCCCCCCCAGGCCTCCCCCGGACACCTTAAAAATTAAAAAATTGCGTTAGTGCGTGAGTGCTCGGAGGTTGACTGGGAGGGGGTGTTGTGGGAAGCAGCAGCGACCAAGCCAAACAGAAAGGAAGGACGGAAAGGTAATGTTGCAACGGCCACGCTAGCCGTCGTGTTGCGTGTGCCTATTTAACTTTCCCATTGTATCTGGGCTAACAAGTCATAGTGCAAATAGTCTTTGAATCACTTTATTTCAAGGTCCCCGGAGCTATCCCCCAAGATGCAGAACGAGTAATTTAGGTTTCAGACCTGCACGGGTACCCAATTTTAAAAAAGAGCAAAGTTGCTTGCTTTTTGTGGTGCTTTTTGTTGTGCTCCTATTTGTGCTCACTGTTCATTAGTGGTCCGGGACCACCCCCAAAGCATATGTTAGACATTGTTCCTAGGTATGCTAGAGAAGATGTTAAGCAATCTAGCATTTAATGTTGGCGCTTGATTTTTTTAAAAAAAAGGGGCCGCCCCCCGAGCAATGGAGGCGAACAAATTGTGGGGACACCCAAACGATGGAGGATCTGCCAATACCACTTTAGGGTAGCAATCACTTCTTCCTGAGCAGGCTTTTTGGAGTACTACCTTACTCTAGCAACACTACTTCCTGAGCAGACTTGTTGGAATACTGCCTGAGTACTGCCTGAGTATAGCAACCACTTGCACCTGAGCAGACGTTTTGGAAGTACCTTAGCCTAGCAAACCACATCTTCCTGAGCAGATTTTTGGAATACTACTTTGGTCTTGCAACTACTTCTTCCTGTTCCGCGCCCCAAAACCGCAGCTGGCGCCTTGTGCCGCAGAGCTGCAGCAGCAGCTTTTTCAGCCCATGGCCGGCGCTGCAGCGCGGGGCCCTTCTACTAGCACACCCGCAGCCGCAGCAGCCGGACTTGGATTCGCATTTCAGCTGGCGTCCTTGGCAGATGCAACGGGGGCCTGCCAGTGTGCCGCAGCTTCAGCAGGCAGCTGCGTCCTGCCAGTCCTCCTGCGCAGCAGCGCATCCTGCCAGTCCTCCTGCGCAGCAGCGCATGGGCTAGCATGAAAGCATGCCATGTGCCAGTTTTGCTGCACTGCGGCCTGTTGGCGCCCGCACAGTACCGCGCGCTTTTGACTCCTCCGAGGCGGAAAAGTGTCGGTCGGCCACGGTGCCTACACAGATGTTTGCCGTGACTGGCTGAAGGCAAGGCTGACTTGCTATTGCGTGCTGGGCGGAAGAGCGTTGATGGAACGGCTCCCGTCTTGAGTGTGGCCTGTCCCTGCGGCTAAAGGATGCAGAAGTGGCTTCAGCTTGTTTCAGGTTGCCACTTGGCCTTCTTAATTCCTTCATGGAGTTTGAGCACTTTGTTGAGGACCAAGACGTGCAGGAGACCGAGTTGCAGGACGACATAGGTCGAGTTTCTGACTGTGTTGAGCAAGGTGTTTCCAAGAGATGCAGAGGAGGTTCCTTCAGCGCAGAAGCACATTCAGCAGTTCGCTGTGGAGAAGAAACAGCAGAAGGACTTTGGAAAGCTTGGAGACCATATTTGGGTTCCACGTGTCTGCTCTTAGGAGAGTTCAATCTTTGGGTGGTGTGGGTGGGTGGGCGGGCTAAGATGGCCGCGGAGCCGCGCCGGACGTGCAGGCGCGAGCGTGCGAGGTGTGGCTGAGAAGGCTGCTTGGGCTCTCCGCGAGCGCTTGCGCACGATGCCCTGTGTCGAGCACAAGAGATCTACGAGGAGCGGGTTGCTGAGGACTGGCCAGAGTCCGGCGCAGGTTCTTTCCGGCGCAAGCACAGCGGCTGGAGGCGGAAGAGCGACGTGTTCGGCGCTGCCGACGTGGTGGCTTTGGAAGCCTGGTGCAAGTTGGGTTGCTGGGCGGTTTGTGCGGCCTGCGGCAGCCTGGAGCCCCGCCGCGAGCCGCTTCGACAACGATTCGGTGCTGCAGCTGTTGCCGCGCAGGGGTGCCTGGAAGGGCCAATTGACTTTTCTAAGTGGAATTAGCAGAATTTGGCATGGCCCAAACTTGTTTTGGGTGATTGTTTGTGCCTCTTTCAACTATGTCTTTGAAATGTTGTTAATTTTCATCAGAAAACCAAAGATGAAAGAGTGGACGCTATTCCGGTCCACTTAATCATGACAGGGAGCTAGAACAAGAAAAAGTGGGGCAATTCTATCCCACTTTACTACCCAAGTGCCAACATTGCCTAGCCTGTCCCTAGCTTAGATCCACAATTGCTAGATTGAACGCTTCAATTTTATTGCAGAGAACATCTATCACACGTTTTCTAGTTGTTGCCAAGCTTATAGCTCTAACATGCGTCTAGCATCGATCACTTCCCGCAATGGCCAGTGTTGTTTGGTGGGCTGTGGCTGGTTCACTTGCAACTTCTCGAACTTTCACCATGCACAGAAGATAAATTTGCAACACACGTTGGATTGCTTGGCTTGCGCAGTCTGGACACTTGGCTTTTGGTCACACCCCAGACGCGCCCGCCAGGTCTCGTTGCAACTACTTGGGCTCACCACGCCGGATGTGGTTTGCCCCGTGTCTTTCAGGGCTTCTGCGTGCTGTTGGCCAAGGGTTTTAGATGGACAGGTTGTCGAAACCGGGTTTTGCAATTTTGGTTCTACATGGTGGTTGTCCTGTAGTAGTGGTGAGAGGATTGATTGTGCCGCCTTCTGCGGGGGTGCCGAAAAGGCCACCTAATCTTGACACCCCCCTTGTTTTCATTTCGGAAAGTCAGAAATGTGGTCATGGAAAATTAAACATCTCCAAATAGGTTAGGCCCCGTTCAAAACCCTTTCAAGTGCGCTTCGAAAGGGTAGTCTACCTACTACCATGACCCCTTTCGCCAAGAGGCCCAAGTGAGCTGTAGAACCGAGAGTTGTCACACGCCCGAGAAGGAGGAGTCCGGAGTGATTCAAGGCACACAGGCGCAGGGCAGTGAAAGCGTTTTTGTTGAGTGCGTTTGGCCAAAGCGTCCTGAACCGATTCTGGCGAGAAGAGGCATTCGGAAACGTGCAGGTACTCTGCAGGCAAGTGCCCCATATCCTAAGCCTGTTGTGGGTCTCAACAAGGTACCTCGGGTAATGCAACAACTTCATCTTTGTTTTTTTGGTCCTCGTCCATCGTGTCTGCAAGCTCAGTTGACGTGCCGACAAGCTCGGAAATCATCTGTTTTTGGCTTGAAGATGGCAATCTTCCAAAAGTTTCTCGTCAGCTACGGTGGCGTTAGAGGAGGGAGGTATCCCCAGTTCAGTTGTTCAGTGGAACATCGGTGTTCCCTCTTGATCCTAGCTGGTGTCCACAAAAGCAGCCACAAAGCGCCGTTGCCCCATGGAAAGCCGGAGAAGCGCCGCCCATTGGACTCCCTGACCCCCAGCTGCTGTTGGATTGCATAATACCTTCCCTTAAGTTGGGTGGGTTCCCTTGAGCATCAGCCGGGAGTTCCCTCACAAACAAAAAGAAGCAACCCAAAACACTTTTTTGGGGGCACGGGGCACATGTTTGACACAGGCAGCATGCCAGAAGCATCATACTGTGGGTGGACGAAATCTTGCAGCACCCAAGAAACCCTGCAATGTTGACGGCCCTGTAAATACCAATGAACAATGGTTTTTCATGGTTTCAAACTGGCCCAGGATTCCACAAAAGCTCTGAGGCTTCAGCGCAGCCATCTCCTCCTGCGCGCGGGCGATCCGCAGATTTGCGGAGAGGCGAACACGAGCTTTTCGGATATGGCTGGCGTTTGATATCACATGAGTATGGCTCAAAATGAAGCAGCTAGGGCAAACCGCAGGTTTTAATCTTTGTTTCCATTTCTTAATTTATGGTGTCATTTTGGATTCCATTTCTTTCAGCCACAGCAATTTAAGGGGCTTCGAATCGAACCAAGCAGGGGGTGACAGAGGTGGGATACCCGTAAACGTCCCTCAGTACCGAGGAGGATGTTTGGTGTGCCCGAATCGCCCCGGAGAGAGTTTTGGGAGGTGTCACTTCGGATATGCCTACAGATCGCGCATGGGGCCCTCAGACCTTTTGGAAACAACTCTTCTCCAACCTGTGGGAAGCGAAACCGCAACCCAGTCAGGCAGGCTAAGATTGTTGGCTTCCATGGGTCAAACTCAGGATGGGCATTGTCTCTAAGCGGGGGTCCTTCTGGAAATCAACAGGGGGTTCCAAAAGCAACGCACACCCATCGCCCAAACACCTCATGTCGAAACAGCTCTAAGCCGCTATCTGAGAACCCCATGTTTGGATGCTTAGATTTGTTCAATGGCACCTTTGGTTGTTCAGCGCCCCTTTTCCTTTTGGCTTGGTGGGTTACCCCTCTGAAAAGGATCAACCCCAACAAAGGCTTCACTCCAAAGGTTTTAAATGGCCGGGGTCAGAATAAAGGGACCCAGAATAAGTCGGCGTTCCTTTTGGTTTCCCTTTAAACCGGCCTGAGGAGGTTGCCATCAACAAGCACTCCTTATGAGGTTCGTTCAAACCTTTCGTTTGAGAGTCTTACCTCACGCAACCCAGGGACATGAACGTTCTGTGTCCTTTCCGGTGCCCGCATATTTGCTCACGAGTAAGACGACCCGCCCAATGATGATTCCAGACCACTCCGTTTGGCCGCAGGCCTTACGGCGGCTCCCCTGCGCGTCCTGACGCAGTGAAAAAGTCGGCGCGTTGCCCGTTCGCCGGTCCCTTGCCCTGGGCCGGCCCACGGGGAGGGGGAGGTGAGCTCATTTCCGAAGATCCAACCCACATTTCTACCCCCCGCCTTTGACGACAACCGATGCCAATTGGGGAACTTTTTGGCACTTCCCGAACGCCCAAGCAACGGCATAGATACTTGATTTTTCCATTGCCCGCGCATCGCCCAGGGAAGAGACGTTGTACCTCTTGCTTGCCGTAAGAACTACCTTCATCCCACCATAGGCAGCTGAAAGATCCATTTGAGGCCATTTCAGGTTCGGGAGGTTTGTCGCCCTTTCCCTGCGCAGTTCCTGCGAGCTCTGAATGGGAGCAACGCGCCCGTGCAGCTCTGGAACTCTGCGACAAGCCGGGGACCCAGGAAGACTCAGAGCTCAACCGACAGCTTTTCAGACATGAGAACGTGATGTAGTTTTTTAGGGTTTAGCATTATTTTAATTCATTAAAAGTTAAACTTTTAGTAGGGGATCTGAGGACAGACCAGTTGCTCATTGGCATTTCACCCAAATTGTTTCGTTTTCGCAAACCCGCAACATTTGCCAGGCCCCCTTGTCTTTTGGCCTTGGAGGATTGTGTTGATCAACAAATATAGGTGATAGATGGTGATCGTGTCAGTACCCCATATGGTCTCCATACAATGAAATGCCGAGGAGCATCGACAAGGGCGCAACACAGTAGGACATAATTTGAAGCAAATGTGTTTCTTTCCATCGCCATGTTTGATTACAGCAGGATACTCCCAATCCATGATTGTCAGCACTACCGTCGTCGAACTCATTTGGATGGTGGAGTTTGGTTCGAGCCAGCTCCCGTTTTTCTCCAATGGACGCCCATCGCGACTACCTGGCGTTGGTCACGGCCTTTTACGAAGATCTCTGGAACAAGGCCGACGACGAGGCCTTGAGACGCATCCTGGCCCCGGAGGTACAGTTCAAGGGCTCCACGGAGTGCCAAGTGAGATGTGGACCGGAAGCCTTCAGAGATTACCGGAATGCCATCCGATCCACTCTGGCGAACTACACTTGCACCACGCTTGTGCTGGAAATTATGTTTTTGAGCACTAGGCGTGGTTTATGGTTGGTAAATGTTAGGGGGCTTGCCAGGAAACCAGTACTCATAGTATGACACGCATGACCGTTGTTGCAATGGCCAGTCCTTGCTGGGGGTGCGATAGTCACAATGCAATGATGCAAATAGCCTCAAGAGGCGTTTTTGGTCATTGGCGGATTACCCTTGTCATTTTGGCTGAGCAATGTTTCAAGATGATTGATTGTTCCCTTTTGTCAATGGCGCAGGGGATTGGAGCATGTGCTGCTTCCAGATGATTTCCAATGAATTGACTCACCTCCGAACTTTGGGTGAGTTCCATGGCCTTGGGAATGAAAAAGGGCACGAGAACATGTTTTTTTTTTGTTTTTGTTTTTTGTTTTTTTATAGTTGGCATGCTGACTTCCCCCGGTTTATGTTCAATCAGGTTGAACATGTTGAACAATGAAGCCAGCGAGGTACCATCCTAGATGTGACCTTCTCAACCCAATCTGTCTCTTATTCCGATGTCTTGGGCGCCTTTGCCGTGGACGCGACCACGCCACACTGCGTGGCCAGGGTGAAGTTTTCAGGGCGACACGTCGCAGCCTTCCATGTGCCGCCCTTGAATGCCTTCGAGGCCACAGGGGCCGAGCTGTCCTGGTTGGGCGTTGCCTACTTCTTCTTCAGCGGCTCACAGATCCGAGGCGTTTGGGTCATGGGTGATGTGGCAGCTATCTACGAACAGTTGAGTGCCAAGTAGAGATCAGATGTGGTAAGTTTCCCGGACGTATGCCATTCAGCTCGCTTCGGAGTGAGTGGATGCGCGTACAAGGCCCCAGGACGCTCCGCCGCAAAGAAACTGGATGTCTTGGTGGCGCTGCCAATATGATTACCATCAAGATCTTCTGAAATGCGAAGCTGGGTGCCGGCTTGAATGTGTTGCCGAAGCAAAAGGTCGGATGCCCTCAGCGCCATTTGGGCGCACGGGCTTGTCAGCTGCCCGGGTGGTGCTGACATATTGCCACTGGAAACCTGCTTGGCTGCTGAAGATCTTTTTGGAGTTGTGGTTCGGGCTGGCATGGTATGGTGCAGAAGATCTTTTTGGAGTTGTGGTTTGGGCTGGCATGGTATGGTGCAATTCGTTTCCTCTGCGAAGACAAGTCCACAACAACCCCCCTCAAGTAGTTGGTTGGCAAATTAATGATTCCCTGAGAGGTAAGCACAGTCGCGAGCCCTTTGAATTGTATAAGGCCAGGAACCCCTGGTGTGAGCCCTCGATTCGGACACCCAGATATGGCGGGCAAATGGTTGGTTTCCGTTTGACTTTCTGTTGGGCAACCTGCCAAAGGAGATCCCTTTCCAATAGCTCCGGCACGTCAAGGCGAACACCTTGAGAAAATGATGTCCCTTTGTCCCTTTGGCTTATCGAGGAGGATCCCTAAGCTTGGATGCCGTGTTTGCCAAGCAATGGAACAACTCGTGACTTTGAACCGTGAAGTGGGCTGCGGACTGGAATCAAAGCAATTTCATGGCCGGCTCCCTGGAGAGACTCCCAGTGAGAGACTACGTTCGGATTTTGAGGTCCTGGACGGCAGTAGCGAACGGCTCCACCGGTGACCTCCGACAGGCGAAATCGATCGCGAGATTCGCCACCGGTCCGGATTCGTCCATGAGAGCGCCTAGGGGTTCTTTTGTTTGGGCTGTGGGTTGTGGGAAACAGGTCTTCCATTTGCTGAAGAGTATTCTTGTCCCCCTGTTTTAATCTACTGGAAGTATGTGAGCCACGGACAAAACACGCGTAGACCACTTTATCAAGACGGGGCACGCTTTTGAGTAACACATCCCAAAACCATGGAAAACGATGAGGTCTCCCCCAAAAACGATGACCCTTAACGAACACACGGCTCTGTAAATACGACACTTGTACTGAGAAGTTGCGATTTTCGAGCTGGAGATGCGGAAGTGTACTTCGCGTACAGCCTAGGCTTGTACTACAAAGCTGCGATTTTCGAGCTGGAGCTGCGGAAGTGTTCTTCGCGTACTAGACTTGTACTACAAAGTTGCGATTTCGAGCTGGAGCTGCGGAAGTGTACTTCGCGTACTAGACTTGTACTACAAAGTTGCGATTTTCGAGCTGGAGCTGCGGAAGTGTACTTCGCGTACTAGACTTGTACTACAAAGTTGCGATTTTCGAGCTGGAGCTGCGGAAGTGTACTTCGCGTACTAGACTTGTACTACAAAGTTGCGATTTTCGAGCTGGAGCTGCGGAAGTGTACTTCGCGTACTAGACTTGTACTACAAAGTTGCGATTTTCGAGCTGGAGCTGCGGAAGTGTACTTCGCGTACTAGACTTGTACTACAAAGTTGCGATTTTCGAGCTGAGATGCGGAAGTGTACTTCGCGTACTAGACTTGTACTACAAAGTTGCGATTTTCGAGCTGGAGATGCGGAAGTGTACTTCGCGTACTAGACTTGTATTACAAAGTTGCGATTTTCGAGCTGAAGATGCGGAAGTGTACTTCGCGTACTAGACTTGTATTACAAAGTTACGATTTTCGATCTGAAGATGCGGAAGTGTACTTCGCGTACTAGACTTGTACTACAAAGTTGCGAATTTCGAGCTGGAGATGCGGAAGTGTACTTCGCGTACTAGACTTGTACTACAAAGTTGCGATTTTCGAGCTGGAGCTGCGGAAGTGTACTTCGCGTACTAGACTTGTACTACAAAGTTGCGATTTTCGAGCTGGAGATGCGGAAGTGTACTTCGCGTACTAGACTTGTACTACAAAGTTGCGATTTTCGAGCTGGAGTGCGGAAGTGCGCGTACTAAATGACTTCGCGATTTTCGGCTGGAGCTGGGTGTACTTCGCGTACTAGACTTGTACTACAAAGTTGCGATTTTCGAGCTGGAGCTGCGGAAGTGTACTTCGCGTACTAGACTTGTACTACAAAGTTGCGATTTTCGAGCTGGAGCTGCGGAAGTGTACTTCGCGTACTAGACTTGTACTACAAAGTTGCGATTTTCGAGCTGGAGATGCGGAAGTGTACTTCGCGTACTAGACTTGTACTACAAAGTTGCGATTTTCGAGCTGGAGATGCGGAAGTGTACTTCGCGTACTAGACTTGTACTACAAAGTTGCGATTTTCGAGCTGCGATTTTCGAGAAGTGGAGCTTGCGCGTACTAGACTTGTACGTACTTGTTACTACGATGCTGAAGACTTGCGGAAGTGTACTTCGTGTACTAGACTTGTACTACAAAGCGTTAGACTTTACTAGACTTGTATTACAAAGTTGCGATTTTCGAGCTGGAGCTGCGGAAGTGTACTTCGCGTACTAGACTTGTACTACAAAGTTGCGATTTTCGAGCTGGAGATGCGGAAGTGTACTTCGCGTACTAGACTTGTACTACAAAGTTGCGATTTTCGAGCTGGAGCTGCGGAAGTGTACTTCGCGTACTAGACTTGTACTACAAAGTTGCGATTTTCGAGCTGGAGCTGCGGAAGTGTACTTCGCGTACTAGACTTGTACTACAAAGTTGCGATTTTCGAGCTGGAGATGCGGAAGTGTACTTCGCGTACTAGACTTGTACTACAAAGTTGCGATTTTCGAGCTGGAGCTGCGGAAGTGTACTTCGCGTACTAGACTTGTACTACAAAGTTGCGATTTTCGAGCTGGAGATGCGGAAGTGTACTTCGCGTACTAGACTTGTACTACAAAGTTGCGATTTTCGAGCTGGAGCTGCGGAAGTGTACTTCGCGTACTAGACTTGTACTACAAAGTTGCGATTTTCGAGCTGGAGATGCGGAAGTGTACTTCGCGTACTAGACTTGTACTACAAAGTTGCGATTTTCGAGCTGGAGCTGCGGAAGTGTACTTCGCGTACTAGACTTGTACTACAAAGTTACGATTTTCGAGCTGAAGATGCGGAAGTGTACTTCGTGTACTAGACTTGTACTACAAAGTTGCGATGATCGAGCTGGAGATGCGGAAGTGTACTTCGCGTACTAGACTTGTACTACAAAGTTGCGATTTTCGAGCTGGAGCTGCGGAAGTGTACTTCGCGTACTAGACTTGTACTACAAAGTTGCGATTTTCGAGCTGGAGCTGCGGAAGTGTACTTCGCGTACTAGACTTGTACTACAAAGTTGCGATTTTCGAGCTGGAGATGCGGAAGTGTACTTCGCGTACTAGACTTGTACTACGAAGTTGCGATTTTCGAGCTGGAGCTGCGGAAGTGTACTTCGCGTACTAGACTTGCACGACAAAGTTGTGATTTTTGAGCTGGAGATGCGGAAGTGTACTTCGCGTACTAGACTTGTACTGCACAGTTGCGATTTTCGAGCTGGAGATGCGGAAGTGTACTTCGCGTATTAGACTTGTACTGCCTGCCAAGTTTCGCTTTTCGAGCTGGAGCTGCGGAATTGTATTTCGCAATTTTCGGGCTGGAGCTGCGGAAGTGTACTTCGCGTACTAGACTTGTACTACAAAGTTGCGAATTTCGAGCTGGAGCTGCGGAAGTGTACTTCGCGTACTAGACTTGTGCTAGAAAGTTGCGATTTTGGAGCCGGATCTGCCAAAGTTCGAAAACACTGTAAAACGATGAGGTCTCCCCCAAAAACGATGACGTTAAAAAAAGTACTAAGGCCAAGTAAAGGGTTTCGTCCGCTCCTCATGTGTTTTTTGGCCGGGGGACTTGAGCAAATGGATGAGGGTGCCCTGAAACCGGATTTAGCAGGTATCGGTTCTGGAGGTATGGAGGTGCACCCACATACTGCCTTACAAGCTTCTAGTGGTGCAAGCGATGAACGAGGAATGCAAGCCGTACCGCGAAAGTCTCCAGGAAGCTTAGGGCTTCCCCCTCTCTACCGCCCCCCGCCCCGCCTTGGTCGGGAACGAGCCGAAGCCCTTGGTCTTTGACCGTTGCAAGCCCGGCATCTAAGCAAAGCTTGGAGAGCCGCACATCCAAAAGACGGCTCCTGAATGGGAGTTTCTCTCTAACTTGCCACCTTACGGGGATGTCTGAGTTGATGTGATCATAAGATGCGCTTTTGGGGTCCTTTGCAGGGTGCAGGTGCTCCATCAGCGCGTGGTTTCCCTTTTTGCCTTGCCTCGCAGGCAACGCGGTACGCGGTGAACGCCTGGGGCGGTGTTTTGATGAGGGGTCACGACTGCTGCGTGCTGCCAGGGCCACAGGGCCACAGGGCCACGTGGCCAGGGCTCTGCACTTGGGGAACGGCCCCTCTTTGGTTGGCAATTGAGGGGAAAAAAGGAAACTCCTTGGAAGGACACCGAGCAGTTCTAGTCAGAAGAGAAGGACTTGCAAGCCAAGGCTCTCGTTTGTTGTAGGAGTGGAATCCCCGGTTTAGAGCTCCGTGAGAATCTAAAGAGGGGGAGCATTCGTTTATTTTCCAGGCTGTTCAAAGGCAATCCTCTCAAGATCCTTCAGACCCTTGGCAGCGATTGTCCCCGGATTGCTAGTTTTGATTGGCCAGCCCGCCATTTTGAGCTGCCCAGATGTTGTTTTGCAGCTTGTGAACGAAGGCTGGCCATTTGGTTTGATTTGGCGATCGCGAGGCTCGCTGCGCCATACTGCTACGCGCAGAAGACAGACATCTTCGACTTTGCCATCCCGGTACTTGTGCTGTTCTTTGTGCCGCTGGCATGGGCATAAAACTTTGGCTGTAGGCGTGAGACTTGAAAGGCGTTTGGGTGCCCTTTCCGCTTCCCTCACTCAACAAGAACGCGAGCCGTTTCCCATGGCCACGGTCATTTGTGGAATTTGAACATCAAAACGCAGGGTTGGGAGAGAGAGAGAGAGTGAGAGAGAGAGAGAGAGGGGGCTGACATGTCCGGTTGACCAATTTGGATTCAACCTTGTAAGTCCGCTGGCCGCAAAGGTCAATGCATTGTCAGTTGCCCTCGAAAACAGGGTGCGAATAATAGCTTCGCTCGGCCAGATCTTGTTATTCCTGTGCGTGTCTAGCAAGTGCAGACCTTAGCCTATGACTTGTCGAGAGCCGTGGTCTGGGGAGTTTTGAGTCGAGGGACGCAAGTTTGACGTGCTCCACTTCGATCCACAGAGCACTCAGAGCGTGTATCTGAAAAAAGCAACAGGTGCAATGTTGAAGTGCGGCATTCCACCTCTTCGCTGGACTGGTCAATGTATGCACGCTCCCTTCATTTGAAGGCTCAGCGCTCCGCACATGTCGATAAGTCAAAAAAGTGTTTCTTTGGGCCAAATTCTTGCAGTGGATCGAAGCCAATAGGACTGATACCTTCCTGAGTGCAGGTCCGTGGTTTGAGTCGTGCCGGCATTTGAGGGAGGCCCTTCACCGGGCCGGCATTGCCAGCCGGCTGGGTCCAGAGCGAGGCTGATTCCCAAGATTGGCCTATTCAGCCATTCCTAGTAGCCGACGGGATGAGTACACGTTGGCTTGGAGGAAATCCGAGCAAGCTGCCAACATGCAGAATTGAGCCAGAGGTTTCAAGTGAATCGTGTGAATTTACCTCCTCATGCGCTTTGAATCGCAGCCGTCCTACGCGACAAAGTGGTGGGGATGGGCCACTTTAGTGTCACCAAAATTATGACTTTTGGCAACCATGCTGGTAGGGGTGGCTGGGCATGAACACGCCGCCAAACTGGTTTGGTCGCAGCTGGGCAATTGTCTGGGCTTAAGGATTTAAGCTGGAAACCGATTGGCGGCCAACTTCAGCTTCACAAGAAAGCATTGTGCGGTTTTTGCCGCGTGGATAAAGGGGTCCCCTGAATGACTTACATCTTTGGGCTACAGACGCTTGAATGAAAGCGCTACCCTGAAGTTCGGCCACACATCAAGGATTTGTCCGCCCTTTCCCCGGGTAAAGCCTATGCCTAGCGCGGGTCGCCTTTAGGTCCTGTGCTTTGTGGCTGAAGCAGCTGGGGAAGAAGGTCCCGGAGGAGTGCGGAGCCCAGCATCCATTTCCTGCCTGCCTGGGTACATCTTGGGGCAACGGACGCAAACTGAGCGGGTGAAACTTTTTTTTGTTGGGACGCTCTTCCAAGCTTTTCTTTGGATGCTCTTCCTCGCCGCAATCCTTGCTTCTCTTTTTAAACTTGGAATCGTTCAACCTGACAGTGCACTCACAGGGTTCAGGCTTGGAACCATTGGCACATGGGATTCATGCCACATGTGTTTGGTATACAAAGAACGATCAACTTCCGCGAGCCAAGAAAGGTGACCGATTTGGATCCCACGACCTTCCAGAGCAATCCACAGGACCAACCTGGAGTCCCAACCAGCTTAGGTCGTTGAAATACGTTTTACCCAGAGAGGTGTGCCTAAGAGACTCGTTGAATCAACAACTACCAATGTGTTTGTTGTCGCCTTTGCCGTGCGTTATGTGAAACAATCGAGCTGTCTTCAACGTTTCAATGCCGTTGCATTTTAAGTATATAGAGTGGATGCATCTACCGATGCGCATGTGCAAACATACGACCAACATTGCGTGGATGAGCGGTATGCGCTGTCATACCTGCAAACAGGAATGCGTTGTTTTGCTTGGGCAACCTAAGCTCCCTCGGAGTGTTTGGACTGTTTGGACCTTTGGGGCTTTCGACAAGCTCACTTGCTTATTGCCAACGCGTCTTTGTTTGCGGGCAGAGGGAGTAGGGGATGATCACTCCACTCGAACCTCTCCTATTGCTTTTGTTTTGCAGCGGGCACAGGGGGCCATGAATTTGAAGAATCTGACCCTTCCTGTTGGTTGTTTCGACAGCTCGGGTGCGGCTTCAAGCAAAGTTCAGGGGGTGAATAAAGGCATATGAAGGCATATTGCACTTGGAGAAAATCCACTTAGCATCAATGATGGACAAACAGAAGCCACCCATCAACTGGTGCAGGATGTTTGTCACGCGCCGATGCGCAAGGCCCTACCACCCCAAGGAGCCCTTGGTGGCAACGCAGGGGGCTCGATCCGTTGAATTGAAATCTCCAATTCGAAACCATGAATTTTGGGGAAGCCTGGGAAAGCCCTGCCCCTGACTTGCTTCATTTTTGCTCAACAACTTTGCAGAGGGGTTGTTCTTCAGGCAATGGGAGGAGTCAGACCGGCTGAGTGGGTTGGCGCTTTTGCGTTCCCTGAGCACAGAGGCCAAGCTTTCCCAGCCATTCCCAGCCTGGAGTTCGGATACATTTTCATGGCGATCAGGTCAGCCGAGGTGCATTTTGCTTGGATGTTAGGACTTTAACTTCTTGTCAACTAATGGGCTTTCCATTGTGCGTGTGGTTTTAGCGGTACATGCAGACAAGAAGCGCACATACACAACATTCATTTGTATATGTACAAGTTAACATATATATATATATACACGGGATTATGCGGGGCACGTACCTGAAGGTTTTCTTGAGTCATTCCTGCTTAAGCTCCAACCGGCACCCCATGTGAGCAACCCTGCCTCCGGCAATCAATGTGCCGTTCGTTGGAATCTAGCTTGTCTCCCCAACTCGCAGTACTTTGTCCCGGTTGTGTCCCTTCATGGTTTAGCTCCATTTGTGAATCGGTTGAGTCCCTTTAGGGTTTGGGTTTGGCCCACGCAGTGGAAAGGCACATTATGACGGCTTCCGGAAGTTGATCAATGAGCAACATCCAAAGGTAAAAAAGTGCTACCTCAGGTCTTATCAGGTTACCCCCAAAGGCGTGTTAACCGGGGATCCCAAAGGGGGGCGGATCTTCCACAAACCCTGGGGTTGTCGGCCCATGTTAACTTGTAGCGCAATGGTCGTGAATGGTACAGCTTTGCTAAAAAACTGTGCTTCAGGCCTCAAAGTGCGCTGGACCTAGAGCACCGGCCTCAGCGACAATGTCCTCGCCAAAGTTGAGGGCCTCATTTGGCCGGTAGGTCCCGAGTTTCAGCCCTGAAGATTGCCAGAATTTGCCAGACATAACCAACCCTTCCAGCTTTCCTTCATCCTCTAGCTAACCAACCGTCAGCAGACAAGTCACTTTTTAAAGAGGGCCTAAGGCTGGCCAAGGCCAACAAATTAAATGGGCACATGGAAAGGCCACCACAGGGTCGCCCACTTGTGATTCCGTGACAGAACAAGGCAGTCACAAGGGGTTGGATGTGAATTTAGTGCGGCGCTCCTAATGTGGAGATCCCTAATATCCGACCCTGGTATGGCGCCCTAGCGGTCATTCATCATTGAAGAAATCGGCCGTAGGGGGCTGCCATGGCCATGGGACAGAACAAACTACCAGAATCAGACATATTGGATGAGAAAAGTTTGTCAGAGAAGAAGGGTTCCTCTTTGAAGATGGGAGCCCGGCTGTTTGCTCCAAAACGGTGGGAGGATGACACTAAGCGAGCTGTCGATTTGGACCAATTGGTGTCGAGCGGCTCTTTTGAGCCTTAGTATCCATGTTGCCTGACGCCCCGAGGAAAGCAAACGGGGATGGATCGGTTTTTCAGATCCATTTGGCTCGAGCTTTCCTTGCATTTGGTGTGTGTGTGTGTGTGTATTTCTTGCAAGGCTCAGGATGATCACGTTTTGGGGCCCTTGCGGGCTACACATCCGGTCCTCAAGACGATTATGTAGCCAACAAAAGCACGCTCTCGTATAGGAATGTTCCTTGGGTGCTCGGGGATTGCTCATTTCAGGCTTGTGAATGTTCATAGTTCGCACAGCATGCTCTTTTTCTTGGCTGCCTGCTACAGAAGGTAATCCTGTCAGGGGTGACTCTGCCACCTGAGGCAAAAGCTGCTGGCCATTTGGGAAGCATCATGCCTCGGCGGAAAAGGCGATCCCAATAAGGCCCTGCTGGGAGGCCAAGTGTTCAGCGGGTTGACCCCAATTTCGCTTTTTGGCTTGGGCTGAAGAAGGAGTCCATTGTGCACCAGGGTCACGGTATTGGCACCATTTTGTGAACCCCACCACGGCCTTGAAAGCACGCAACTCTGCACGCGTGAAAACACAGAAATTCCACAGGCACTGATTTATGATTGTCCACCTGCGCCGATTCATGGTCTGCTGTATTTGTTCGGAAGGGCGTTGCTGAATGTTGGCTTGGCGTTCCAGTGGTGGTGTGCTTATTATATATAGCATTTCGGTAGCTCTATGTTGTGTGGTTGTGTGTGGCGTTGTTTCGTTTAGTGTCGTTGTTTTTTTTTTTTTTTTTTTTTAATGTTCTTGTGTCTTGTTCTTTCAACGGTTGCTTTATTTCCTTGCGTGCTGGTCCTTTACTACTTGCTGCTTTATGTTTTGTTGTTGTTGTTGTTTAAAATTTATGAATGGTTTGAAATATTTAATTTGTTTGTCTCGCTTTCTTTTGTTCTTTAGTTTTGGCATTTGAATTGTTATGTGTGTGTGAGTTGGCTTGCGCGCTTGCTTCCTTGGCTTGCTTTCTTCCTTGGCTTGCTTGCTTCCCTGCTGCCTCGCTTTGCTTTGCCTCATTTGCTTACTTGCTCGTTGCTAGGCTACTGGCTTGCCTGGCTTGCTTGATTGCTTTCTCGCTTACTATCTAGCTTGTGCTTGTTTCGGGTTTTGGTGGCATTTGGCAATAGACACACGCACAAGAGACAATGTAAGTTGCTTCTTCAGTGTTTGCAGGGTTTGCGGCCCCTACTATATTTCCACTGCTCACTAATTCTCTAGATTTACAGCAGGCATGAAGGCTCTCTAATCTTTTGGTGCCTGGTTCTGATTTCCAGCAAGTTAATTCTATTGACATGATGTCCGTTGTGCCCTCTGCATTTTTGGAACCATATCAGTTCTATGAGTGTTGTCATCCATTTTTGTTGGCCTTTCCCTCGTTGCCCTTTGGCCCCGCGGGATGTTTGAGCTTTACATGAGCTCCAAGGAAGGTTTGGAGCCCTGAAACCTAAACCCTGCAACCCTATAGCCCTCAATCCTGAAAACCGAGACTTTTAAAGCGCTGAAGCTTCGAAACTCTGAGACAAACTTGCCCTGAAAGCTTCATTCTCAGCGATTTGATTCAAATCGGCCGGCCCGAGGCCCAAATCACGAGAGTGGGGCCGTGCCGCTGCAAGCCTCTTCGCCTCCATCAAGCTGGGCTTCGATTTTCAGGCGTCGTTTCTGCGGACGCATGCGGACGCCTGGGGTGTGGGGCTTTTTGTTTGTTTGTTTTGCAGGAGGGTGTTGCGTTCTCTTGTTGGGCCCCGAGAAAAGCCCACAGACTGACATGGAACCCAGTTGGCATTCCGAACCCGAGGTCCAAGGACGTGAAGACTTGCAGGGTTGTTTTTGTTTATTTTTATTTTCCCTGGAGATTTGTTCAGACCTGTGCCGGGCTCCAGAAATTGTCGGGATCTGAATTTCTCATGTCTGGTGTTTATACGTCTTGGGAGTCGGCTCTGTTTGTACGTCGGGAACTCTGCGACTTTCCGATGGGCTCCTTGGGCCCATCGCTCGGCAAGTCAGCTGCAGCTGCCGTTTGGGGTCCAGGGTTCCATGTGCAGGTTTCTGAGGCATGAAACTGGGGAGACTGGGGTATTGGGTGAAAAGTGCCACTTTTCCACAGGGAACCTCCTCAAAGTAACAAAGCCTAGTACCGTTAACTCACTACCCTGTTGAGTTGCAGGTCACGGTAGGCTATTCCCTCAGTGGAAATTTCAGGGTTCCACTGGCGGATTACAGAGGGAAGCGCGCCACATGTGAAGGATGCGCGCATCGCTGGAGCGGCACGACGAGCCTACATGTCCAACTGGCTCTGAAGTCTCATGCGGAGAACCCTGAACATCCTGAACGATTGGAAGACATGAGGTCTTATGTAAATCATGTCCGCAACAGGGTCCCCAATCATGTTCTTCGTGTGGAATTGCAACTGTGCTTGCTGTCTAGTTGTATCCCTGGCTTTGGTCGCGGCCCATCTAAGCAGCTTTAAGGGAGGCTCCGAGCTCGTGAGGGCCTTCGGCATTGACAGGCAGATAGCGTCTGCAACCAGTTTGAGCACCTCATCTCGCTGTGGAGGCCGCTTCGGGTGCCTGAAATGACTTGCTTCCTATCGGTTTGCTCAGGAGAAGGTGTCTGCAGCAAGATGGCAAACGGCAGGGGTGCTGTTGCATGAACTCACGATTTGTTGTTGCTTCTAGCCAACAGTCAAGGGGTCACCTGACTTTGTCAAGGCAGCAGTCACGCATGTAGGCCAAGACTGGGCAGTCCAAGCCTAGATGCCAACAGGGGGACAGTCGCAGGCAGAGCCGCATCAAGAAGCCCATTCCCAAAAAGTGTTTGAGCCGCATCAGAGCCGCATCAGGTTTTGAGTGTCAGTCCCAAAAAGCTGCACGCCCGCGCGCGCAAGGTCCCACGCGGCGGTGGTCACGGACCGAGCGGTGCAGGATGCCTATGTAAACCGCTGGAGGCGACCCAGGGAGCGAGCCGTTGGGATCCAAATCCCATTTCTGAGGAACGTTCGGCAACGCTTTGGCTAATTTGAGATACATGTTGGCCTCACGAAGGCTGAGAGGTTCCTAGAAGCTCGTTTCGTGAGTGGACCGATATGAAGGTTGGCCTTGACGAAAGCTTGGCGGCTCTTTGAAGTTTGGCTTGAGTGGCTTCAGGGAGTTTGCTCAAGTTTTGAGCACCTTCTACTTACAACCTTTCAGAAATGCCGGTAATTTGACAAAGTTCCGGATGACGTCCCCAAATTTCGATGCCCGCTGCCCTCCTACCCTGCATGCAATCGCATACCCCTTCTGATGTTGCCGAGTTCTTTCGCCCTATGGCATGCTTAGAGAGTCATTGAGACCATGAGAGATGCTTCTCCTGCAACACTTGTTTTGGGATACCTAAAAGATCGCTTGGCATTGGCAAGCAGCAAGTTGGGGCTGTGGATGGATTTCTTAGGGTTTTCAGAACTCTTTTTGTTGTTGTTTTGGGAGGGGGGTTGGGGGTGGGGGGGCGGTATATTCTATTACAAGGGCCATTGAATGGAGAAGTTTGAGACCCGCCTCTTGGAGGAAAGGGGAATCCTTTCCTTGTAGGGGGTTTACTAACCGTGCACTGACATTAGTTAGCTCGACTGTGAGTTCCTCTTTGCCACGCCCTATCTCTTTACGCATCCATGAGCGAACGAGCGAGGGCCTCCTTTCCGCAACTCATTTCCTCGTCCCCTACCGTCCTCTAGCTTGATTGATGGCATCAACTCCCAATGACTCGCCTAGGCGCGCGGGGGTTTCCTGCGACAGGTGGAGCTCAGGCTCTTGGAGCGAGGCGGCCACGGAGCCCACCCGCATGGACATCAACGGTACCAAGGCGCTTCCGGATGAGCTCAGTCAGCGGAGCCAAAAAAATTGACCTTTGGGGTTCCAACTCTTGGGCCCACTGCAAATTTTACCTCTCGCGGGAAAGAAAAAGGCGCCAAGATGCGACGGATTGCTGAACTCAGTTTTGGGTAACACCTGGCTGCCCGCATGCTCGGGGGGCCGAGCGGCCACACCCCTGCCCCATGGAGCTGGGCTGAGGCGTCATGCGCAGCTTTGCAACGGCAATTGCTCAACGGGCTTGTCCCTTTGTTGGACCCATGGCGCCATTCTCGAGCGACACCAAGGGAAAACCACGGTTCTGGGGCCCCGACTTTAAAACACACCCATATATGTCACTTCATTAGCACAAGACAGATGTTGATACCCTGCTGATGCTTGCCATCTTGAGAGTCTCACTTTGATAAGCCCATTTGTGAGTCCTTATTGTGGTGTAATTAAGGGGCGATTGTTGTACCATTCTCCGAGCCACCCTTTGATCCCCAGCTGAAGTTTGCAGGGGTCCCGCCATGAAGATTGGTCTCCTCTGTTTGGGGAGGGGGGAGCCCTCTTGTATATGATGTGTAAACGCAAAAGGGAAAAGGAGGAACCTTTGGGAAACCTAAGCAAAATCGGCCCGAACCGCGCGAGGCCCTGCAACGGGCTGCCGCGGACTGTGAGCCAGAGCTCTTGCAGGAAGCCTTGTTTCGGTTTTGGGCGTTGCTCAGGGCCTGAAGCCGTTTTTGGTTGAGGTTGGACATATATGTTTCTTTGGGTTCAAGTTTTGGGTAACGCATGGCAAACTGGGTACTCAAGCTCTTTACCGGTTTTTTGTTTGTGAATTTTGTTTCTTGCCTGCATTACACGCGGGAGCATCACCGCTGCCCCTCAAAAGGGGCTCCAGGGGGGCGGGGGAGAGGCACACGTGCGTTTGCCAGCGGTTGGCTTGAGCCACGGTGGCCGAAAGAAGTGTAGATTTTCGCATGGAGGCGCCCCACTTAACACACGAAGGATGGTCCGGGTTCATTCCCCTGGAGCTATGCTCCCGACCCAAAAGAACAGGACCCCGCCTCCTTTTTGGGGAAGTATCAGTTCTTAAGCTTCTGGGTGACATCCTCACCAAGAACTTGCACCGAAAGGGGGCAAACGGACCACCTGGTTGTTTTTGGCAGCGCAGGACGCGCTGGAGGACTTGCATAGGGACCTTCTGGAGGGCCTGCACCAGTGGAGAGCCAGGTGCGGGGTGGGCCTTCGGGGTCTTTAGGTCTGTGGACTTGACCAGTTTGGGGTCGCACCGGAAACCAAAAGGACACCCTCCATTTTCTGGGAACCATCTTGCAGACAAAGCCCGGTGAGGCTGGCAACCAACCTGAGGGAAGCTTCAGGACACCCCAGCCATTGAACCAAAGCTTGCACCCCCTGTCATGGCTGCCTGCTCTCAGCGAGTTTTTGTTTGCGGCTGGCTATGTGGTGCTGCGTGACGCTATAAACACCACCACCAGCCTGAGACAAGAGTTGAGGCAACGTTGTCTAAACGCATGATGGTGCTTCGCAATAGAAACGTGACAGTCATATGCTGCATGATTGTTCTTGTGCACGGCCAGTATCCATTTGGACAGCAATATGACGTCGCATGACCATGCAATAATGCATGCCAAGACTTAGGCTTTGGAAGAAGAAGCAGCAATGCGTCACGTTTGCAGCGCCTGGAGAAAACTACAGCATGCAATTGCATGCCTACCATAGTGTCACGCACAATTCCGAAGGCAACTGCAAACAACAAACATACACCAATGCCTGGCCCGTGCATGGACAAGGATAACGCCATTTGAGCACTCATCTTCCGCAACATGCATGGTAGCACTGGCGGTAGCAGTAGCCGTGCGTGCTTGCGTGCACGCGCGTGTGTGTGTGTGTGTGCGCATGAGCGCGCACATGGTTGAAGACGCAACTGACCCGCCCTGCCCCGCCCCGCCCCGCCCCACCTCCGCCCTCTCCTTCGCCAGCGCGACGGTATTCACGCACGCACGCGTGCCATGTCCTGCCTCTTGCCTCTGGCCATCTCTCAAAGCTCCATAGGCTGTTGCGCCAGTCATGTTCTGTCCTAACCTGGTGCTTTGAACAATATTTGCAAACATGCATCAGCTATTTCGATTACAATCCTCGGCTCTCGGACGATCTCGAACACCTCTAACAGCAACACCGGAAGCGGAACCAAGAAAGGTCATGGCCGGGAGACCTGAGCCGATACGCCTCTTGGCATGAGGATGTCCGTGCAAGTCCCTGGCTGCACGCGCTTGGCCTGCATGTTCGGATGTGTTGCGCATTTCGTCCCAACTGTCCCTTTGCAAAGCAAACCGCCCTTTTGACTTCCGGATTGCCAGTTGTTTCATGCCGGTCATGGCGACGCAAGTGGTGAAAGTAGATGGCACGACTCCCCCATGTGGGGCACCAGAAATCCCCTGCACTTATATCCACATCTACCGGGAATTGTGCCATTGACTTTTCCTTGGATGGCTGTTCCTTCCGAAGTTTGGACAAGTGGGGATTTTGAATGTTGGCGAGCCGACAGCCTCCGCAGGCTGTCGGCATACCCGGAGCTGGAGGTGCGCTGGGAAGAACGCCGTATGCTAGGTGGTTAAGTAGGCCAACGTGGAGCTTTTGGTTGGCTGTGTGCTGAGTGATTTGTTGAGTGTTTTTTTTTTGGTCGAAAGCTTTTGGTTGGCTGTTTGTTTAGTGCATTTTTTGGCAAAGGCGCCACAAATGGCTGGTTTTGGCCAACAATCTCAGTACGTCAGTAGGTTGGTGGACTGCATGAATGTATTGCGCCTGAGACGCCTTTAATCCCACCAATTGTCAACTTCTAATGAATCCGGACCAGAATCAGGGATTTTGAATTCTCACATTGTGGTTCTCTGCACAATGAAGTTGAAGTAGCTGACATTTTCCAGCTAGGTCCCCTATGAAGAGCTACACAGGGCAAATTGCAAAGCAGTGAGACGCTTTCAGTCCAAGCTAGAGGATCCAGCTCTATCTCGCATGGGCGGTTTTATCAACAGCCATGTTAATGAAGATGTGGTCATTTTTGTTGGCGTCGTGTTGAACATGGACACGAAAGTTACAAGTCGGCGGTGGTGGCAAGCAGTGCTTCACAGCAAGACCCCCAACGCAGGCTGTCCAACTCCTTTCAAAGAAGACAGAAAATGCAGATGAAATAATGGCCTGGAGGTTTTTCAGGTCATGTCATGCTGGCCGAACCCTGGTGATTACAGATGCTGAGAAACTGCTGCATCGCACTTCAAGCATTCGCATTTTGTTGTCACTTGTTACCACCGCTGTGAGAAACTGCTGCGTCGCACTTCAAGCATTCTCAAGCATTTCGTTGTCACTTGTTGCCACCGCTGTTCGAAGCATTCCCTGGTGTCCCTGATTTGTTGGTTGATCTGTGGCTGAATCTTTTCCAGAACCGCGCGTCACTACTAGTCTTGGGCATTTGGGTCGATTTGCCCCATCCGAGTTCGGCCGGTCCTAAGGGTTGCTTCATTCTGCAACTTTCGGAGAAGGGTGGAATCCCCGTTCGTGTCCAAAATGAGCTTCCACCACTTCGTTTAGGCTCCTTAACAAATGTGCGAGGCAGCTGTTTGGGGCAAGAGGCTGGTCAAAGACTGGCCAAGGCGCCCTATGCTGGTGTCAGGACAGCCAGGATTTCCTGTCCTTCCTGAACTTGTGTACGCGGATGTTATGTGCGAAAATCGAAAACCAGAGAGACGGAGCCAACGGGGTGTGTTCTCCTGGACCACGGAAAGCGGCCCGGCATGAATCTATGAACGCTGGGTTTTCGCTCAAGATGGCTTTCAGGTAGCCTAGCGGCCAAGAATCTGGGACGTTTAGACTGAACCAGCCACGTGAATAGCTTAAAAATTTCGACGTATCAACGCTCCAACGCGGGGCTTTCTGCTGTCCACCGGGTCGGTGTCAAACAGCGCCTTTTGGAAAGGCCAATCAAGATCGGATGTCCGATGACTTGCTGTAGTTTGCAATGTGATGTATTTATCAACCATGTTAAACCCCAATGCATGAATGTCTCACTTGTGCAGTCTCATCATTACGACTGCATATGGCTCAAGAAAAAGCGCGCTGTGTACAGGGTTCATTTGTGACCCTTCCCGGTTGTTTAACCTGTTCTATAGGTTATCAGCCGTAAGCGGCTCTTTGTACAGAGTTGTACGCCATGGATGGCGACCCTGGACTACCCCATACCGAGGTGCGTCCCACACCTGATGAGCCCGCAGGCGATGAAGACGCCTCGCAATATGAACCGACTAGTCGAGCAAACTCCCAAGTGGCCAGGGAGCTCATCAGGAAGGGACAAGCACTGAGCAGTCAGGGCCCCGAATCACTTCGATCTCGGAGTGACCGTGGGAGGACTGGGCGGTCTGGTGCTCGATCTCCTTCACCTGTTGGATCAGATCGGCATCGGCATGGTGACATCGTCATGTACGACCCCCAGACCGATCTCGCAAGGGGAAACCCTATGCCACAGTCCATGAATCAGTTCAACCAACATGTTGCAAACGTCCACCTCGATCCTTCAATGACGATCAACCAGGACGTGACGAACTATCAGCAGGTCAACGCTACCCAGAACAATGCCCAATTCAACCAGTTCGTGAATCAGGACACCGGTCCCATGGTCGCCCAGATGGCGGAGGCAAGGCATGGTGAGATCATTGCCGGTCTCCAAAGCCAATCGGAGGCCATGAGACGCGAGATTCAGATGAATGCTGAGCAGCGTGTGAACACCATGAAGTCAGAAAGAGAAGCCGAGATGAAGTACCAAAACGCCATCAATACGATCAGCGAGCAGGAGAGACAGATCAGAGAGCTAAGGGCTATGGTCGAGCAGATGATGCAGAATCAACAGCAACCGCCTGCTCAAGCCCGCTCCTGCCCCTGCGCCTCCTGTTCAGCAGGCACCAGCTACCCCCTTGGCTATCCCGACAGTTCCTTTGGCTGCATCTCCACCCGGACTTTCGAATGCTTCCTCGCACAGTTGGACGAAAGTCGGGAGCGACCCCTACGGCAAAGACGGATCCGTTCCCGCCGGGGCCGTGGACGATGCTGCTACCGGAGACGGTTGGCCTTGCGATGATGGTGATGGTGGAAATGACAAGGACAAGAAAAAGAAGAAGAAGAAGAAAAAGAAGAAGGACCGTAGCCGACGCCGGCGACGAGATCCGTCATCTTCTCCCTCGTCATCTTCATCATCAACTTCAACTGCATCGGATGAATCCTTTCGACGAAAGCTACTGAAGCACTTAGGTAATTCGAGCGATCCGACAGCGGAACGCGTTCGTGTAAAGGAGGGTGACAGAATTCAGATTCCCCGATTCCCGAAGCCCGAACAGTACCGTAATTGGAGGATCAAAGTTAGGGATGCTGTTGTTGCTACTTCCGACCAACCCGAAAAGGCATTTGAGTGGATTGAGGCAACTTGGATCCCAGGTCAAACTGTTGAAGTCCTTCGTGATTCAGGAATGTTTGTCCATCTTGATGCAAAGCTGGCATCGGCGTTGACGAATATCTTGGAGGGCGACCTCGCGCGGCAAGTCGACATTTTCAAAGAACAAGAAGCAAAGGAGAAACGCTATGCGAGGGGGCGCCAAATTCTTTTGATGGTTCACAAGCACTTCAGCACGAACATCAAACATGGTGCAATTTACGACTTTGAGGACTTGCTCTCTGTCCAGCTCATCAACGAGGACCTCAAGAACTTCATGACGAGATGGGACACGGTCATCGCTGGAATGGGCAATGAGCAAAATGAGAAGACCCTTGAAGCGCTGTTCCACCGCCAGGTTCGAAAGTTTCGGCCCCTCAGTCATGATCTCAATGAGTATGAGCGAGCTGAGGAAGGGACGGAAAAGCACTCCTATAAATTCTTGATTGACGCATCGAGGAATTATTTGGAGCGCAAGAGGCTTGTTCACATGCGGGATGCTATGTCAAGCAACACAACGGGGCGTGGCAGGACTCCATCGAACAACCCTGCAGTTCCTGGAATCCCCAAGGGTGTATGTATCAAATTTCAAACTGGCCAGTGCACCTATGGTTCAGACTGCCGATTCGAACATGTTAAGGCACCGAAAGGTAAGGGGAAAGGCAAGAAGGGCGGGTCCAGACCCCAGACGCCAAGGAAGTATCGTTCGCAGAGCCCCCCTGGTTCGAAGCCCCAGGTGTGCAAGTTCTTCAAAGCGAACAGATGTGAGAGAGGGAAAGATTGCCCATGGCAGCACCCCGCAACTTCCAAGGCAGCTCCAGCCCCAAAGGCCGAGAAGACCGCTAGTGGAGACACCCCCAAGACATCGCCGAGAGAGAAAAAGAAGAAGAAGAAGGGTAGCAGGCCTTCTTCTCAAGATTCGAAAGACTCGAAGGGTTCTCAGTCCCTCAAGTCTCCGCGATCGTCAAAAGGCAGCAATGCTGCGGTGTGCCTCCTCCAGGCAATGGTGTGCGCCGCGACCCTCGACTCGGTCGCCTCGCATCCTTGCTTGCCTAGTGTGACTCACAATGTTTTCCAGAGTATGCCATGTATCAAGAAGTGCGTGCAATTTTCTGATTATCCATCCATTTCGAACTATGAGACTGACGGCGAGCTTTGGCCCTACACTGCCTCGTCGAGAAGGTTTGCACACGAGTTTCCTGTTGATTATGTTCCGAAGTTCGATGAGAGAGCCGTCTCTGACGCAACTCTTATCGGCGCCATGCATGAAGCTATGATGAAGGATTTGCTCAAAGGCACGAAGACTCCTTGCAAATTTCAATGCGACTCCGACTTCGGCTGTGATTCCTGCATCCCCGCAGGCCTAACGGCCGAGCCAGAGAAGCCCGTGACCTCCCCCAAAAGGGGGAAAGCTGCTGTTGCTCGTATGACAATGGATTCTTCTCACATTCCGTGGATCGCAGATACAGGAGCTTCTCAGGACTTGCTATCGGGAACCGATGCGGAGATGGGGTGTATTTACGAATCGTCTCAACCTCTGAAATTTTCCACAGCCAATGGGAATATTATCGGTACCAAGCAGGCCAGGGTCAAGATCCAACAGACCGATAGTGTTGTTCGGCCATATGTTCTTGACAAGGCTCCATCTGTGTTATCCGTGGGTATGAGATGCCTCAGGGACGGATATGATTTCGTTTGGAGAGCCCACAGCAGACCTTATTTCCGACTTCCGGATGGTTCACGTATCAAGCTCGAGGTCAAAGACAATGTTCCATTCATTCCCCCAGCAACTCAAAATGCTGTTCCAGCTTTGTCACAGAGCATTCCAAAGGTTACATCATTACCATCAGCTCCCATTGAAATTGATGATGAAGTTCTGGTCATTGACGAGGAACCGGAAGCTGTTGAAGAGATGCTTGTGACCAATGAGGATGATGGGGATGAATTGGGGAACGACGATTTCTTGCTTGAGGACACTATTAGACAACCGGAAGGTGAGGTCATTGAAGAGTGCCATGACATTCCCTCCGAAGAAGCGCCCAAGGTCATCGCCTCCGATTTTGTGTCAAAGCCTATTTTGAAGGACGCCCCTCGCGAACGCGGTGAAGCAGCTTTGCGTGATGAGGCGACCTCACTCCAGCACTTGATGTGTCACACTCCCAAGAACCCCTTCTGCGAGACTTGTAACAGGGCGAAGATGTACAAATATCCATCAAAACAGAAGGGAGGTTCCACTCAAGTCGAGGCCAAGAAGTTTGGTGATCACCTTACGGCGGACCATCTTATCACATCAGATGATCGTGAAATCGGCATTGATCAATCTAGAGTTGCACTTGTGGTTCGAGATGTTGCCACTGATTTCCGTTATGTTTACCCAGCAGCACGGAAAACCTCTCATCAGTGTGTGATGGCATTCAAGCACTTTGTCCGCACCGGGGAAACCGTGAACGTGTTTTACAGTGATCGGGCTCCTGAACTTGTGAAAGCGGCGGATCAATTGGAATGGAAGCATGTTCAAAGTACAAACTACATTTCCAAAACTAATGCTATTGCTGAGAGGAACGTCAGGGCGATTATCGAGGGCACGAGGACCAACCTGGAACAAGCTGGTTTGCATCATTCGTATTGGCCACACGCGGCCAAACACTATTGCATGGCGCATAACATCACGGACCACCCAGATTATTATTCACCATGGAAGGTACGTTTTGGAAAAGATTTTCCCGGACCATATTTGCCCTTTGGTTGTCAAGTCAACTTTTGGACCGGCCCGAGGAATCGACCCAACAAGCCTTTGAAGTTTGAACCTACTTCCAGGGCTGGAATATTTCTGGGATATCCCATTCATCCTGACTTTCTTTGGCGTCACGAATTTCTCGTTATTCCTTTGCGAGATTTGATGGAGAAGGACTACGATCAACCTATTGCTCCTTTGAGGGTAAATCAGATCAAATGTCCGGATGGTGAATTCTCTTTTCCAATGGTTGAACGGCACTTATTGCACATGAATGGCGTAATGCCGGGGCTTGAATATGCTCCTGAAACGCCCGATCCAGCTGCATTGGATGCGCCGCTCTTGGAGGAGGATTTGCCGGCAGAGATGCCAGGCCAGGATGACATCGATGATCAGGAACTCGCTGAAAACCTCGGAAAGCTGATCAAAGATTCCCCCAAAAAGGGACCCGCATCGGAGGAGATGGTCAAAGTCATCGATTTGAAGACCAGCAAGGACACCTTTGTTCCCAAAGATGGAGGTGCTCATTACGATGCGGGGGGTGTGAAAGCCCGAAGGTATTCAGGATCGAGCAAACCCGACAGTATTCCACCTTTTCTTTGGAAAACAATGTCAACAAAGCAAAGGAGACTCGCCATCATCAAAGATGAACGAGAGAAGGCTCGCGAGGCTTTACTCGATGAGCCCGTCTCCGAGGACCCGGAAGCTTCTTCATCCAAAGCTAGGCCGGCGACCACTGCAGGATTGGAAGATGAATTTTCAAACATTCCTCTTATGCCTGTTGCACCTTGCGTTGGGGACCATTCTAAAGAGGAGACCGTTGAGGACGCGCTGGATGTTGTAGTTTTGCCTGCACTTTCTGCGAATCCCGAAATTGGTCGACATCGTTGCAAAGTTCTTCAAGCTCACCTTCACCCCGTTATTCATGCCATGGTTGCTAGACCAGTGGGGCGGAAGGAGATTGAAAGCAATGCTGATGCTCAAAAGTCTATTGACGTGAAGTGGCACAACCTTGAGAGCAAGGGCGCATGGGATTACAATACTGTGCGTGAGTGGTCGCAGGTGGTCAAAGAAGCTAAGGGGAGAAGTGAAAAGGTCCATGTTGGCAAAATCTTTGAAATCTGTGTTGAGAAAGGGAGTGAACTTCAAAAGGGAAACCCTCTTCGCAAGTTTAAGGGGAGGACTGTGTTTCAGGGGAACAACGTTAAAGACGAAAATGCTGAGCAAGCTTTATTCGCTGAACTTGGATCGGCCCCTTCCACCATGGAAGCTGCCAAAGCCATCGATGCTTATGGAGCTATGCCTGGTAACTGCGCCCAACAATCCGATGGGCGACAGGCATATACTCAGGCATTATACAAGGGAATCAAAACGTGGGTGCGCCTCCCAAAGTATCGCTGGCCGAAAGGTTGGGCCTCAAAGTATAGCGATCCAGTTGTGCAGCTCATTCTTGCTCTTTACGGCCACCCGGATTCGGGGGGTCTATGGGAAAAGCACTGTGAAGACATCCTCTTGTCCCTTGGTTTCCGTCTTGTTTACCCTGGAGCCTGGCCTTCAGTTTTCTGGCATCCGAAACTTCGACTCCTGCTCGCAGTGTACGTCGACGACTTCAAGATGTCGGGACCGGTTCAGAATGTTGCAAAAGGTTGGGAACTCATTTCTTCCAAGATTGACATGGACCCACCTTCGGCTGTTGGTAGGTACCTCGGATGTGAACATGTTGTCACGGAGAAGGTTCAACTTTCGCCTGAACATCATCCTTTCGCTCATGTTTTCAATCATGACCTGGAGGATCCATCCGACAAGAATGCAGCCGCGGCTCGCCGAACTCAGGATTACTGGGAACACTATCCAGAACATGGCGTGGTTGTTTGTCAACACGAGCAACCAAGGCGCAAATTTCGCCGCACGCCTAACGGTGTTGCCAAAGAGATTGGGTTGGGCGGGACGCGGTACACAGAGTGCAGTCCATGTTTTGATAAAGATGGTGCTGCTCAGCAGTATTGGCATTTCGATGAAGACGGTGATCAGATTCAGACTGTTCCTTTTCTTTGGGTTGGGACTACGTATTTCTTTCATGAAAACGTTGGAAATGCCCGCCTAGCGGCTGCGGCCGTGAAGAAGCTCAGGGACAAGACGTCCGCCAAGAAAGCCAATCGAGCTAAAGGTTTTTCGTATATCGATGAACTGTTTCAGCACCAACCTTGCATGGACAAACCCGTCACGCTGGTTACCCATGACATGACCGGATTCCTTAAACAATGCCTTGACAGGTATGTTGAGCTTGCGGGGGGCAATGTTCAGTTCAAGAGGGTTTCCACTCCATTTCAGGATGACCGCATTGCAAGACCCACCAAAGACGATACGGAGAAGAAGGGTATTCTTCAACCCATCGCCTCCAAAATCCTCATGAAGGTCCCTCTCTTGAGAGCGACCCAGGGCCTGGCTTCTCGCGTTACCAAGTGGTCCGTCGACTGCGACCAGGCGCTCTTCCGGTTAATGTGCTATATCCATACCACAGTCGATCGGAAGAAGCACGGTTTCGTTGGTGACCCCTCATCACGAACCCGACTATGGTTGTTTGCGGACTCAGATCATGCTGGCGAACATGACTCCCGCAGTACATCAGGGTGCTTTCTTGCATTGATTGGCCCTAATACATTCTATCCTCTGACTGCATTTTCCAAAAAGCAGACTTCCACTGCGATGTCGTCCACGGAAGCCGAGGTAATTGCAGCTAATGTGGCGTTGCGTGCTGTTGGACTTCCGTCTTCCTGCCTCTGGGAGATCATACAGTCGGCGGGGGGTGGTACAGAAAACCCAACTTGCACTCTCACCCCATCAAGAACTTCCGATTATTGGATCAACGACACCGTCAATGGATATATAGTCAGAGTCCACAATAAAAGAAGAACCCAGTTGTTTGTTCCATCGAACGACGACTGCCCGGATAGAACCGAGGCCTTGTCCAGCACCAGATACACGGTTCAACTCTTCAACGATGGCAACATCAATCTCAAAGTTTCTCGAATTTGCCCAGATGATCCAGAACGCCAAGCCGACTCCGCATGGACAGGCAAGACGTATTTCTTCATGCGGGGGGCCGGCGAGGCAGATCTCGAAATCGAGGCCAAAGAGATCAGGGACAACCTTACCGACCTTGAGTATGTTGGGGATGAACGTGTTGGTAGCGAGGGTGTGACTCTTATCAACAATGGTTCTTTCGAAGGCATTTTTCTCGAGGACAACCAGGCCACTATCCGTATTCTCGAAAGTGGTAGATCTCCGGCTTTTCGCCATACCGACAAGACCCAACGTGTTAATCTTGCTTGGTTGGCGGAGCAATTCAGGCGGAAACACTATAAGCTTACGCATGTGTCCACCGAACTTCAGGCTGCAGATATTCTCACGAAGCCTTTCACAAATGCTGAGAAGTGGCAGGGAGGGCTCAAACTCATGAATATTGCTAGCAAATTGGATGTCCCAGGTATGCCGGCTGCCGTTTCGCCACGCCTGGAGAAATCCGAGGCCAGGAATACGGGGGGTGCCCCTAATCGTATTCTGGTTGAAGTTTGCTGTTCACATGATTCCAAGCTTGGTGATACTTCGCGCCGACCCGCTTTTGGCTGCCACGTGATTCGGATTACCCAGGACGATGATATTCTTTCTCATGCCACTCGTAAGCGTGTCGTTGACGAGGTGAAGCATATCCGCTCTATCGGCAACAAGGGCTTCGTTCCTGTTTTATTATGGGCAAGTATCCCTTGCACTGGCGGAACTGCTTGGTCTCATATTAACATGAATCATGACACGGCGAAAGAGAAGGTGAAGCGACATCGATCCATTTACAAAAGAATTTGGTCTGCCTTCGTTGACCTCGTGAACTCAATGGAATTTGCCAAACCGTTGATTGCTATTGAATGGCCTAGGAGTTGCACTTATTGGGACGATAAGGCTGTTGACAAGTTCGTAATTCGAAACAACATGACTTCTGTTAAATTTGACGGTTGTGCTGTTGGTGTCAAAACTACCGATGGGATTCCAATGAAGAAACCATGGACCGTGAAGACCAACATGCATTGCCTCCACAATTACCTTGATGGAAGAGTATGTTCTTGCGCTGTCCAACATGCTGAAGGTAGGGGACGGAATCTCAAAAATACTGAATCCTACACTTACATCATGACTGACTTGATCCACAAGGCTTTTGCTTATGCAGTGTCGGTTCAAGAAAAGGTTGTCCAAACACAGATTCTAGTTGCGACCATGGCTGAAGCACTGCCTGTGGAGAAGGCCTTGAAGACGGTACGCTCGGCATTCTCTGCGAGGAACTACAAAGATGTGCCGCTCGCTCGAGTTGACTACGGCTCGGACTACATCCTGCACGATGGGAAGGTGAAGGCCGAGATCATCCCCGACGAGCTGCGCGTCGCCAACCGAGAGGCTTGGTCAGACATGTTCCGTGATGCTGCAACTCAATCATTCATCGTCAAGGACGTGAACTCCGGTGTCGACCTTGCCAAGATGAGTGAACGCACCGATGCGCTGGCTCTCGCCAAGAATGCCATGTCATCGTTGACTGGTACTGCGGGAATTCTCAAAGAGGCTCCGGCTGAGGCTTTCGACATCCTCTTCTGCCCGGGGAAACCCGCGGTCAACTATCTGTTTTTCGGCGACTCCTTCAATGCATTGGTCAAAGATGGAGCAAAGACAGATGTTGGCACCATCATCAAGGAGAATAAGCGGACGCTATTTGGGCACAAGCACGAGGTCTGGTCCGAAATGACATGGGGCAAAGGACTGGCGGAATCTCTTGATGCCGCTGAGCGGGCAATGCTAAAGCTCGCCGAAAGGCCTGAGCCCCGTCCGTACGTCATCGTGATCTCCTGGTCTGGAAATGATGTTGTCGGTCGTAACGGTTACATCGACAACCCCGCCGCCCTAGCGGGCTGGGCCACTAACTCCGAGGCAAAGCGGAAGGCTGCGATGGACATCATCGAAAGGAACGCCCGAGCGGTGATGACTGTCCGTGACCGGCTACGACATATTGCTTTTCGGGAAGACGTGGTCCAGGTCGTGCTCATCGTACCCCGGGACTTTGAGACGTACGGATTGAGTGAATCCTATAAGACTCAAATGGACGGTCATGCACGTTTGTTGCACGGTTCAGCGGGAATCACCGTCCTCGACCCCCAGACTCTCATATCCAACACGTCCCGGGCAGACCGCATCCACACCGATGACACCGAGCGCAACAGAAAACACTACATCAATTTCTATGTGGCCGCCGCGAAGCTCGGGTACTGCATTGGCCAAATCAACCGCTTCGAAGGGGCGATGAATTGGTACCGCCTCGAAAGGGAATACATGAACATTGACACATCCATCCCTATCGTTGGCGCTACACCCCAGGAAACTGGCGGTCCGGCAATTGCAAAGAACCCTGAGGACCCTTTCGACAATGAGGTCCGCGAGAGGGAGCTGGAGGCGATCAATGAAATCGCTGCGCAAGAGCCGAAGCGCGAGGTTTTCCTGGAGACTGAAAAGGAGGCAAACCCCCTCTACCCCCTTGACACCGTCAAGGAGGAAGCAAAGATCTTGCAGATGATGCAACCCGACATTCACGCGGCGACCGTCAGCGGCCTCAACGATGTGATTGATTGGTCTTCTTCTTCGGATGAGGAGGACCTGATCAGCTTCGACCTGCCCCCTGGCTCTCAGCCTAAGGTCAGCCGGCCGAAAGGCCAGGCCGTTGAGGTTGCCGCAGTGGATCCGAACGATATTGGTGAGGACGGCCAGATCAAGCTTATCCTCACTTCCAAGCGGAAAAGTCATAACAAAATGACTGCAGCTCTCAGTGCTGCGACACCAAAGGTGAAATCAAAGGCAATGCCAATGCCTGCTGCCTCATCCAGCGATCAGGCGCCCGTGGCTGGGACCAGCAAGACTCAGCCCGGAGAGATCCGTGGCCCGGAGAACATCCCCAAGGCGAAGGCAGTTTCCAAAGCTGCTGGAAAGCCCGGGGAGACCCGTGGCCAGGCTGCTGAACCCAAGAGGGAGTGGATCAAGTGCTCAGGAATCAAGATTCCCCAGATCCAGAACTATGGCAGAAGGACGTTCTTGAGCAAGAAGGTGTCGTATTTGGTTCGCGGACATGCCCACGAACATGCGACGCGATCCATCCCTGAGATCAATCTCAAGGACAACTCCTTCGACTACGCAGCCGTCGCCAAATGGATCCAACGTCGATATGACTGGAACTGCTCCCAATACACTCTTCTTCAGGCCACGTCCACATCGAATCGGTTCGAGGTCTATGTCGAGTACGCGCCGGCCGGGCAGCAATGGAACGGGCTCAGTTTCATGCCACTACGCATTCGCGCGTTCACCGGCCACAACGATTGGGTGACCGAGGCCAGCGGCTTTGACAACATTCCTGGAGATCCCATTGCAATGGATGTCAATTACACCATCGAGCACGCAAAGAAGGGTGTGCGACCGGGCTTCTGCAAAGATTTCTCGGACGCACGCCGAAAGGCGCTGCCCAAAATCGCCTACCACACGTGCAACATGCAGAATTTCTTTGACATCATCTACATGGGCATCTTTCCGGGCGGAATGGGAGACCGGCAAACCTCGCGTGGTCACGCCTACCTAACGGTGGTGCCTCCTTGGGACAGGCACGGCCGGAAGGCGGGGGGTGCGCGTGCTGACCGACCCATCAACATCGCCGTCGACGTGGAGATGTTGATCCAATTGGGATGTCGGCTGTACGCACCCGGAGACGGGGAAGCCCTGGTGACGGAGGATTGGATCACGAACAAGGTCCTCATCTACGCCTATGACGCTGAATGTGCAAAGTTTATCTGGTCCAACCGGATGTACGTCAGCGTCAGACGGAATTACCAGGACAGCATCAAGAAAGACCCCAGTGCTGGAATCGTTCATGGCGAACGTCGAGAAGGAATGCAAGCTCTATTACAGACAGTGGGCTCCGACAGCGTGCCGCGACTTGACGCGGCCCCACCGCATCGGCAATGTCACGAAAGTCAAGGACGTCTACGACGAGAACCTCCCGAAAGAAGAGCAAGTCGCGCTTGAATTCGAGACTGCCCGCTATGGCCTCTACAGGAACTGGGCCCGAGCTGTGACGCAGCAGCCCGGGGAAACCCGAGGCCGGAGTGGTTTGTGGCAGGACTTGGATCCCAACAAGAAGAAGTCGACAAACTGGCGCTTCGCGGAGGTCATGCACATCCCTGACGTTGAGTGCCCTCGCTGCAAAATTCTCATCCCGGTTGGCACCATCAACTGTTTCCAGTGTGACCAGCTGATGGAACGCATGCCCGATATCAAGAAGATAGCCAGGGTCGTCCGTTTGCAGGAGATGGCCAACACCTTGGGCGTGCCGCTTTCCATGGACCAGGTTGAGACTCAGATATTGACGCAGCGGAAGGATGCGCGGGGGGATCGAAGCGCAAGAGGGGGCCTCGGCATCATGAAGGACATCGCCAAGAAAGCGGTTCTTCGCAACAAGGAGTACACCACGCTGTACGAGAGGCTGATCAATGACCCCTTCTACGCCTACACTGCCGCGCGGGGAGACCTGACGCCGTCCGCCCTCGAGTTTATCGAGAAGGTGGCACGATGCATCATTCCGAGTTTCGTGAGAACCAAGGAAATGATCCAAGGAAGCGTTGCTGTGCCGAAATATCACGCACGGCTAACGCTGGTGCCGCCAAAGGAAGACGTGCAGGAGGTTGACCCGAAGGACGTCTATGTTGTGCATGGCGGCAGATTTCTGGAACCAGAACAATTTGCTGCACTTTATGGAAGCCTTGACAAGAGCAACCGCTACACCGTGATGGGCTGGACCCGGGATTTCTCGTCTGTGGGAGATCCCGAAATGGTACTGGTTGAGTTGCTCTGCTTCGTCGAAGAGGAGATCCCCAACATCGAGATCCCTGGACGAGCCACCCCGCTCCCTGCAGTTGTCGGTGTGACGCGCAAGCCCATTCCGCAGCTCCGGGAGACCGGTGGCCAATGGCAGGATCGTCAATGGAGCCAGTCGTACTGGGGAAGCTGGGGCCAATCCTGGGACTCGTGGTGGTCTGATGATCAGCGCCCGTGGAAGAGCTCCCGCAATTGGGATTGGCGATGAATGAGCGATCTCTTCAACAATCTTTTCTATCTTCGGCTGACATCCATTTACATTTCAAATTCAATATTCATTATACTTCTCAATCATGTTGGCCGAGGATCAATGTACAGTGCATGAGCACGCCTCGCGAGAGCGACGGTCAGTGGAGGCGGAAGACCTTAACTGCCGATTGCTCGCATTCAAGTGCTTATGTGCTGCAAAAGGACTTCATGCCTATCGGGTTTCTTTGGTTGTTTCATCCCTTTCATTTGTCCTCCTGTTTCACGTTCGGGCACGGGGGGTGTAGTTTGCAATGTGATGTATTTATCAACCATGTTAAACCCCAATGCATGAATGTCTCACTTGTGCAGTCTCATCATTACGACTGCATATGGCTCAAGAAAAAGCGCGCTGTGTACAGGGTTCATTTGTGACCCTTCCCGGTTGTTTAACCTGTTCTATACTTGCCAAGGGGAAACCAAGCGATTTCATTTACATCGGAGCCTGCAAGTACTAAGTCGCACGTGGTCACCCAGGGCCACTGCCTGGAAACGCAGCTCAGGACTTTTGGGGTATATCCACCCAAATGGATATGAGGTGGGCATTGGAGACAAACAAGCAGCTTGCAGGTTGGTGAAAGTACACTTTTCACAGTTCCTCTGTTTGGGTGTTTCTAACCAAAATTGGGAACCAATCACCCCAGGTAGGTGGTATCCTTTGTTGACCCTGTAAAACCATCCAAAAGAAAACCGTGAGCCGTGAGCGATGCCAGGTGCCGTCTCGAAGAGAACGCCGGGCTCCGAGATATCGACCGAACTGCGCCCGAGGCAAAGCTGGAGCCATTCCAATAGGTGCGAGTGGCCCATGGTTTGGCTTCCAGGAATCTAAAGGGGCCAATTGTTCCAGTTTGGGCAGCTTGCGCTTTGGAATTCGGGAATGTATTCGTTGCGCTTGCTCTCAGAGGCTTGGGCCTTGTTTTAAGCAATGCCAGCAGCATCCCCTAGTGACTTCAGTCAGAGCAACGAGGCACCCTGCCTTGGTCTCACCGAAGATATGTTTTTCCATGGGAACTAGCCTTTGGCAGTGGAATTTACATTTGTTTTGCCCAAAGCGAATCGACCTTTTGAGGTTTTAGTTTTCCCCGTTGCCCATCTTTTGCCATGGCCCCAAATGGTTGTGAGCTTTTGTTTCTGGGTCCGCTGGGCAAGTGAGACTAGGGTCATGTTGAAAAGTAAGGGGTTTGGGCTCGATTCCAACGGAAGCCCCACAGCTCGAAGAGTGATGAAGTTCTCACTTTGGTATCACAAAGCCATGCAGTTTCGGCAGCCAGCAGGGGCTTTGGATTTGTTTGCCAACTCTCCATGTTCAGCCGCCCCCTCAAAGAAAGCAGTCACAGAATTTGACTACGTGCTTCCACTTTCGAACAAGTCAGAAGAACTCATTTGCAACCTCAGGCGGCTTTACTTCCGCATTCCCACCATGGCACCCAAACTAGTTGGACCCCTTAGGGTCGGGGATGGCAAGTCATGCTTGTCGAAAGCCAATCGATCTCTCGGTTGCCAATCGGCCGATTCCAGAGTTGGTTTCATGGTTTTGGTGATCTCAGATCACGGTCCTTTGCGCAAACGTGAGCCGTTAACTGCTTGTTGTTTCCTTTTCGCCCCGCTTTTCTGGTAATGGTCCCCAATTGCAATTGCGCTTTGCTTTCCTAGTGGCGCAGGGCACTGTCTGGAAAGAGTTGCTAATAGAGCAGATCCCGTGTTTCCGCGTTTTGGGCCAATCAAATTGTCGTCGTTTATTGGTTTGTTTGCCGACTTTAAAGAGAAGCACGCCCCAAAACAAGGCAGCATGATGAAACTCATGGTGAATCTCCTGCGAACGATGGGGGTCCACACTAGGTAATGTGGCATTTTTGTAATGAGGGGAACCCCGATTGTGGCAGCCAAGAAGCTTTACGCACCTTTGTTACACTTTGTTACAAATGGTACATAGGCTGCATGTGAGCTTTAGTGACATATATTCACAATTGGGGCATCCAACATCTTTGGCTCGAAGGGCACCCCCCAAAGCTCTGATTTTGCCTCTTTGTTCTGTCTTTTTCACTAACATGCCCACAGTCGCAAAGATCCAGAGAGAGAACGAAAAGTCAAAGGATCAAAACACAACATTCTTTCACTTGACAAACAAACAATCAAGCAAACAAAAGTCGATCAATCACTTGACCTTCTTTTTTGGGTTTCATCCACGCAAGAATAGGTCCGCGCCGGGGGCTCCTGGCACACGCGGAGGGGGAGTCGGCCAAGCAGCTGGCCCGCCCGTGTCGGGAGGTTGTGAGGGCTAGGGAATCTTCACATGGTTTCAGGTTGATTGATGTTGATTGTTTTTTAGGGTTCTGTCCATTTTAGGGGCTGAGAAAGACAGAGCTTTGCTGGAATCCCTACCAGAAAAGGATGGCGGTTTGCTTGAAAAAGAACGGATGTACCCTCTCGTTGCCATGGAATCCAGCAGGTTGTTCAAAGGGACATCTTGCAAGCCAGGACCTATCTGTGAGGTACTGATTTCGGCGATACGCAAAAGGGGGTTTCCCTTTGGGTGCCTAAGCCAGAACATGATAGGACGTTCTAAGTTTTAGGAGACACGCATACATTGGGCTGAAAGATGCAGGACTGACGACTGACAAGGCCAAGCCAATGGGAGAAGCTAACAGGCTTGGCGTCCGTTTAGGGGGTTTGGAATTTGGTGGTCCGTTTGGGCACAAACCTTTCGGCCTTTCGGTTTGCCTGAATAACAGGCCAGCAAAAAGCTGTCCTACAATGAGAATGGATTGTTAGCTCATAGTATGAAACCCATCAAAAGTTGTTGGCGGATAAAAGTCCGAGCCCATGAAGATTCACAGCCATCTCGTACTACTTTGCTACAAAGGGCTCTGGTCTGTTTGGGCGAGCACCGGGTGGAAGGATTCCGAACCGGGCCGTGTCCCGTTTCAGCGCACTGTCGCGGTTTACTTTCCGGCTCCCAACTCAAGTTGTGCTGTGGTGTAGCCCCTTGGAGTCCCTGACCTTGACTGGGTTTTCTACCAGGGTCACCTTCGACGATAGGACTGAAGTGGGAGACGCAGTGCCCAAATCAGAGCTGTGCCAGTGAAGGTTAGTAGAGCAACCAGGACATGCAGCGTTTTCGGGGGCTTTTGTTGGCTCACCGCTTCTGTTTGTTGTTTTAGTCCCTTGCGAGTACCCGAGCATCAGGTAACCCCTATAGTTGGTTTGGATTGGTGGTTTGGGGTGACTGGGCAACCATCTCTGGTCTCCAAACCACCAAGCCAAACCAAACCACCAATCCGAGGGAAGCTGATAGACCCCACACAAACGTTGAAGCAGCAGCAGCAGCAGCAGCAGCAGCAGCAGCAGCAGCTTATTTAGCTTTTACAGCTTGTGCAGCTTCCTTATGTCCTTCGGGCGATGGCCAGGTGGAGATCAGCGTTTACCTGCTGGCGCGACCCCGTCGTTGGCGTTTTTTTTCTTGTTTTTTCTCGTGCACATGCGGAGTGGGGATGCAACTCTGGAGCGAGGGTGTGTGTGGAGGGGGGGGTGTGTGCCGGCTTGTCGCGTGCGTATCGAAGTATTTGGGTTCTGTGCCGTTTTTGGAGATAACCGTTTCTCTGGGCTTAGAAGGAAATCAAAAGCAAACTGACCATTTTAGGGATTCCCCTACTTGGAGACAAAGCCAAATGGGAAGCCTCTTTTTCCCTTTTCCAAGGGTTTGTCGTCCTGGGGGGAAGCCCACTATGAACAATTATGTGGTTTGGAGCTAGTTCCAGGCAACGCCACAAAATTTCCGACCATTGGAACAGCCAGCTGGATGAACATTGAGACTGGTGAAGCGGGTTCAGCAAAGGATCCTTTGGCTCGGAATGGAAGCACCGCTTGCGTTTGTCCTGCCTGCGGGCACAGTTTATTTCATCCTGGTGAGCTGGTGCCAAGCGGTGTGACATTCCAAGTTTGGGCAGGACAGGCTTTTGCAGGTGCCGTATGTTCCATGACCAGAGAACGCGGAAGGCGTCCATTTGAGACTTTGAGTTGTTTCCCGCGGAGCAACAAGAGGGTCACTGTGCCCGCGTCGCTGCGAGCTTGTGCAGCCTCTCTGCCAGGTTTGGGGTGAGGCAGGCAACATCCGCTTCATGCGAGGGCCTTGGGCGCGTGTTGGACGGAAAATCCCCCTCTCAAAGGTGCTCCATGGGAGCAAATGCGTGTGTCGTACAATGAGGACTCCGCAGATGATTGGCGCCCATTTGGCCTCCCTTTCCAAGCCGTGCAAAGGGGCTCCCAAACACCCACAAATCAGTGGCAACAGATTGTTATTTTCAACAAATGCGGTGTGTGTGTGGCACGATGTCCGTCTTCCACGCGAGGCCCCTAGCCGACATACAATATTTTTTCTTTTGCTCAGGTGGAATGTTGTAGCGGCCAACACGAGTGGCAGCCCTTGATCAATATCCCGGCAAAACTTCTGGGGCTCGTGAAGCAATACACGTGACTGCCATGGAAAACTGATGGATTTTTGGTTTTCGGGGGTCAACCAAATGCACTATAGGCTGGATGCCCTGCAAACCGCGGCCACGGGTGCGGAGTACATGGTGCGTTCCCTCCGGTGGTCATGGGTGTTTCGCCTCTTTCTCTCACCGGCGGGGGCACCTGGAAACCGAGTGGGGATCTAGATGAGGGAAGGCACAAAAGCGAGCCGGCCATTTGCATCGAATCCCGGCCATTCTGCGCAAGCAATTCGTTTGAGAGTTGGCCATGGCACTTTCATGTCTGTGTCCATAGGTGAAGTTCTTTGCGGCAAAGTCTGGTTACACGCGCGTGCCAAACGCGAAGAAGAAAGCCGCAAGTTTAAGTTACTCTTCGCTCTTTTCCACTATCCCTATTGTCCCTACCCAAGCAGGCAAACACAGAAACTGGTGCTTTCCCTTAGCTGGGATGCTGCTGGCTAGTATCGAGGGGTTGGAGGGCTAGCACATGAGCAGATGAAGGCCGGAGCTCATCTACTTCCTCACGGAGCTGGCCCTGGCTTCGGAGGACGTGTTGGCGGGAGGCGCACGTTTTTTGTGGGCCGAATCTCTGGGAGTCCCAGGCTTTCGGAGCCAAGCATTGGAGTCACCATGCAGAGTCGAAGTTTCTTGGGCTCCGATCTCCGGACCGCGGGACAAGCATCCCGAAGAAACTCATGCGGTAGAACGCTTGAGGGTCACCCAAAAGTAGACCTGAGTGCTCGTTGCCTGAGATCCGGATTCCTAACTGGGTGCCCATCCACTATTCATCACCCAGGGGTTCACTTCTGCTGGGTTCCCATTGTGGGGCAAAGAATTTGGTGCTTGTTTTTGGCGTGTATCCTGGCGGGTTCGAATTTCCTCTTCAGGCTCCGTCTATGAGGGCAGCGGCGGCACCCGCAAGAGCAACCTCTTCCTGGCGAAGATCACCCGGCCCATCTACAACGTGGTGTTCGAGGCGGGCAAATCTGCCGAGATGGCAAGCTCCGGGGGCAAAACTTTGGTTCACTTTCGGGTCAGGCTTTTGGAGTGTCAGTAGCAACCTTGGTTCACTATCAGACCAATTTTGCACATGATAATCGTGCCTGACTGCAACCCATTTGGTGATTTTGGGGTCCTGACTTCTAACAACTATCCAGCCGTCGAGCGCATACTCTTACTTGCGGATGATGCCGGGGATGTTGGTCAAGCTGGCGATGTTTGTATTGGTATCCTTCTGAGTTCACCCTGAAAGTCTTTGGCATCTGTCGATGAAGGCTTTGGCTCGAGGACTTCCTCAAAGCTCCCAGCATGGCGTTTTGCTTCTCTTGTTGGCAGGGTGGTGGGTCGATCGGACTTTTCTTTTGGCAGTTGGCTTGCAGTAACTCTTGTGGCCGGGTGGCGTCGATCGTTTTCGCTGGCTTTTTTGGTGGCATCATCCTTGGTGCAGCTTCTTTGAAACTGCTGGGTTCGTGTGAGCATGAAGCTGGATTCGGGACTGTGCATGTTGTGTTTTGCAGGGTTGCGTCATGACATTGGCGCATCCTGCTTGGTGATGTGTTGGCCGACTTCTGCGCAGTGTGGGTTGTGTTGTTGCCAGTCTTAACGGATCGCCAGTCTTAACTGCTGGTATTTTTGACTACGTGAACGGGCACATGCCCTTTGTAGATGGGCTGCTGGGTTGTTGGAAGAAGAGCAAGTGTTTCCACCTTTCGTGCTGGTGTACTTTGTTTGCAGGCACGGCAAGCGCTTGCGGCTGTTGGCATGCTGCAAATGCTGGCTTTGTGTTCTAGCGAGCGATGCCTGAGTCTGCCCTTTGCTGAAGCGTGTGCTTCGTGCTGACCCACGAGTTTTGGCTGGTGCAATTGCAGCATGCCAGTGTCATCTTAGACCTTGGGCTCCGGAGCTTGTTTCCGTGCAGTGCCCTGTATTCAGCACTTGGACAGCGAATGCCTGCTGCTTCGTGCATAAGTGCTGCTGGCGGAGTTGCTGGTGATGGCGCGCGCCCGCCACTTCAACGCTACTACTCCGGGTGCTGACTTTCGCTTCGGGATTGGGGTTCTTTGCTTTAACAGCACGCGCTCGGCGCTCGCCTTGGGCCGCTGGCATGCGTGCTGATGGTCCGAGGGTCCCCTTCATGGTGACGCCCCCACCTTTCCAGTGTTTCTAGGCTGTTGGTTGCAAGCTTCCGAGAAGCAATGTCGACCCTTAGGTATCAACGCCTCACTTCATTATCAAGGGGGCTCACCTTTTCGGGGCGTCCTTCCTTCAGGGGGCCCACTTGATTCAAAACCTGCAACGGCCCCGTTTGCTTTGGTATGCTATGAACGCCGGGTCTTTCTGAGGTAAGCGCATCCATCTCTAGCTCCTCAAGCAACAACTTAGAACCACCGCACAGAGCAACCGTTTTGCACTAACATGGGTGACCTTGAAGAGATTTGACGAGTACCTTGGCGACAGCATGCGGGATCGAGGAGTGGTATGTGAAAGTGGATGTGGACCAGAAGACCAACAAGGACAAGAAGGTTCTGAAGGACAACTTCCATCGCTACCTCCCAGCACTGGCCTCGTCTAGAAGCGTTGCAAGCTTTGGGCCGCCGTAGGTATCCTTTTAAGTCAGTATCATTGAACATCGATGGCACGGTCAGTCTTGCTTCAGTCATTTACCGGTGGAACCCGTCAATCGTCCTGAAAAGGATGCCTAGGCGTGACACCCGTGCACTGGTGCGTCACAGGAGCTTTGGACATTCTGCTTTGCCTCCCGCACCCGCCGGCCCAGGATGTAGGGCCCAGGCGTCAGCCAGAGAAGGCAAAGACAGCCAGAAACCCAATCCAATCAGACCCGGGAGCCATGAAATGTACCCTCTTTCTATCTGCAGAGGGGCCCAGCTGTTTTCAAACGCATTTCTCCAGCGCATCATGGACCACCGCCTTTCGGAACAGCTACTGACTGCTTGCAGCCGGGCCCTCAGGAACGCAGGAAGTGGTCGGACGGGAAGTTGGATCCCAATGTTGCGCTAGCATATGGAAGCCGCTCTCTCAGTTCCCCCAAAACACCAAAACACAAAGCAAGCCACTGCTAGGTTTTACCTCCACATAGACATAGCTGCCCCAGTTGCACCGTTTCGCTTCCGGTGGGCCCGATTGGCCCACTAACATGTCCAGCATCCAACAATCAAGCCGGGAAAGCTTCAAGGTGCCTAGCTTTGCCGCAGTCACCCCCCTTTCGACCATTTCCAGGGGTGATTGGTCTAACGTTGCATCATCCATGGTTGGCAGAGAATGCAAGATTTCAACAGTAGTGCTTGAATGACTTAGGGTCATGTCCGATTGATCATTAGGGTTTCCTTCGATTCAGCTTCCCTTTGCCAATAGCCCTTACAATGTCTCACCATGGCCGCGTGATGGGTAAAGGTCACCTTGGCTCGCAGAGACCGCACAAGAGACCGCCATGAGGATTCCATAAAATGGCGGTTTTCACAGGGACTAAGCCAAGGAATGGGAAGACTGCATGATTGAACATATTTAAACCTGTTTTAAGTGGTCTCAGTTTTTGTCAGCGTCACATTGGCCTGTGACCGCCGCAGGCTGGAACTTAGGGAGACGGCTGTCGGATTTAATGGGTGTAGTTTTACTAGGTCAACCATGTTCGGTTTCGGAGCACCAGGGTGTGAGGTCGCACAGTGGAATTGGGAAGCCCAGTGGATGAACAGCCCCCGTTGATTACGAGGGATTTTTTTCCCCGCCTTGTGGTCATCCCGGAATTACATTGCTCAGTGGCCCAGCTTCATTTAAGTTCAGCTCGGGCTAACACATGCTGTAATTTTGTCCCCATTGGGGGGGGACATAGGGAGACTCACTAAATTGCCCCTACGTCCCATCCCTTTTTGAGGGTTTAGCAACTCACTCCTTGATTTCTGAATTTGACTTGTTTGGGGGGTGAAACCCATTTTTTCTGGTTCCTTTTTTTTGGGCGGGGGGGTGGTTTGGGGATGAGAACCCCAGTTCCTTTTGAAACCAAACGGGAAGGTTCCCCCCCGCCCCCCAGATGTCCAAACCACCTCGGGAAGTGAGGCAGACTGTTTGACGGCATCCGAGGCAAGGGCCTGGTGGGGCTCGTGCCCTTGTTGTTGCAGAAGGGCGCCAATGTGAACTGCACACGCGCAGATGCCCGGCTACCATTACACTAGACGATGCTGTGGCGCTTCCGGGCTCCTTCCCCCCCCCTTCTTTTTTGGGGGGGAGGGGAGGCTATTTGTTTATCACCTTTTGGTTGGCTTTTCAAAGTGAGTTTCCTAAAAGTCCGGTGACGCTATATGGGACCCCTGTTGAATTGTGGATTGCATACTGTACCAAGGGACCCCGAAGGCCCCCCAAACACGAAGAGCTTTATTTTCTCAGTCCCGACTTGGGACAAAATGAAGGCTTCTCAAAGTGAGTCTTGAGAGGCACCGCTTACATTTTAGAGGCTGAGGGTCATGTGAAGCTGTTAAGCACCTGGGAATGTCCACCTCGTTCCTTGTTCTTGTAACGTGAGTTCCCCGTCGTCCAACGCTTGCTCCTTTTTCGCGTGTTTTTGTCCAGTTATTCCTGGATCAAGATAAAAATCATTAAAGTCAAATCAAACTGCGACAGTTTTTCCTGTCAGCGGCACCGTGTTTCCAAACTGGCAGTATCCGAGGGTCTCATTAAGCAACTGTAAGGTTGCTTCCAGTCGAACGAACAGCTTGCCTTTAAAAGTCGAATCACTTAGCCTCGCTGTGCAAAGGATGGCTGGACGCCCTTAATGTCTGCATGCCGCTCGGCGTCGAGATGCACGAAGGTTCGGCACGTCGGCTGACCCGGGCGGGAAAGTTGTTAGGTCAGATTTGCCCAATTCTGATTTTGTATTGGGGTCTGGCAACGGAATAAATATCATGAATTCGGGAAGAGATTTCAGGGGCGAGTCCCGAGACTCAACATTCAGAGCTCATGTTTAATCTTTGGGTGGCAAATGTGGATAGTATCCAAACATTCCGTGCAATCCAGCAGAGGCGCCGGATGTTCTTTTGAGACACCTTTCACATACCGAGGGGAGATCTCAAAGGGCTGGACCTCGATGGCAGAAGTGTTTCGCAAGTGCCGAAGGGTGTTGTTGCAAACAAGTGTTATGCAATGTATGCATACGCTACACATCTTCATAGCCAAACAAGATGTTAGACACCAGTCAAGCCTGGCGGTCAGTGGCAAGCACGTCCTTTCAACTGAACAGCCGGCATTTTTCTGTGGACCATCTTGTGGTTGTTGTGCAAATACGCCCTTGTTGTACCATTTGAGTTGGGGCGAGAACATTTTTTCGGAATCATTCATTGCCAGACTTAACTCGCCCTTTGCCCTTTTGCCTTTTCGTCAACTTAGTGCTTCCTTCATTGTTGCCTTGCCACCTAAAAGTGACCATCTTTGGGTGGAGGGCCCACATCGGATAGGAAGCAAATGGCCTCAGAGGCCCTCATAACCCAATCGATCCTCAGACTCCCAGGTAGCAGCGGCCACCTCTTAGTCTCCCAGCTCCTTTTAGACGCTGGCGCCTCCGTAGATGCGGCGGCCGCCGACGGATTCACCGCCCTTATGGAGGCGGAGTTGTTGTTTTTTTTTTCTTTTCTTTTTTTTGGGTGGGGGGGGGGGAACTGCACGAAAATATTAATATGTCGAGCCAAGTTCCATAAAACTGTTTGGGTGAATTATTATTTGTCCTAGGTCGTTGGGTAGAATTCTTTATGTCAAAGGTCGATCTGAAAGAACTTAGGTTGTGGCTTTGCTGCCAAAAGCAAGTATTTACCCTCCACTCCACCAATGTCGAACCTGATTGGGGGGTCCTGGACGACCATTTTTCTAGAAGGAATTTAGATAGGGGTTCCATGTTCGTGGACGGGAGGTGCCTGTTTAATCATAGGCATTTCATTGCCGTCTATCCGTTTCAGGCATGCACCGGCGGGCACAGGGAGCTCGTTTCACTGCTGCTTCAGCACGGGGCCAGCATTAGCCACGCTACCCCCAGCGGCCGCACCGCCCTGATCCTGGCAAGCTTGCGGGGGCCTCAGGTCAGGTAGCGTGTGATTTGGATTGGGGATTGGAACGGGTAGAGGCTACATGGCAAACCTCCCAACTCCAAACCGCGAGCCCAAACCATCAATTGGAGGGAAGCTGGTACAATAGGTGCTGGCTTTGGCTGCGTGCCGGAAAATGTGACCCGACCAGAAAGGAATCGCGAGCTCCATCGCGAGCTCCATTGGAGCTTGCCACGCGCCGTTGTCCCCAGTGAGTGAACTAATTGCTTCAAGGGCAGTACAATTGGGGACACGTGCCTCCATTTGACAACTTTGGCGAATCAATGATGATGGGGCCAGGTTCATGTCTCAATAGGTAACAAGGGCTCGTAGCTCGACGTTTGTCCCTTTCTTTTCAGTTTGAATTTGTTCACTGCCGGATTGGGAGCGGACGCTGAAAGAAAGAAAGAAAGAAATAAAGAAATATGGGGAATAGACATGGGTCATTAGACATAAAGCATCTGGACTTTGAAGGAGAGTTGCACGTTTTCAACCCCCTCAACAACAGCACCAGCTTGCAAACACCGATGAAACAATGCAGAATAAATTTCACTGCCTGCAACAGAAAGTGGCAAGCACACCGCCAAACACATGTTCAGTCAACAATTCCAGCAACCAGTGGCAACCCACTGCCCAACAGCTTTTCAACCATTGATCATCAGGCAAAAGCATCTTTGGTGGGTGTGCAAATCATGGGTTTAGGGTTTGGCCCTCCAGAGTTTGGTGTGCCAGTTTGCACGAATTTGCGAGGTTCTTGGAAGCAGAATCGGATGATCAGCAAAGTACTTGAATCGAAACTCTTGGGGGCTACGAGGAAGTCCGGTTTCCGCCACTAGAAACCGCTGAAAAAAGCGGGGAGCTGAGCCTAGGTACGGGCACGCAGAGGTGGTGGAGCTGCTGCTGGCCCACGGCGCAGACACGCGGCCCAACAAGTTCACCGCGCTGCACGCGGCCTCCGGCAACGGCCAGGGCCAGGCGACGAGTCCGTCGGTCGGTCGACGTTGGTCGGTGGGGCGAGGAGTCGGAATTCTCGTGATGTGCCCGTTGTGTTTGGAGTGGGCTTCATTGCTGCGGCAGGTGGCGACCTTTTTGTGGGGCCTATGTTTGGCGAAGGGACAGGCGTGCGTCCTTTTGACGAGTGCTGGAAAAGAAACAGCGGCATGAATGAATGAAGACAAAACATGGTGGCATCATCTACTCGGGGCATGTTAGAACTGGATTGTATAACTTTTCGTCTTTGGTTCAGTCGAGATAGGATGGTTGTAGTGGGGAAGTTTCTGAACTCAGGGTTGCCTGTTACACTTAAATTGGACTGAACAGATGAGGCATCCCTTCCCACTGAACCACGAACTGAACCGTGACAGCACCGTATGCCAAGCATTAGGTTTTCAGGTTTTCAAAGATGACGCTTGAGCCCCAGCCGTTCGTTCTTGCAGACTTGTGCGCTACAGAGGAACTTCAAGCCCTGAAGCTATCTACTTTGGCTGGTCTCAGCGGATGCTTATTGAACCCTGGGCTGTCCACCAACCAATGCAAGCCGGCTGGGGGTAAGATGATTTCCGGCGCGGTATGGAGCCAGGTTGACAGAATCGCTTTCAAAGTTAGGGGTGAAGTGTATGAATATCGGGGATCTCGCTAGGGGCCTTGTTGAGCTTATGGCATTGTTGTGGCTCCTGCAACACGCAATGTCTGTGAATCCCAACAATACCCCCAACAATCCCTCCACATCCCCCTCCAAGCATCCCTCCAGCACTCATGATAGCTAGTTTGGGTTCCAAAGTACCCACAAAGTACCCCACGAACTCATTCGTGGAATTCATGGAAGTGGCTCCTTTTGGAAGACCGCCCTTTGCGCATGGTTGTACAAGTTCAAGGCCTCAAAGCAGGTCGCTTTTTTGGAGCACGCCCTTTTGGGGTTTGCTTTTCTTTTTGGAGAACCGCCGGAAAACCGGGCAACATCTCGGGGATCGGTTCCGATTCCGGTGACCGGCCCTTTCTGGGCGCCATCTCAGGTGGTGAAGCTGCTCATTGCAGCGGCGCACTGGTCCGACAGTGACGCCGCAGAGGTGCGGCGCGATGCTAGCGGCGGGTTCGGATGTGGCGATTTCCCCAAGTAGGAAAGTGGGGCATAGAGCTATCCACCCTGGAAGCAGATGTGAGTTATGCTGGGCCATGGCGGAATATTGCATGACCAACCATGGAGACGAGCCTTTGCAAACAAGACCGTTACGTCCGGTTGGCGGGGCCTCGACATCTCAAGACCTGAGGCTCAGCTCAATGGACTCCACGTGTCTACTTTCATATCTCACGGGTGTCCAGGAATTCCATTTTCCAGGTTTGTGGATTTTGGGCGGTGTTTGGACTCTTAAGGCGGGGGCTTGAACAAACAAGCGAACAAAAAGTCATTCTAGCACATAAACTTGGCTTCAACCTAGGCAGATGTTCCTTTGGCTGGTGGATTGATTGCATAAGGCAGGCCTATCAGGTCAGTTTGCGCTTGTGGGGGGACTTTTGTGACCGAGCCAGAACAGGTGCCGGGCTAGAGTGCGCATTTGTCTGAGTCCATGGTGTGGCCGATTTTTGAGATATCGCGATTTAGACCTATCCTAGGCCATATTTAGTTCTCCGACGTTTACATCCAAAGTTAGTCAGAATAGGGTCATGCCCCCGCGAGAGGAACCCACAAGTGGTCATTTTGAGTGTGTGCGGCATGACTAGGGGTATAACGAGCTCACGCTGCACGTCCTTTCCTTGGCCTTTGACAGATTTGGAAACAAACAAATGCAGGTCCATGGTTTATGTTCCAGATGAAATTCCCTCCCCCCCCAATTCCCCCCCCCCCCCGGATCGGAGCGCACAGCTGCTGCGAGGCCTTTTTCTCCGCGTGTGCCAATGGGCACTTGGAGGTGGGGTGGGGGGGGGTTGGGAGGCATTTTTTTGGTGTCATTGTCTGTTAAGGTGACAAAGTCTTTGAAGTAATCATAGATACTGCGCATTCTGGCTTGCAGAAAGGGACGCTTTCCACTAACATCGAGGGCAAGGTTAGTGAAGGATATCCCCATGAAGAAATCAGCCAATTCAAGCCGTTGCTTGGAATCGCTCTGCGAGGGGTTATTCCTCCCACATATCAGCATGGAGCCCGAAAGGAGGTTCCTGAGTTTTCTCTAGAATAGCTGTTTGGGCTAAGCACATTCCCAAGTAGAGCGCGCAGCTCGCCCATTTGCACCCACGCTTGCCATGGTTTGTCAAACAACTTTGCCCTTTGTGTTCAACTGAGAATGCTGATATTCTTGTTCAATGTCCGGATTGAAAAGTTGGATACCCATATATCTGTGTTCTTACCCTCGTTAAGCGTTGTGTTTATTGGAAGTTTTTTTTTTTAGCCCAGCTTGATTGCCAGGGCCGTCGAAGCTGGTGGGCGGCAGCTTCAAACATATTACAGCTACGGTTATGTTTATCTTTGTATCTATCTAGCTATCTGTGTATCCATCTACCTATCTATTTATCTATCTACCCATTTATTTGTTTATTTGTCCATTTGTCTGTCTATCTTTCTATTTACCTGCCTACCTACCTACCGTACCTACCTTACCTTACCGTACCTTACCTTACCTTTCCTTGCCTTACCGTACCTCACCTTACCTTACCTTACCTACCTAATCTACATATCTAAGCCATCCATCCATCCATCCATCCATCCATCCATCCATCCATCCATCCATCCATCCATCCATCCATCCATCCATCCATCCATCTATCTAATCTATCTATCTATGTATCTATCTATCTATCGATATAATACATCTAATCAATCAATCAATCTATCTATCTATCTATCTATCTATCTACATATCTATCGATCGATCTATCTAATCTGTCTATCTAATCAATCAATCTACCTATTTTTCCACATATCTATCTGTATGTCTATCTGTATGTCTATCTATCTATCTATCTATCTATCTATCTATCTAGTTATCTATCTATCTAATCTATCTATCTATCTTTCTATCTATCTATCTGTCTATGTATCTATCGTATCTATCAATCTATATGTATGTCTATCTATCTATCTATCTATCTATCTATCTATCTATCTGTCTATCCTATCAATCTATTTATCTATCTATCCAATCTGTGTATCTATCTATCTGTCTATCTGTCTATCTATCTATGTATCATTCAATCAATCAATCAATCAATCAATCAATCTATCTATCTATCTATCTATCTATCTATCTATCTATCTATATAATTGTCTGATCTAGTTAGTTATTTATCTGTCAATCTAATCTATTCCAATCTAATCTAATCCAATCTAATCTAATCTATCTTATCTTATCTTATCGTATCTGATCTATCTATATAATCTATTCTATTCTAATCTAATCTAATCCATCTATCTATCTAATCCAATCTAATCTATTCTAATCTAATCTATCTTATCTTATCTTATCTTATGTCATATTGTCTTATCATATTGTCTTATCTATCTTATCTTATCTTACCTTATCTGATCTGATCTTATCTTATCTTATCTATCTATCTACCTATCTAGAACGCTGCGCCCCAGTGTTGGTTGATGTTTGCATCATTTATGCTTAGCCAACCCCGCCTCGGTATCACAGGATATTGCGTCATGCCGGGAGGGAAGGGAGGGGATGAGCCCAAGGTAAGGTACGCAAAGGTAAGGCAAGACGGTGCCAAGACCCGGCCCTCGCAAAAGACAGTTGCGATCAAGCCAGACAGCAAGCTAGGCTTGTTGGCTGAAGCTTGGCATGCCAGCAGCGACATAGCACGGGTCTTTCACCGACCACCGTTTGCCTGGCAGTGCTATGTTTTGCGCGACATGTGCTTGAAACATCGCATTAAGGCAAATTGGGTACAAACACTCGAGAAGCATGCCAAATGCCAGGTTTCAAAGTGCAGGCGCATCAAAGCACTTGGATCACTAAGCTATGGGGCCAGTTGATGCTACCTACTAGTCGTGTATCCAAAAACGCAATCAGTGTAAGTCCTTTCTGGGCCCTTGTCCCCGCCCAACGAGGCCCAACACAGACAAAGCAGCAACAAAGTTGATTGGGGGGTTCTCAAAATGCTGGACGTCGGACGTACAAAAAGCGACAGGAGACCCGTTTCCACAGCGGACCCGTAGAAACGAGCCGCGAGGTGACGCAGCAGCTTCTGCAGCTCGGGGTGCCGGCCTCCAGCGCGGCCTCGGATGGGACCACGGCACTGATTCAGGCGGGATGATACATGGGTTTGTCTCTTAGGGGAATCCCAACCAGTGGTTTCCCTTTGGTTTTCCTTCAAAGGCAACAGAAAAAGGATACTCAACAAGTTGACACGCCCACATGACATTGAATCTGAGAAATGTTCCCGCTTGTGTGCGGGAGCCTTCTCTGGGACCTTCTTTGACACATGTCAAGACTCAGGAGGTACGGAGGGATTGGCCCCTGGGTTGTGGCTGAGGGTGCTCCTTGCACATATCGTCTTGCCTGGGTGGTGTCCAAGGCCCCACCAAAGGGCATGGCGATTTGTTGTGGTTTCACAGAAGACTACCAGGGCGGATTGATAAACTGTGGTTGATACATGGAATATATATATATATATATGTATATGGGGTCAAAATCGCAGAAGCGGGTTTCCCGGTTGTGTTTTCAAAGGCTCCAAGGGTCCATGCTACTTCCTTGTTTGCGAATGCCAGGGTTGGTGAGCCATGTTTGCCCTCGCAAGCCAGGTGGACGAAAGACGACCTCACCAAACGTCTAACAACAATTTGCTGCCCCCATATATGTACCCATTGCACGTGGTTGGGTCCTTCGGGTCTGGAAAGCTGGCAACCTTCAGCTTGGTGTTGTTGCTCCTGTTTTAACTGACCAAGTGTTGAGGGACAGGACCAGTGAATATGTGCCATAATTTTGTTGGCAGAAGCACGGCTGGAAGTTGCAGTGATGTGAGGTTTCTCCCAAACGATCCAACCTGGCGCAGGCGTGCATGGGCAGCCATCGCGAAGTAGCAGCAGAACTGATTTTGCACGGCGCTTCTTTGGAGGACCACAGGGCCGGGCGCTGGATGGCGCGTCCTGCATAGAACATGACAACAGAACAGTTTGTGGTGGGTGTGTTGAACCGGGAAAAATACGAAGTCATCCCTGTCCCTCGGCTGCCGGGTTCGTTCCGGGCTCGCCCTCGACGTTCCGCTCCAGGACGCCTTCAACACGGCGCGCAGGCGGAAGATGCCCGGGGTCACCCGAGTGCTGCAGCGTGCGGTGGAAGAGGTCACCTCGCGGACAGGCGCATGGGTTTGGCGGGTGGGCATGCGTAGAGTTTAACGTGGAAGCACCCCCGGAAAACCCGAGATCCATTCTTATAGGAATTATTTTTTTGGAGGATTGAACCTTTTTTGGGTTCTTCCGTTAATTAGGGGAGTCACCCTTTTCGAGCATCATGTGATGCATCCCCCGAAGCCAACTCGTGTGTGTTGGGTGGGCCCATTTTGGGAGTTGGCTCACTTGCCAGGGACTGAAGGCAGGAACTTGGACCACCTCGTGCGCAACATTGAGGGCAAAAAGAAGTCCCGGCGTCCTCGGCATTTGTCCACTGGAGCCTTTGCAGCAGCGGCCCCTTTTTGACAGCATGTGGCGGCCAACCATTGGAATCTTCCCGCTAAAAAGGACGACAACATGATCATGTTTGCAGCAAGCAAACGAGGGCTCCAACATAGAGATTCCTGGGACTGTGAAAAGCGCTAGACATTGAGCCAGCCCAGGCCTGCGGCTGGACTGGACCTTGACAGGCACAAGTGAATGGGGCAGTTTTCTCGACCACACGTGATGTTCCGGAAATGACCCAAAAGTGTAGAAGGCAACAGACTTTCGAAAATAGCCCATCGAGCAGAACTCTTGGATATGAAGACCTGGGGCCAAGCTGCTATCCTTGCGACACTGTCCTTGGAGGAATTGTGACAGGATCCCATGTGTATAGATACATTTATGCCAGTCAAACATCACCCAAATAGCTGATTTAGGTGTTTTTTTCAGGGCATCGTTTTTCTTTGGTGGTTTGAAAAGGGAACCGCAAGGAAACCCACCACTCTGGGGTCCCCTGAATAGCACACCCATTTCCAGGACTGGTGCTTGGATGCCGCAAGTGTCCAGATGTTTCGTCTGAGGAACTGGCTCCACTTCCACCTTCCTGGCAGAAACTTCGGAGGCGGCCGCCGCCACGGAAAGTTCCCCCAAGCGCCAGCAGGCGGACGAGGAGGTTGAGGCCTGGGCATTTCTGGGGTGGCAAGGGTGAGGGACCAACTCATAGGCCCTTTTGAAGTGTCTCTGCTACTATGGCAAGGGTTGGGGAGAGGAGAGGGCGTTGCAACAAAGCTGACCCTGAGGCAGAGGAGGATGACGCCGCCTATTTTGCCAGCTCTGGGTGCCCCCTGACCGGCGCCTCCTGGTTCAAGGTGGATGGCCTGGAGACTCTGGAGAAAAGTTCACCAGAGCCCAAAGAACCCAAGAAGCAGGAAGAGCTGGAGCGAGCAGAGCCAGTAGAGCGAGTAGAGCAAGTAGAGCGAGAGCCGGAACGAGTAGATCGAGTGCGGGAGCTGGTGCCTTGGACAAGGGTCCTGGAAGAAACTGCCTCGCGTTTTCCGGAGAGCATCTCCAGCCGTTTGGCCACGAATGGCCCGTGGTCTGTGCGACCCATGCCCTTCTGCCGAGAAGCCTTCTACACCATCGAAGTGCTCGGGGAGGTAGAGCCGGCGTCGCCACTTTCTTCTGAGGGCTCTAGGTAGTCGACTCTCAGAACCTGCGGAAGGCGCTTTCAAATGCCGAACTTATTGGCGTTTGCCAGTGGGCTTTCTAAGCAAAGCCATAAGCTAAGCCGGGGGGCTCAAGCATGCCGCGTTCCAGGTTTAGGACCTTTTTTGGGAGGGTAGTGGGTTTGTCACAGCACGAAAGGACGGATGTTTGGTTGGCCGAAGGCTTCCATTGGCTTCGGTGGTCAAACATTTCGTCGTGAACAAGGGGTTGCAGGACCTGCAGCTTGAGAATGTTTGAGCGACCAATGCAGTGATCACATGTTGAAGGGGTGCTCCTTGGTCCATGAAAGTGACGCTGCGGTTGCTTAAGGCTTGAAGCACATGATCTCGTTTCTTGATCACTTCTTGGCTGATGTTTTTTGTAATATCACTTTAGACTTAGTGGACCTGGCGTGTGTTGCAAAGAGCAGGCGACATGCTTGAATGTCTATCGAGGTGTTTGATCAATTCTGCAACCCTCGGACGCTTGAGGATCCTCGGGTTGCAAGGGACGATGCTTTGGCCGCCGCCAAGCGCGCGTTCCAGATCTCATTCGGGGCACGACAGCTTCGGACCCCGGAGGTGCTTCCAAGCTTCCGATTTCAACCTTTTCACGTTTGGAAAGTGACGGTTTTCTCGACAAGCAAGAAGCTGAACTTGTTGCATGGGCAAACCAAGCTAAGGTTCCCGTGATCAGCCTAAGACTTGCAGACGTCCATTGCCCGTCAGATATCCCCCTTTCCGCAGAATCGATCACTGGGGGCGAGCCTCGGGTGGCTCTGCACATGTTGCGAGCTCGCCTTTTGCCGCGCGCACGCCCACGAAGGTTCCTTGTTATGGGATCCCTCATTTTCACGGTACCTTCCCGTCCACCAACGTGGAACTCACCAGAAGGTCCCTTTTAGAGGAAACGCGACCCGGACCTTCCAGTCGGGTCGGCAGGGTAAACTGTGCGTAGGAGGACCCCATATTGCCAATATCATAATTCTTGCAGCTGGTCTCTTTGAAGCTTCACCAGTTCCTTCAAACTAGTTTGTGCAGGCGATTCCAGCTTCAGGAAGCTTAGGACGTTTCCTGGGTCGGGGCCTTTTCACCAGGGCCTTTTCACGTCGCCGTTTCACACGTTGAGAGCAGACGGCTAGCGCCCTACTGGAGGAAAAGGTCGATATCATTCACCCGGAGTTCGGCGCAGGGCTCTCAAAAGGGGCCCTTCCCATACGCATTCCCCAAACGCAAGAGGCACGTAGTTTGGAGGAGAAAGGCCACGTTTCTTCAGGGTCGGTATTTCGGAGTTGTGCTTGGAGGCATTTGGCGTGCTTTTCTTCTAACATTTGTATTGTGGGATTACTCTGGGTTTGGAGGGTTACGACCCTATATCAAAGTGTGTTCTGCACATTTCGATGGCGCGCAATTGTAAGCCTCAACAAACACGTGAATCAACCGAGCACCGGCTTGAGGGACAAGGTGGTTGGTGGTTGAGTGCTCAAGCTTTGCTTGTTGTGCAAGGCATCTAGCGTGCACACTTAGCAACAGCTCCATTTCGAGTTGACTGCCAGGCTCATTGGGAGGGATTGCGCGACCTTCTTGGCACCCTCAGTGGAGCGTTTCAAATCCTCCAGGGCTCTGTTATGCACCTGTTGTGAACCGAACCCTTCTCGGGGTACAAAAGAAAAATAATAGATGAGCACATGAATCCAGCAAAAGCACCTCCAAACCGTCTTGCAGAGAGGCGTCCGTTGCTCTCAAACTGGCTCGTTCAGAATCAACCCTTCATCCTTCTAGAGTGGGTTGCCTTGCAGTGGCGTCCCACAACGGATTGGGGATTTTGGAGTCTCCCATTTTGAACAACTCAGCGTCACAGGGGCTTGGGCTTGGCTGCATCGCTGCATCGCTTGGACTGAGGCAGACACTGCAAACTACGATGACTGGGACGAGCTTTTCTGTGACCCCGCCCGTATGGCAGACCGCATCTGCTTGGATGATGGTACCAGGCGCCGAGGGGCAGAACTCGACCGTACAAGAAAGCAGCGTGTGACCCCGGCAGCGAGATTGCCGATCTTTCTTGCAGCAGCCAGGTACAAATCCTGCATCCCGCTTGCCGCAAACTACTCAACTTAATGTCGGCCCTCTCTGCCAGGAGGTCAGTTAAACGTACCATAGGTGAACGCATGGAACTGTTCCGCTTTCTGCAACTGCCACTTGCTGCGGACTGTTGGTTGCAAGTGACTGACTGCATCCAGCAGATTTAGTGACATGAAGGCTCTGTTTTGTTTGCGTTTCCTTGCGATAGTGGATTCAGAATTCCGAGCAAGTGTTAAGTAGGTCACAGAAGTTTATTTTGGATGCTTAGGGCCCTCGACCAGAGGTTCCCACATTTCGTGGAGTGGGTTGATGCCCGATATCAACCTCGGATACTGCAGCTTTGGGGTTCCTTTGTTGACTCATTTGTGTGGCAGACCTCCAGTGATGCCCATCTTTCCTTTCTTGGCTAGGCTTCCCTTGAAAATCAAAGCCCACAACAAGGTTTTGCTTTCGCCAGCCCACTGGCCATAGGTGCATGACATGAAGGGACCCCACTTCTGTCAAAAGGCATGCCCCTTTTTCAAGCGTCTTCCAGTCGGAGCTTCCATTTGCTCTAGGGGTGGTTGCGCCAGTTTTAAGCCATTCGGCCCGGAACTTGGATCCGCCAACCGATTTAAGGGGTAACGTAAGAAAGTTGACCTGTAAAATGTGATATGGAACCCCCCAAGAACTGGTATGGAACATTTTCCGGGCTTTCCCTGAGCCATATGGCTGGTGGTTGTGGAAGAATTGGGTTTGAGTGAAGTGTCTATGAACAGTCTAGGGGGGTCCCTTTTTCAGGTCATAGAGTGAGTGTGGAAGATCCCCAGTCCCATTGTAACCATGGAATTGCAGACCCCCCCACTGCCCACGCCTCTTCCTGATTTTCTGCGATCCCTGCACGCCAAGCATCGCCCGGTTTCCCCACAGGCTCTTTGAGCTACCGCACGAGCACCGCTTTGCTGCGCTGCATCGGGTGAACTGGCGCAGGGCGCTGGCGGCCAACATGGTGAAGACCCACCGGGAGGCACCGAAGTCTTCGGCTCCGCAAACGTCCCACGAGGAAAAAAGAAAAGCCACGCGGGCAGCGTCTAAAAAGTGGGGGTCCTTCGTTTCCAGGACAGGTCTGGGATAAGTCACCGGCTTCCTTTTGTACCCTTAGATATCATGACCTCCGGTGGGGTCGGTGTCGTTTTCCCGCCACCGGGATGCCGACCGTCCACGAGGGAGTCTTTCCCAAATTTGCACTGCCTCCCGCTATCAGCCAGGCAGCAAATACTATCCAAGGAGAACGAGCCAGATATGTTGAACCTAAGCCACACGACTCCTAACGAGCTCATGGGTTTAAAACGAGGTACATGATTTGGTCCCTATGAAGCCCTTTAAGGATTCCTTGGTCCTTGGTACGGGTTAGTGCGGACAGATAAACAGTCTGATTCAAAATTGGCCTCGCCTCATGCTGAAATGCCACAATAATCACCACTTGAGCCCGGGGCTTCAGCCCACAGATATGTGATTCCACGTGTCCCTTTTGGCGAGGTGCACTCGCTGGCGGGAGTTTTCGCCAGCATCCATCGGGTGGTGCTGCTACACATGGTCCTCTTCGTGATGCTTTTGCTCATCGCGAGCGCCCGGATCCCCAGATCCCCGAGAAGCGATTGAATGCTCGGGCGATGCTTAAGTGTCCTCGATCAAACGGGTGGTGCTCGAAATGGGGTTTGATTCTTTGCACGGTTTGGGGTAGGCCAAGCTCTTGAAGACCAGGATTTGGTTTCCCTCGGATACCAAAGGGCTCCGCAAGCAGCAGTTGACGTGTTGGCTCGACCAGTTGGATTTCGGGGGGGTGCCCGAGCGCTTCCCACACGTGACACCTGGGCACTTGACAGGGGTCCAAGGATTTTTTGAGGGGCTTGCTACATTATGGTTCAATTACATTTAGCTTAATATACCGTGTAATGTTTTAGTACACCGAACACTAATAATTTGTTTGGTCTATATACAGCAGGAATATCTGGATAAGATAAAATTGTTTGACTATCAGATCATTCAGATAGTTGTTATTTGTTTGCCTTATGAGCTCTTGGGGGAAGCGCATTATCACCTACCTTCAGCGTCTAGTGGCTCCCGCAGATATCTTTTGGTCGATTCTACAGGCTTGATTTGCCCGACAAGCTGTGCCTAAAAAAAGTCTGAGATAATTAACAAATGCATGAGCTTGCAGTATATATTTGTTTTCGTTTCCGGCAACGTCAATATCTGCAATCCCCTCCTCAAAGCCAAGATGGAAACGTATACAGACACAAAGGCGTAGACTGACGCACATGTGCCCACACGAACAATTGCACTCGCATTTATGTACATTCGCTTTTGCCTGAGCCTTTCCTTGGGTCCACATTGGCGTGTCCTCACGCATGCCTATATGATCAGGGGCTTGTTCCCCCCGCATGGTCGCCCGCCCCCCTCCCTATGGAATGGTCCGCGAGCCTGGATGTGGTTGGAGGTGGTTCAGGCTGGTCAAAGGTTGGTTTAGATTAGTGGGTCTAGGCTGGTGTTTGTTGGATTTGGGGTTGGGTTCAGAGTGGGTAGTTTGTTCGGATTGTTCAGTGTTGGTTCCCACGGGCTGGGGCTTAGGAGGCTACAGTATGGTTGGCTCAGGATGGGCTCAGGATGCGTTGGAGTAAAGGGCGTAGACTTGGTTTATGGTGGGTTTGGGCTTAGTTCGGGTTCGGTTCTTGGTGAGTTTTGGGTTGTTCAGGGCTGTCAGGGGTTGCCCAGATGAGGGTACGGGCTGGTTTAAGGTGAGTTTGGTGTGGTTTAGAGTCATGTCATTTAAGGGCTTAGAGTGGGTATTAGGTTAGTTTGGCATTGGCTTAGGCCGGTTTAAGGAAAGCTGAAATTGTCTGGTGGGTGTGGGTGAAGGTTAGGTTTGGACAATACGCATCTAGATGCATCTCAACCTACGTAAGCATGTGTGTGCATACAGGATCATATAGGTATGTATGATATATATGTCAAATTGAATACATTAATCTGCAAAGCAGGTATATTCATCCAGTCTTGGATGAACACCCCCAGGAGAACGAGCTGCCATCAATGAGCTCGGCCGGCGCCTTCATCGGGAGCCTGCGGCTTCAGTCGTTGTTTGGAGCAGTTGCCGATGGAAACGATCCGGACGCAGAACAACCACTGCATTTGTCCCAAAACTCATTCAGCGCATCGACGTATGAGACGGAGAGCTTTCATGGCAGGATTCCCTCCAAAGGTCCGCCTTCTACTTCTGCAGGCCATTTTGTTTGACGCACATTGTGTTGCGGAAGAGGGATGCTTTCCACGGCCCATCAGCCAATTAATCTGAAAACATGAGGTGTGTAGCCATGATGCATGCTTGTGCAGCCTGAATACTCCAGCTTGGCCCCCAAAACGGACTCATGAAACGCTTTCCATGCGTAGCACACGTGGCACCTTTTGCACAGTTGCTTCTTTTTGGCTTTGTGTGCGGTGATGTTTAAGTGGTTTCTTTGCTGCAGCCAACCCAGAAGCCCACAGGAGGAGACGAGTCGTGCGCTTTGCTGTCCTGGGCTTGCTGGCAGTTGCCTCAGCCAGTGGCTTTGAAGCCAGGCCCAAAAATAAACCTCACATACCCTTGTTCCAGCAAATGGAAGTGGACAGGAAGCCTTTGATGGTAATTCAGCGGTGCGAGAGCCCTCCTGTAGAGGCCTACCTTAATTTGGGGGAAGTGTACCTGAAATTATCCTTGGTCTCCACATGGACGGGAAAATGTCGGGGTTTGTCTCAAAACAGGGGAACCGTGGAAAACGGGGATTTGTCTTTGGGGTCCCTTCGGCCCCAAGTAGTGTGCCCTCAACAGAAGACGCAGTTACCCACTTGAGTTGTGTCCCAGAATCGAGGACTTTTGCGTCAACGTCGCTTTCGCTCGGGCTTCCCTTTCAAGCCCTACCTTCAACGGGCTGTGTCCAAGTCTCGACCCTCTCTCTGGCATTCACTTTAACAATCCCAAGAAGAGCATCTTGGCTCTCAAAGTATCCTCAGAAGTTGGATATGCACCAACACTGGGCCGTGGGGTGGTTTTGATGTGTAAAGGGAGGTTGGGGGTCGGGGTCCACATGCTTTCCAAAACGACCCCGATTGTTCCTCGCCACGTTCCCGGCTCAGCGGATTCGGCGGGTCCCGCGCTGTGTCGGATCGATGGACCCGCCGCGGCCCGCGAAGAGGCCACGTAATCGTTTGGCCAATTTGTTGAGGAAGTGAGGAAATCCTTGGTTCGATAAGTGTGGGCCAACATCAAAGATCTTTTGCTGGTTTTGGTGGGGGCAATTGCTGAGATAGATTCCTAAGCCTGATCTCATCCTGGGCCTTCGTCCTCCTGAAGCAAAACGTAGTTTCCGCCTTGACTGGACGTTCGGAAACGGAACACGTTTTGCCGCAAAAGCCTGATTCTAGGAAGCTTTGCAGCGGTCAACGACCTAATGCAGCCTGCAACTTTGTCCAATCATGAAACGGCGATCCAAAGTTGTGCGGCGCAGAAAGACCGTATCCAGTTTGACCGCTGCACAATTTCCGCAGATCTCCCGTAGGAAAATCAAGCAAAGTCGTTGTATGGCCAATGCGCGACTGGAAAGATGAAATTCGTATGTGATTATGCCCAAATTGTAGCTAAGCCACTTGAATTCGGTCAATCGTAGGGGTCTCCTAAAACAAGAGGAAATGTGGTTTTGCGGTGGGTTCCGATCCAAGGTTCGGCACAAGTCATCCAAGGTTCGGCACGACCACTTGGTCGTATGGCGAGGGTTGTTGAAGGCCAACTTCTGCTCAACTTCGATGCTCGCACATATGTTCTGTAGAGACTGACTCCG
>CAUJNA010000002.1:1204965-1242465 GCA_963377175.1 Effrenium voratum
TCGGGGCCCAGGAGGCCATCTTCACCTCGCTTTTCGCTTGGACGGATCCTGGGGATGAGGTGGTGGTGTTCACCCCCTGCTTCGATGCTGTCATGAAGGCGCGTGCGTGTTGCTTTTTCCCCACCTGACAGGAAGGGGTTGTTAGATTTTATGTTGGAATCCGCGTTGTTTGCGATGCTTCTACACCACGCCCCCCCCCGCCATAATCCCGCCAGAGCAGCTCGCCAGTGGAACCCGCCGAGTATCCCGCCAGAGCAGCTCGCCAGTGGATCCCGCAGAGTATCCCGCCAGAGCAGCTCGCCAGTGGATCCCGCCGAGTATCCTGCCAGAGCTGATCGACAGTGGATCCCGCCCAGTATCCCGCCAGACGTGCTTGCCAGTGGATCCCGCCCAGTATCCCGCCAGAGCGGCTCGCCAGTGGATCACGCCGAGTATCCCGCCAGAGCGGCTCGCCAGTGGATCCCGAGTATCCCGCCAGAGCGGCTCGCCAGTGGATCCCGCCGCCAGTGGATCCCGCCGCGTATCCCGCCAGAGCTGTGCTCGCCAGTGGATCCCGAGTATCCCGCCAGAGCGGCTCGCCAGTTGATCCCGCCGCGTATCCCGCCAGAGCTGCTCGCCAGTGGATCCCGCCAGAGCGGCTTGCCAGTGGACCCTGCCAAGTATATATCCAGAGCAGCCCGCCAGTAAATCCCGCCGAGTACCCCGTTGAGTATCCCAGAGTAGCGGATCCAGTGGCGCGTGGACCCCGCCGAGTATCCCACCAGAGCAGCCCGCCAGCGGATCCCGCCGAGCATCCCGCTGAGTATCCCAGAGTAGCTCAGTGGATCCCGCCGAGTGTCCCCGCAAGTGGATCCCGCCGAGTATCCCGATCCCTTGCCGTGCCAAGTATCCGGCCGAGCCGGAGCGTCGCCAGCATTCGTCAGTGGACCTCGCCAGTATCCCGCCAGAGCAGCTTGCCAGTCTGGTTTCGCTTAATGTCCAAAAGGGCCGATGGGAATTTGGAGTCGAAGTCTCTAGGATGCGGAGGAATGTGTTGTAACGGTCGTAAGCTCGTGAGTGTGGAGGGTAGGGATTGCTCGAAGCAAAGTATTTTTTTTCGAGGGGAACCTCTTCCACCTCCCCTCCCCTTGATCCCAAAAGAAAATATGTGTTTGTTTCCTTTGGTTTCCCTTGAAGCCAACCCCAAAAATGGTCCAACACAAAAGACACAGCCCCTTGGCTCTGGGGACGCCCAAAGTCGCTTCACAGGGATCCATTTGCCAAACCGCCGTTTTAGCCCAGACCTGTGGTTTTTTTTTAAAGCTCTTTCCGTTCTTTCTTGGTTCCCATGATTTCCTTCAACATTTGCCGTGCTTCTTTCTTGGGAGGGAACCTGCCTTGACAATCCACTGCCACACGGTGCCCTTTCTTTCCCATGGCCTTGGTCTGGGCATTCGAGGGCTTGGGGACGGACAAAAACCAGACAGTTCTGCCGTCAAGGCCTTTTTGAATTTAAAAGCAGCTTGGGCAAGTTTGGGATTGTTGGGAAGGCCCTTTGGTCTTCGGTGCCATCCCTTTCAGCAAGTAAGAAAGAGCGACAGGCGGTTTTGAGTTCCCCCCCCCAAAAAACAAAAGAAGAAGAAGAAGAAGAACAAACGCCAGTTGCTCCAGTGTTTCTTTTCTCCGACTTTTATCCAGCAGTTTTTGGGAGACTCGTTGAGTGGGAACAACAAGGCCAAAAGGCCAACAGCTTTGGACCCTGAACTCTTTGCGCGTCTACCCCTATCTCATCAGTTCAATTCCATTCTGATCCCGCACGCTGCGAAACAGGTGTGTCTATGTGTTTCTACCCTTGCGTTCACCTTTTGTGCAGGTTCTTAGGACCCGCCTAGCCCAGCATCTCAGCATCTCAGCGCAAAGGCGGCCTCCATCGTAGGCGCCAAGTTGGTGGGGGTGAACATGCGCCCGTCGGCGTCCGGCGACCTGGGAAGCACGTCCAGCTGGTCGGTAAGCTTGGCGGAACTGGAGAAGCTCAAGCCAAAGCGCGCTTTTCATGTTCTTCCCATGGGTTTCCCTTTGAATCCAGACCAAAACCGGGGGTTTCCCCCAATTTTGTTTTCCTTCGCTTTCTCTTTGGCTTCCCTTTACGCATTGCCACCCTTAGCCAATCGGTTTGTTAACATTAACCTCCAGCAATGACCCCAAAGGTAGTCAAGAAATAACGACCCCTTTGCCCCCAAAGGCATGGTAACTTGCCTAGTTGTGTGTTCACTGGCGTGAGGTTTGCATGAGGCCACTTTGGTTTAGGTTGAGGGTTGCATGACATGACAGACTTGTCAAACGGCAAACGCTGTTTGGCTCAAGCGCTCACTGAAAAAGGGCGCTGAGTGCGGAACTAGAGTGTAGAGACAACCCCCTGAACCGCTGAGGGATTAACCACGGTCAATCCACCTCTTTTTGTTCAGGGCGCAGCCTTCGGCGCGCGTTTGGGGTTTCTTGCTCTTTTGATTGGTTATCAGCCGTATAGCTTTCTTTCGGGATTAACTAGGCCCTCCCTCAGCGGTTCCCCCATAAGGGGGGGGGCATGGCCGTCGAGGAAGAGTACCACAAACGTGGTACCGTGGAGGAGCCGCAAACAAGAAGCGAGTGTGGTGGGAGCTCCAGGAGGACGTGATCGACGAGGTCCAGCAGCGTTTTGGGCTTACACCACCCAAGTTGCAGTGGGAACAGGGATCAGAGGTGCAGCTTGCTGCCCTTCGGGCCTGGAACCGGGACGTCACCGAGCAGCGCTGGCCGCAGCCACTGGCGCGGCAGGTGCAAATCCAGTGCCTGCCACTCCCTCGTCTCCGACTCCATCTACACCACCTCAGCAGCAGCAGGCGGCGCAGCCTTCCGTGGCCCAGCAGGCTTCACCTGCTGAGGCTTGGTTGTCTGCTCCGGCTTTGCCTACAGCGAGGACCGCAGCCCAAGGCGCGGTGACTGGTACAGCTCCGAGGAGAAGGACATCTACGACCTCCCCACGGTCAGTGTCAAGGCAAGTTCTGCGAGCAGTTTATTCCCAAGTACCCATCGTGCTTAGGTCTCGCTCTCGGTCAAGAACTCCGACACCGATCCAGGAGGCCGCAGCCCTCGGCGCGGCAGGCGAGTCGAGCAGTCGGGAGCCTTCGGGAACCCGCAGAACTCCTCGCCCGACGACCAGTCGATCCTCGCGTGGCAGATCGAGGAGTGTGCCATCAAGGACCTCGCCAACCGACAGGCCGATCGTGCTGGCGCCAAGGAGCTCGGCCTATCCGACGGTCCGCATCGACCGGACCGGCGCGTGGACACTGCAGAGGGAGCAGCCCTCCGGCGCTCCACGGGCATTTGCAGGCCGAACCCGCTCACGTCTACCGCAGTTCAGTGATCCTCACGAGCTGCCAACGGACGTGTGGCTCCGCCCCGAGGCCTACGGGGAAAGGTCTAGTTCCTCGACCCCAAACTACGGGAACGCGGAGGTCTACCACCTGGCAGACTACTCCGACGGGGACACAGTGCACAACACAGAAGATTTGCTTTCAGGCAGAGCAGCATTCCGGGCGGGTGGGGTATACGAAGCACCGTTTCATAGACCTACAGTGCCGGCCTCACCTCCGGCCCCTGCTACGAAAGCCACAGTAAAGTGCGGGACGCGGCCAGCGGCGCGGGGAACAGTTGCAGCATTTTTGGCAAGCAGTCGCGGACGTGTTTTGAGCAAAGCAAGATCTTCTTCGCCCCCACGCTTAGCGGCACCGCCAGCCAGAAAGGCTTCTGTCCCTGCAAACAGCCGGCCTGGCCCACACATCAGGTACAAACAGCCGCCGGCATCGTTGAGGTTGCCACCAAAAGGGCAGGGAGCAGCCTTTGGCGCTCCAGACCCACCTTGGCGACAACCGCCAAAGCGAGAGCCACCGAAGCCTCCTCCACCAAGGCGAGAAAGCCACGGGATCCCAGATCCCCCACCTCGGACACCCCTTGCGGACCGGAAGACGCTCAACATCGTCCTGGACTGGCACGGGGTGCTCGACGTGAACATCCGCTCTGGGGGAAGGCTTCACCCACAGATCGTGGACGGATTGATTCGTCTACAGACAGCTCACGGTCCGTTCAATTGGATTATTTGCAGCTATTGTGGGGTCGAGCGCGAACGAACTACGGCACCGGAGATCGCCACAGCAAGGGTACACTTGGCTTACAAGGGCATCTACGTGGGTACAACGCAGTTCACGCGCTCCAGGGTTGGCGTTGCTGGCAAAGCAAACCTATTGCACGGTTGGGCAGCACACATCCTTGTGGACGACAACGCCACAATCTGTCGTGAGGCGCGACTTACAGGCGCGCACGCTTTCCGGGCGTACCCCAGCCAGGGGGTGCAAGGGACTCTGGACGCGTTGATTGCTATTGAGCAGTGGTTGGATCAAGCCGACCGAGCGACCATCCAGCCTGCCCGTGCACTTACTGCCGCAGAGCTCCTTGAGGAGGTCCGCAGGTAGCAAATCACCTGGTGCTCACGACAGGGGTGCAGCCGTTGGCGCACCTAGGATATTTTTCCCAACCTGTGCAGGGGGCAGCCGTTGGCGCCCCGAAGAACTGTGGCGCAAAGACGCACGAAGTCACACATTTCCAATTGCACACAACTGCATTGGTGAGCCTGCACATTTGCATCCAATTTGCAATCAGAAGTTTAGGTTCAAAGGAGATTCCCCATTATCAATTAGTGAGGCATATCAATCCTTGTGTGACTGAGTGTGTTGCTGCATCATTCAATAATCTGTTTTGAGTGTAGCCGTAAGCGCACATCTCATAATCCCACCAGGCACAAATCACCGGCCTTGGAGAGTGCTGCCTTTGGCGCACTGACTTGGTTCGCGTGTGCAGGAAAAGCTATCGCATCCGTGCGGCTCAGGCATGAATCCCTCTGGCATTACACCCCCATCCGAAGATAGGTCTAGATCCTCACATGGCACAGACTATGATGACCCAGACCTTGCGGGTGCAATGGTGCCAGCCATGTCTGTTGTTAGGCATAACCCTAATAGCCCTGCACCAGATTCCGATGCAACCCCTGTTAGGCGCATGTTCGTTTCAGAACCATCCTCATCAGAGCCGGCTGGAACGCCCGATCCAACCCAGAACCTCCCAGCTGCTGCATTTGTTGCGGGTGCCGCCGTTCAACGTGCCCACCATGCTTCCGATGTCGCGCTTCAGGCCGCTGAACATGCACAGCAACAGCAACTGCTGGCTGAGCAGGCCCGAAGGGAGGCGGGGGAACTCCGGGAAGCCGCCCAACAAAGGGAAGGGTTGTTTAGGCATCAGGCAATGAACCTTGTAACCCAAGCTCAACAGGCCGTGAATTATGCACGTGAGCACGAGCTCAATGCGAGGCAGCAAGCCATTGGCGCTGCGGAGCAAGAGGAGGCAACCAGGCAACAGGCCGAGGTGCTTAGGCTTCAGGCGCAAACAGTCGTTTCCGAGGCCCATGAAGAGGTAGGTCAGACTAGGGCTTTAGCTGAAAGGTACGCAGCAGAGGTTCGCAACAGAGCTAATGCTGAACAGGCCCAGGCCCAAGCTCAGACCCAATACCTTTATCAAGAAGCACAACGTGCCGTAGCCGAACGTGATGCCACCATTCTAGCTCTGCAAGAGAAGGATTTGCAACAAGCGTCTAGGTTAGCCGAACTTGAAAGGACGGTTTCCCTTTTGCTTGAAGTCCGTCAGCCTCCGACTCGCTCGCCGCAAAGTGCCCCGCAAGCACAAACCGATAATGGTACGGATTCTAATACCCCTCAACCCAAAGGGTCGCATAACCGGAGCTCCCCCATTTTGGGTGGACAGGATGTGTCAATGGGTAACCAAACGGGGGCTTCATCCAGTGGATTGCAAGACCAAGCAAACCAGCAGAGTGGACTTGATAGATCCTCACAACAGGGTTTAGATAGTGCCGCACCTCAAGTGGGTCCTCATCATACAACTGGTGTTGACTCGGGCGCCCAGCCCGGTGCTTCCTCTGCCAACCTGCATGTCACATTCCAGGATGTTGCAACCCCACGTGATGTTGCCGCAGGAAGTGTGGGACTCGCAAAGAGCCTTGCCCCTACCGGCCCAACACAGGACATCGCAGGAAGTGCGGGACTCGCAAAGGGTTCTGCCCCTACCGATTCAGAGCAATGTGCCGAAGCAGCGATCGCCAAAGGAAGTGCCACGTCCGCAAAGGGCGCAGCCCCTACTGGCGCATTCGATGTAGGTGCAGGTGCCGCAAGCAACAGTGCTGTGTCCGCCAAAGGCGCAGCCGTTGGCGCGCAGAGCAGTAGTCAGGATGAGAGAAGTGAGATAGCAGATGTTAAGCAGCAAATTGCTTCCCTAGCCTCAATGGTGCATCAGCTTAGCACTTTGGTCGCTGCACAAAGCGTGGCTCCTCCTCCAATGGCTTCAGCTCCCTGCCCTGCCCCAACTGCCGCAAGGGCAGCTGCTAAGGCATACCCGGTTCCCATAATCCCCCTAAGTTTTAGTGCGGGAATGGTCGACACCACCCCTAAGGCTGCATCAGACGCGAGCTCAGAGTCCTCATCAAGTTCCGAGAACGAGGATGATGATGCCGATGAACCCGAACCCACTGGCCAGTGTAGGGTTTGCGGTGGTTCCCACGACGAATTGTCATGCCCCCGTCTCTCAATGAACGAAGTGGGTTTAGACACCAACAGTGGAGATGCAACTCAGGGGGGCGCTGCATTTTGCGCGCCAAGTGCTGCTTTCAGTGCGGTAGGTGATGCTCACGGCACACTCCCAGACTCCGCCAGCGCACACCAGACCAAAAGTTTCGCATCCCAAGAGGAGGATGTCGTCCGCATCAAAGACTTGAAGGATTTGACATTTCCTGCCCCTCCAGAGGATGCGGGCCAAGCAAGAGGTTATGTAAACCAGGTTTTAATGGCCATAGGTAGACTTCAGAAGAGCCCAGGTGATGAACTTTACTTGTGGGCGCAAGACTGCCTAACTAAGAGTGACGCACAGTTGAAAGCTGATCAAAGGTTCCCACGAACCGATCGCGAAGTCACTGCGAAGCTCCTAAAGACATGCCGCAAAGGTAAGTTTGGGCTGTTGTTTCAGGGAATGGTTGAGCATGAACGCTCCGTGACCGGAGGCATGCCCAATGGACGCATCATGATGGCTTCCATCTTTCGTCACTTTCAACTAGAAAGGGACCGAATTGGTGTGCTCGGTGAACGTAGTTTGTTGAACCTCAAACTAGCCGGGCAGTCAGTAGCCGACCTTGAGGCGTTTCGCGATAAGTATCAGTACTTTCCGCGATCCCGATTGACGAGTTGCCCAAGGAGCGTACGCTCTTCAATCACTTGGTTGATGAGCTCGCCAAGTGCACGGCCATGAAATCTAAGGTTGACAAGGCCATCGAAGCCTCCGGGAGCAGCCATAGGCGCTCTACATCTTGGTTATGGGCTAAGGTAAGGAACGCAATAGATTTAGACCAGCAAAAGCGGAATAGAGATGGGTTTGAAAAGAACCTTAAGCTTAAGCCGACGGTCTTGACATCTACAACATCCCAAAAGGATGATGTTCCTGCCAATCCAGCCGAAACCAAGAAGAAACGGAGCAAGAAGGCCGGGAAGAAAGAAGAGAAGCCGGCAGCAAAGAGCACCGCGCCCGCGGCGCCTGCCCCTTCTGGTAAGCCACCAGGAGGGCCGCCACCCAAGGCGAAACCCAAGGGCAAGCAAGGGGGTGATCTCACTCCCCGCTCTAATGCCGTAAGCAAAACTGCAAAAATGACGCCAGCTGAAAAGGCAAAAGTTCCGTGTATGTTCTTTGCGTACAACTGTTGCTACGCCAAGCAATGCGCGTTCTCCCATGATCCGAACAAAAAGTACACGGGACCACCGCCCAAGTCCATCTCCAAAGCCAAGGGGCAGCCTTCGGCGCCCGCGGCTGTGGCCCCGCTGATTCCGGCGGTCCCAGCCATCACCGATAATAAGGTGACTTGGTTGTGGGATACTGCAGCTGGCAGGCATCTCATTGGGCGGCAAGCCCTCAGCAGTGTGATGCACAAGTGCGTCCGGCCGAGTTCGACACCCGTCGGATTCGCGACCGGTGGAGGTGCACAACAGGGAAATACCCTAGCCTTCCAGGACAGCAATGTAATCCCTCCGGATGAACAGGTGTATGTTCTCAAGGAGTGCCCTCCAGCACAATCGATCGGCAAGACGGTCGTCGACCAAGGTCACTTGTTCGTTTGGGACCCAAGGGAGGATGTGCCATATCTCGTTCCACCCGATGACATCTCAAGATGCACCATCAAGGTCCCACGCCGAGCTCGCATCAATGCAACTCGTGTTGTAGAATATGTGCCCCAGTATGACGAAACCGTCATCCCAAAGCTTGCTGATCAGCCATCCAATCTACAGCCCGTCGAGGCCGCAGCCAGTCCAGGCGCGGCGGTGGATGGAGACGATGCCGTTTCCGTTGCGGATGGGGAACTCTTCGAAGCAGAACCTCCTCCGATCCCACCGCCAGAAGCACCGCCAGTCCCACCACACCGGGACGATGAGGTGCCGCTTGCAGAGCTAGCCGATGGCGAGCCAAGCGATGAGAGGGTACTCCGGGCAGCAGCCAACTCTCCCGAGCACCTTCGATCACACTTCCCAAAGAATCCATTCTGTCGGATATGTGCGATTGCTAAGAACACCGCAGCGCGTGTTGCTCGCAAACCCGATGGTCGTGCCGATGACGGGATCGACAATCCTACTGCCCCGTTTCAACAGCTCGCCACTGACAGTGTCATCCTTGCGAAAGGAGATGAACATGCGGGCATTGGAGTCGGAGGGATTAAATCTCACCACGTCATCAGGGATGTTTTCTCTGGAGCAAGGATTGCATATCCTGTATCCAAAAGGGACACAGCAGCCCATTCCAAAAATCTAAGGCACTTCCTAGGTTTGAAAGCCAACGAGCTCTCTCCGACATGTCTGGTCAAAATGGATGAAGCTGGAGAGCTTGAAGCGGCAGCTCATGAGGTCGGATTAACACCCGAAACCTCGCTGCCGAACCGATGGCCCCACAATGCCGAGTTGGAAAGGGACATTAGGGAAGAAAAGGAATGTTGCAGATCCATCCACCTCCAGAGTGGGTTGCCATACGATCTACACACTCACTCCTACCCCTTTGCGTGCCTCTCCATGTCATTCGACAGACCTGCAACATTCGACAAGGCTAAGACCCAATGGGAAGCCTTGACAAAGTCGAAGTTCGATGGCATTAGGCATTGCTTTGGTCAGCTTGTCTATTACCGTAAAAAGGGCATTAATAAGCGCACTCTAGAACCCAACTTGGCACCTGCTTTGTTTTTGGGCTGGAGGGTTGACGCAGGCCTTCGGTATCGCCATGTGGTCAAGGTCCTAGATTATCAAGAATTTAGGACTCGTCGAGCGATTGTAGTGCATGATGTCCCGGAAGCAGAACTCTTCGTTGAAGAAGGTGAGCCTTGCTTCCCCGTTGCGGCAGCAGCCCACAAGGCGCTGCGGACGGGGGAAGCCGAGGGTGAGCTCCCAGAAGTCGCTCTTAAAGAGGTTCCGTTTAGCGAAGTAGCTGCACCGCCGACTCCCGCTCCAGGCACGCCGCGAGGCGTGTACATCACTGTGGATCGGATAATTCGGTTCCGTGAAACACCAGGTTGTCGAGGTTGTACTGGGCGCACCCGGTACCATACCCCCGAATGTCGACGCCGCTTCGCAAGGCTTGTCGATACAGAGAAAGCCGAGGAGCGCTCCAAGCGCTCGGCTGCCGTCGAGGTAGAGCGGTCACTTCGCCCCTCCGAAGCGATTGACCCAGTTCATGCAGCCAAGGAGGCACGTCTCGAAGAAGACGATGCCGACCTTAAAAAGGCACTTGAGCTTTCCCGCCTTGAAAAGGCAGATCTATCTGATCCCGATGAGCTCGAGAAAGCACTGAGGGCATCCGAAGAGCATGATGACGCTCTTCGCGGCAAGCCAGCTCCGTCTCGGCCAGGGGGGATTCCTCCAACCGCGCCGCCTGCAGCCACAACTGGCGCGGCGGTGACAACAACCACTGCAACCTCCACGTCACTCACGTGCCACGTAGCCGACTCCTTCACCAAGAGGGAGGCTCGGACTCTGCCTGTGTTCGGCATGCCATGTTCCAAAAGGGAGCCATGCAAAAAGTTTTCCGTAGGGAATAAGAGGGCCCGCAAGCGTATCGCGCGGGGAAATTCTATGCCTGTAATGTTCGAGTATGCATGTTCAAGTGACTCCACCATGGGAGCAGTGCATCAAGCATTGGGCATTCCCCACGTGAGACTGGCTAAAGAACACATCGATCTTGAAACCAATGAAGGGGATGAGCAACTGACCGCTCAGTTGCAGTCTTGTAGCAAGCCTAACATGTGGGCAGCCATTCCGTGCACCTCCGGGTCGCCATGGCAAAGGCTAAATGTCCATAAGTATGGCAATAAATACAAGCAGTATCTCCGTGCACAGGTTAAAAGATCGGAGGCGTTGTTCGCAAGGTTCACAAAGCACGCCGAAGTAGTGATAGAACAAGAGGGTCACGTCACTTTCGAGTGGCCTCGCGACTGCGAGGGATGGGAGCGCCCCGACGTAAAGGCATTCTTCGAGAAGCATGCGTCTCGCTTCCACTCAGTGACTTTCCACGGGTGTGCAGTAGGTCTAACTGACAAGGAAGGGACTCCCATCAAGAAGCCGTGGCGTCTCATGACCACATCCAAGGAACTTCATGATGGGTTCCAGAATGGGACATGCCCCCACCAACACTCCTTCAAGCATGCACAGGCCGCAGGTAGCAACACTGCACGCACCGCCTTTTATCCACAAGAGATGTGTAAGATAATCGCTAGTGCGTTATATCCGCATGTCGCAACACCATGCGCGCCTGCAATGCCAGTCCAGGCCGTCATCGTGCAAGAGGAGCATCGGGAAAAGGAGCAGTCCTTGAAGCATACCTCCGCACTTTCGGGTGTTGGGGCTCTCGCGTCAGTGGTTGAATCAGATCCAACATCCCGCAGATTTATTGAAGAACTCTTTGACTTGGATAATCTCGTTAGGGAAATTCAGGGAATTCCAAAGCAGGAGACTTCTCCCGACATAGCCGCCATGGTCACAAAACTTCTTTCACGTTCAGAAATGCTTGCCTCGTCCGAGGCATTGCAGGCCATAAAGGAAGAAGCAGACGGCTTAGGTAATGCGGGAGTCTGGGATCTCAGCACCGTGAGAGAGCAAGGAGAGGTCGCTGCTGAAGCGCGACGGACGCACACTAAAGTCCACTTCGGGCAACTAATGACTATCGCCTCCATCAAATTCTTTGAGCTAGCAAAGCATCTACAGAAAGTGAAGGGGCGTATAGTATACCGAGGGGACTGTGCGCGGGACGAATATGGGGCGGCGGCCGTTTATCAAGAACTCGGCGCCAACCCTACGTCCGTTCAGGGTTTGAACAACTGCCTTGCCTACGGCTCACTGCCAGGTCACAAAACCACGGCGGCAGACGCCGTAAAGGCATATATCCAGGCCCTACTTCGATCTCAACATCAGACGTGGATATCATTGCCGCCGGAACTTCGTCCGAAGTGGTGGAAAGAAAAGTTTATAAAACCGGTAGTCCTTCTAGTAAAAGCACTCTACGGTCACCCCGACGCGGGGGGGCTATGGGAGCAGCACTTCAAGAAGATCTTGAAGGAGCAGACCGGAGAGGAGATCCAAGAATTTCCAGGAAACTTTTACTTCCCCTCAACCGGCTTAATGCTATCCACTTATGTGGATGATCTAACACTTTCAGGGCCGGCAGAGCAGCATGATCCCTTTTGGGAAAAGCTGATGTCATGTGTTGATATTGAACCCCCAGAACCGATATATCGTGTTTTGGGAAGGAATCATGTCATCATTAACGCCCCGAAGTGCGAGCCTAATCCAGCCGAGAGCGCAGCCTTTGGCGCGCTGTCCAACGCAATGGCTTTTGATATGGTTGACTACGCCAAGCAAACTGTTGATCTATATGTCTCCATTTCAGGTCAGCCGATTAGTAAGCTCCGCAAGGCATTGACCCCATTCTGTCCAGAAGGGTCATTGCCAACACAAGATGATGCCGAAGCAGGTGAACTGAGCTCAGCCGCTTGTAAAATCTTGATGAAGGCCTTGTGGTTGGGACGTCTTGCACGTCCAGACATAATCAAGCCCATCGGGGATCTTGCAACGTGCGTTTAAAAATGGTCGCGTAATAATGATAGGCAGTTGGCTAGGCTAATAGCTTACATTAACACGACCACAACGCACAGGTTGGTTGGCACAGTTCAAGACGATCCCAGAGAGCTGCATCTTGCGCTCTACGTCGACGCTGACTTTGCAGGAGAGGAGGGGGCCAAGTCCACGTCAGGGGGGTTTCTCGCCCTGAAAGGTCCGAATTCCCACTTCCCCTTAGCATGGATTAGCAAGCGCCAGACTTCTGTGTCGCGTTCCACTACAGAAGCAGAGATTGTGTCGTTAGCATTTTCTTTGTATCAGGAGGGACTCCCGACACTTAGTCTGTGGGATCGACTATTGGGTCGCCCAATGACCCTCAGGATCCATGAAGACAATCAAGCTACTATTCTGGTTGCAAGGAAAGGGCACTCTTCGAAGTTGCGATCAATTTCTAGGACACATAGGGTTAACCTAGCATCCCTTGCAGAACAGTTACAGGAAGGCACTGGAGTAGAGCTTGAATATGTGAAGACCGATTTCCAAGCTGCCGATATCTTTACCAAGGCTTTGCCTCCACATAAGTGGGATCACGCCTTGAGGCTCCTGGGAATGCGCACAGACCTCCCAGAAGAGCTAGAAGATACTCGATTCAACATCAAAAAGTAGAAAGTCATTCCGAAAGCAGTGCTATGAGTACTAAAAGTGCCAAAATATCCTTCATCCTTTTAAAGCCTTGATGACCAGGGAGCAGCGTATCGCGCTCCAAAGCAAAAGCTTACCCTGCCTTAGTGCACACGGCGAGGGGGGAGTCAAGAAATAACGACCCCTTTGCCCCCAAAGGCATGGTAACTTGCCTAGTTGTGTGTTCACTGGCGTGAGGTTTGCATGAGGCCACTTTGGTTTAGGTTGAGGGTTGCATGACATGACAGACTTGTCAAACGGCAAACGCCGTTTGGCTCAAGCGCTCACTGAAAAAGGGCGCTGAGTGCGGAACTAGAGTTTAGAGACAACCCCCTGAACCGCTGAGGGATTAACCACGGTCAATCCACCTCTTTTTGTTCAGGGCGCAGCCTTCGGCGCGCGTTTGGGGTTTCTTGCTCTTTTGATTATGTATGTATGTATGTATGTATGTATGTCTTGCTCTGTATGTATGTATGTATGTATGTATGTATGTATGTATGTATGTATGTATGTATGTATGTATGTATGTATGTATGTATGTATGTATGTATGTATGTATGTATGTATGTATGTATGTATGTATGTATGTATGTATGTATGTATGTATGTATGTATGTATGTATGTATGTATGTATGTATGTATGTATGTATGTATGTATGTATGTATGTATGTATGTATGTATGTATGTATGTATGTATGTATGTATGTATGTATGTATGTATGTATGTATGTATGTATGTATGTATGTATGTATGTATGTATGTATGTAATGTATGTATGTATGTATTGTATGTATGTATGTATGTATGTATGTATGTATGTATGTATGTATGTATGTATGTATGTATGTATGTATGTATGTATGTATGTATGTATGTATGTATGTATGTATGTATGTATGTATGTATGTATGTATGTATGTATGTATGTATGTATGTATGTATGTATGTATGTATGTATGTATGTATGTATGTATGTATGTATGTATGTATGTATGTATGTATGTATGTATGTATGTATGTATGTATGTATGTATGTATGTATGTATGTATGTATGTATGTATGTATGTATGTATGTATGTATGTATGTATGTATGTATGTATGTATGTATGTATGTATGTAATGTATGTATGTATGTATGTATGTATGTATGTATGTATGTATGTATGTATGTATGTATGTATGTATGTATGTATGTATGTATGTATGTATGTATGTATGTATGTAGGTATGTAGGTATGTAGGTATGTAGGTATGTAGGTATGTAGGTATGTAGGTATGTAGGTATGTAGGTATGTAGGTATGTAGGTATGTATGTATGTATGTATGTACAAATATATGTATGCATGTATATTAACATATATATATATATTTCAACATATACAATATATTCTTACATTTAAGCGGCTGCAAGCCACCAAGAAATCCCTCGACTCCCTCGACTCGCTCGACTCGTTCGCTAGACCTTGGGTTGCTCGCGGCGGTCCTGGGGCAGCGACTCAGTCTGAGAAGTCTCAGGACTTGACGTTGGGTGGGGCCTGGAAAAGTCGTCCTTTTTTGGAGTTGGTGCCCTTATGTCTTTTTTCTTCTCGTTGGTTTTAAAGGGAAACCAAGATCCATTTTGGATTGTGGTACCTGCCTTTTTGTTGCATGGCAGTGGGTCAAATTCCAAATCGTACCCCCAGTGAACATCCCAATCCTCACTAAAATAGACTAAAACTGGTGGTGCACCTACCCCAAAATGGTACCATTGGTTTTGACCCACAGCCACATGGAAACCAAGATCCATTTTGGAACTATGGTCCCACCCATGCAGAAGTCGGACAATGGGCTGCTCGTCTCTTTTTTTTTTCCCCCCAGCTACCCACACAATGGTGCGTGTTTTTTCTTTTTGGTCCTCCTAAAGCAAACCATCCTTCGAAAAGGGCAGCCTCAACAAAAGACAGACTCCAATGGGGCCTTCCCCTACTTCCATTTTTGGAACAATGGTGTTCCAATGGGTTGTCCCAACTGCTACTGTATGTTCAAACCACTTGGCAGGTCAGGGGCCTCCCTATTCACTCGGCAGGTCAGGGGCTTCCCCAATTTCCCTTTTTGGAACCAAAAGTGGCGATGGTTTTAATGGACGCCAGCAAATCGGTCTCAACTTTCCTCCGTGACCAAATCCTGCCAATGCGGGAAGCCGAAATACGGACAATCTCGTTGTTTTTCCATAACAGCTGAAAGCTTTGGGGTCTCCCAAATCGGCAAAGAGAGGTTCTTCGAAGCGGCTTTGGCCTAGGGTTTCGGAATTGCGAAAGGGCTGCTGGGGAGGCCACCTGAGCCTAAGCTGATTTGGGTATGGGTCAGAATTAAACCGCCAGGGACCGCTGATTTTAGTGTTTGGTTCCATTTACCAGGGCAAGCCATTTTGGGTACCTATTTTTGACCCACAGCCATTGTGTTTGCGTTGTTTCCCCCCTATCTCAAAGGAACTTTGTCACTTCTTTGGGATCACTTTGGCCACTTAAACAGGTTCCACATTCGTTTTTGCGACTCACGGTGCAAGGTGTTTTCCGTAGCAAGCCCTTGCGTGGCCCGGGCGGCTTTTCATATCGGTATCCGAGTTTGTCCATGGGAATCTGCAAACCCCTTCAAAGGGAGGGGTTGAGTCTTTTTTTTTTTGCTGCCTTGGAGATGCTGCGCACAGACTGAAGGATCCTTTCTTGAAGGGTAGCCATGTTCTTTTGTTGCTTCTCTGACATGCGTGAGCCAAGTCCCTTGATATCTACCTTCGGGACTTCCTTTGCCTATGGCGATCTGGAGGATCGAGGCTGAGGATGGAGACGCGGCCGATCCCTTACTCGAAGGCAGTTGCGTGCGTCTTGCTTCGAGCTGATTAGATTAGAGTAATCAAAGTCGTAGCGAGTGGCGCAAGGGGGTCACGGCAAAGAGGACCACATGTCATAGGGCGCAACAGAAAACGACTGAGGACACAGCGCGCTGGCAGGTAGCACAGCTCAGCAAGGCTGCGGGGCGGGCTTGCCCTCGCCTGACTTCAGATGTTTGTACTTGGAAGATTTTTGGGAAGAGGAAAATCCATTCCTCCAAACAGAAGGCATTTGTGGGAGGGCACCAAGATGAGCTTCCTCTTTAAGGGACCCGTCAGTGCCATGAGAATCGGAGCGAGGTATCCTGAAGTTCCAAGAGTATTTTGGGGCGGGACCCATTGAGAAGCAAGTCGGGACGTGAAGCAATTCTCTCGTGGCAAGCAGATTGCCTTAAATGCTCCACGCTCATGGGTTTCGCAAAACCGGGCTTTGAATCAGCGGGTAGTGGGAGATGCCACAATGATCTGTTGGCTTGACTCGTTCAGCACAGAAGCTCGGTGCGTGCTTTGGCCTTGACTCTGCCCCTGGCATTTTCTCAAAATGGATTTTGTTGAGGGGAGACCCCCCCCCCGCCCAAATGGAGCGATTGAGGCGGCCTCTCCGCTCATCTACTAGGCCGTGGCTCTTGAGCTGGGTGGGTGAGTCGGCGCATCCAGATCCGGTGGATGTGGCGTGTGCATTGTTTTTCCTGCTTCCCAAGAGAAATGTGGGTGTGCCTTTTTGTGAGGGTCCCCTTTGCAGGTGGGTTTTGAAAAGGAAAACCACGAGGAAGGCCATGGTCACATCGGAGGTCCAACTCCTCCTTATTTTGACAGGACCCAAGGGGACTCTTCCCCCAGCCTGGTGGTGTTTTCGACCGATTCGCCTCCCTTTCACCTTCACCCTTTGCCCGCCTTTTGCCAGGAGGTGCCAGAGAAAGATAGCTGCAAGCCCCTGCACTGGAGCGTTTTGCTTCGCCGGAAGGCCCCGGTTCGAGGCTGGTGCCTGGTGTGCGAGGCTGGCGGCCAGCAGCCGGGACTTGTTGGCCCGGAGTGCCCGGGGCTGGCGTCGGTCGCCGGAGGGTCGTCGAAAGGTCGGCCACGGGAACTGCGCCGGAACTCTCGGGGCAATCCGGCGATGCACCGAGGCAGGGCGTTTCTGAAAGCGCCCACTCCATGCAATCGCCCGGGAGTCCCTCTGGCTCTCTGAAAGCTTCAAGCCAGGTAGCTTCAAGTGCTGGAAGGGAGTTAGCTTGCTGCCCCCCGATTAAATGAAATTGCAAGTGAGTGACACAACTCGGAAGCTCTAAGTTATAAATCAGATAAGTCAAATATGAGAACGCGTTGCAACAGTTTTTGATATCTTTGGATCGTCGAGAACCTGGACTGAGACATCCGCTGAAGCTTTTCATTGAGAGCCACTATCAGCCTGGCAGCTCGTCAATTTTGCACGGCGCAGCCCAGATACTTCATTCACGAGAGTCCTCCTTGGTGCTTTTCTGCGGCACCTTGCATACAGTGGAAGGCCGCCAGACAAATTCCCGACCTCGCAAACTTGTCAAACCAAGAAAGATGCAGGCTCCCCGACAAATATCCAATGTGAGAGACCACGTGGTTTGCACGATCTCAATGTGTGCAGTCAACTCTCCTCTAGGCTGCATTTGATTGGTCAGATACAGCCAGGTTGAAGTCTTGATATGCTTGGAGTCTGTACTTTGGGCCTTCCGCAGCATGTAGTGAGGGAGATGATTCCTTGCAGCTGACTCATGACAGAGGCAGCGCTTTTGGTGTGCCGGTGCATGACACGGCTCACATTTCCGGCCTGCGCGTCTTTTGGCCGCATCTCCTAAACATGGGCAGAGTGCTGACAGCAGCTGGGCCGATGCTGCACACAGCCAGGTCTCTGTAACTGGTTGCGCCGGACCGGCGCTGGCAGCCGTTCAGCTGCGGCTGAGCTCCGTATCTGGTGTTTCTTCAGTTCGGGAGGCGGAAGAAACGCCATGAGGGGCCAGCGACACGTGCTTACCTTGAGGCAAGTTGAATTTGTCCTTTCTGATCTGCCACTGCTTTGGATGAGCTGAAGGCATGGAGCTTGAGGGCTTCCGAGCCCTCCAAAGCTTCGCGCACGCGCGTATGGCTCATTCGACTTCTTTCATGTGCGGGCCAAGAGCAAGTCGTAAAGAGAGGTTTTCGCGTCGGCTTCTGTGCTTTGAAGACAAAGCTGCTTTTTGGCTGGTCTTTTTAAAGGGAAACCAAGGAAATCGTTGTCATGGGGCTTGCCCTATTTTGACGCCTTTTCAAATGGGCTGATTCCAAAAGCCCATCAGGACTCTGGCCTTGTCGTTTTGGGGAAGCCCGCGACGCGGCAGCCAGGGGGTCTGGCTGGCAGGTGACCTGGCATTAGGTCAGGCAGATGTAGCTTTCTCGCCGGTGCCGTGTGCCTGAGCCCCGATTACAAGAGGCCTTATGTATGTGATACATCTCGGAAGCTCTAAGTTATAAATCAGATAAGTCAAATATGAGAACGCGTTGCAACAGTTTTTGATATCTTTGGATCGTCGAGCACCTGGACTGAGACATCCGCTGAAGCTTTTCATTGAGAGCCAGTGTCAGCCTGGCAGCTCGTCAATTTTGCACGGCGTAGCCCAGATACTTCATTCACGAGAGTCCTCCTTGGTGCTTTTCTGCGGCACTTTGCATACAGTGGAAGGCCGCCAGACAAATTCCCGACCTCGCAAACTTGTCAAACCATGAAAGATGCAGCTCCCCGACAAATATCTAATGTGAGAGACCACGTGGCTTGCACGATCTCAATGTGTGCAGTCAATTCTCCTCTAGGCTGCATTTGATTGGTCAGATACAGCCTGTACTTTGGGCCTTCCGCAGCATGTAGTGAGGGAGATGATGCCTTGCAGCTGACTCATGACAGGGGCAGTGCCTTTGGTGTGCCGGTGCATGACACGGCTCACATTTCCGGCCTGCGCGTCTTTTGGCCGCATCTCCTAAACATGGGCAGAGTGCTGACAGCAGCAGCTGGGCCGATGCTGCAAACAGCCAGGTCTCTGTAGCCGTTTGCGGAGTGCGGAGGTCCAACGGCCCGTCACTGCTCTCACCTCGGCGGCTTGGGTTGCGGTCCCAAAACCGTCGGTGGCACGGCTGAGTCAGTGAGACGTCCAAAGTGCTGACAGCTTCTCCGCGGTTTGGGGCGCCTCGGCCAAGGCCCCCGAGGCTTGCGGAGTGTGCCCTCGTGACGGCCAAAGGTCGTGCCAACTGAAGGCTACGGTCGCACGCGTTTCTGTGAGCTACCACACCGGGGCCCACTTGCGGCGCGGGCTGGTCGAATACCTGGGAGCTGTTCGTGTGAAGCCGGCCTGCGGCTGAAAGCCGGCCACCTTTGCTTGCGAAACCAAACCTCCGTGTCCATCGTCTCCCACGAGAGGCGTTTGGTGGCAGCCTTGCTGCCACTCCTCGCCTGCTGGGCGAAGCTTCTGCGAAGTGCTTGCCCCCGCAGTGTCGTGGCGCTGTCTTTCCGCGATGCGGAGCGCTCTTAGAGCGCCCAAATCGCCGCCGTCGCGGACGTTGCCCGAGCGAAGAAGACGTGGCCATGGCTTCGGGTGATCTGTGCAACCGGATCTGGCAGATCTAAGTGTGGTTGCAGCCGCGCAAGTTCATGGCGCCCCCTCCTTTTGGGGCATTGGGTGTAGGCCGAAACCCCGGGAAGTCTCATGGCCCTTGGCTTTTGGACTCACTCTTCAGGACTCTTCTGCACTGTGCCGACTCGTTTGAGACACGCGTGGCGCTTTCTTCTGCCCGGAAGGGCCGGAAGGCTCTGGCCCTTCCGGGCGGCTGCGAACCCCACGGAAATGGCGACACGGACCGCCAGCATGGCAGGGACTGACTGCGAGTGACTTCTGCGCGGTGCGGGTGAAGCTGGTACAGGCCGGGCGGGCTTGGCCGGGGCGGTGATTTTTGTTGACGGAAGATGTCAGGCGACGCTTGAGAAACATATACACACTTCCAGCTGGGTTTGGGATTGCGCAACACATCTGATTCCGACTCCTTTTCCGGGCTGTAGTAGCCGATTCCCCCGATGGTTCTTGGTGGCTGGTGCGTCTTTTGTGCGGGTTTGCCACAACTCGGCCCATGAGGTCGGTGTTCACCGCCAGCACACCCGGATGCTGAAGGTCCTGTGCAGGCAAGCGGGAGGGTTTTTGGTTTCTCTTTTTGGAGGTACCTGTTTTAGATTGGTTTGAAGGGACACCAAGCTGAAATCCTGCAATTTGAGGGGCTTTTCCCCCTTCTTTTGGACATACCTTGGATCACATGGACCCACCATCTTCATTGATCACATGGTGACCGGCACATTGAAGTTGCAGGAGGATGGTTTGGGCAATGAGCATTGATAGTACACATGATAAGTTTCTTGTTACGGGGTTCGGAGAAGTCCGACCTGGGCCAAACCATCTTGTTCGAGTCCGGCCTCGAATTGACTGAAGGCTTTTTCCGACGAGGGCTTTGGGGACCTCCCCGGAGGCCAGCCATTTGCGGGCGCTGACGCCGCGCTCCGCGGGGAAGCGATGAGGCGCCGCGAGCTCTGGTCACGGCCTTTACAGAACGCATGTGTGTGTTTATGTTTTTTTGTGTGTGTGTGTGCGCGTTGAGGCCCTCCCTCAAATCAATCTTTTCTAAAATGAAAGGCCAAGACATATTCAAAATACGAATTGAGTAATAAAGAAGAATTAGAAAATGAAGAAGAAATAATACAATACCAGATTAACTCCTATCTTTAAACAAAATCCCACGTCTTGTTTCCAGGCGTTGAGTCCACGCTTTTCAAGGGACACCAAAAGGAAAACCACAGATTTAAGTTTTCCGGCACCCCTTTTCATGTGAGGCTCGGTCAAAGTTACGAGAAGGGGCGTTTGACACCAGGGGCGAGCATGCCTCATGTGGCCGCTTCAGAACAGAAGCAGCAGTGAACCACAACATGTGGGTGTTTCTCTCTTTTTGTTGGGTTGGTTTGTGGTATTTTTTCGGGGAAGCCAACAGGAGCGCCGAATCATTTTGGCCCTCAAGTTTTGGTGGTACTCGTTTTCAGAAATGAGTCAAATGCGGGTGAGGCCTTGGCCGAGATGAAGGCCGCGGAGGCCTGTCTTTGCCTTTTGATCGGTGTTTGAAAGAGAACGACCACGGGTTCAGATTGGCGAACAAATCCGGTTACGGTTCGGGACACCCATCCCCGAAGATTTTTGGAAGAGGCCGCCTGTGGTCTTCATAGGACCAGAATCCGTTGATCTTTGGGATGCGGTTTTCACACTTGAGGGCTCAGCGTGTAAGCTGCCTCGTGCTTGGCCTGTGCGGCCCCTTGGGCACTGTTTTTTTTCCCCCGGTGCCGGAAGTTCCGGCAGGACCCAAAAGCAGAACCGAAGCCATTTGGGGCGTCAGGTGGGCTGCGTGGTCCGGAACACGAGCCGTGCCTGCGGCGCGTGCTGCGCGTGCGCTGCGGCGCAGGCCATTTCTCGTTTCCGCGGCTGGGAGCGCAGGTTCTTAGAGGACATGCAAAGCCGAAAGGGGAACTCAGCTTCCAAAAGCGTTGAAGTTTAGTCTTGGAGCGAAGGCGGCCAAATCGCAGGGTGAAACCTTGACATTTGGCAATCCCAGTGATTTGCTTGGATCCTGCCGAAGGTCCAAGCTCTCATTCGCCCAGCTTGCGTGTCGGGCCGATTTTTTCACCTTCAACTTACGGTTTGGCTTGGCCCGGAAATGCCGGCACTATGAATCTCTCCAATCCAAGTGGGGCGGCGTGTGTTTTTAGAGGACCCCCCAAAAAGCCAAAGCCCGGGTAGATAAGCAACAATCCCAAGTAAACATAGGTGCCGGTTTGGGTGCATGACAAATACCAGGTTTTGATGTTGACATATGTTGACCCCACTGGGCAGCCCTATAAAATCCTGTTCTTCCTGGAGTTTCTTTGACTCTTCTTAAACCCCTTTGAGAACCCCGGTATACCGCTCGGGCCGCCATCGAGCGAGGCGGACACCGCGATCGGACTGCCGCCGTCCAGGGGGCGAAGCGAGTCGCTTGCTCGGAGAAGTCCAGAAAGCTGCCGGTGAAGAACGCTGCGTAGGTATAATTTGTATATATAAATATATATATATATACATATATATATATATACATATATATATATATATATATGCACCCCCCCCCCCATGAACCCTGGTTTTACTGCCTTTTGGGGATGGCAAATCTAGAATTTCCAAATTTATATTATCGAAATTTCCAATTGTGGGTTTCCAAAGCGTGATAATTTGGAGCCCGGAGTCCTCCACAATGTCCCAGTATGATACCCTTTCCAAGTAAGATGTTACTTCAACTAGAATTGGAATTTTGAATATAGTTTAGTATGGATATAGTTTTCAAAAATGTGTTTATGTTCAATTACAGCTTAAACAAGCAAATCCTTTCCAAATAGCAGCTACATGAAAATGTAAATATATATTTTCGGCTAAACTCCAACTAATCTATAACACAAGAAGTTAGATGGAAGTTGTTTTCCCAAAAATAATCCAAGTGGTAAATATAATGTAAGACGAACACAACTCAATTTGATTTGGATTTTATCAAGTGAATAGAGACTACATCTCAAATATAATTCAAATTAAATATGGCTAAACATTTTGGAATTCAAAATAGGATTTGTGTTATTTACATTCTGGCCCTTTTGTAGCATAAGAAAGGTCCGACATTGAACTTGTTAGACGGTGTTCCAAAACAACATTTCAAGGGAAGAGAGGTTCAAAATCTAAAACTATCTCGAAACAGGGATTCTAGCTAAACCGTTGTATTTAAAGTTCTATTTGCGCAGGAAAGTTAATTCTATCTCAAAAGGTGGAGGTAGTAAATGAGCAAATGTGGACAGGTAGTTCAAGAGGGTGGGGGACGGTGTGTGAACTTACATACATATGTATATCTATATATACACATACATACACATATATAGTACCCCCAATGATCCTGCGCCTTCTCATAAAATTCTGGAAAATACAGTATTTGTGAGCGTTACACCTGCCTTTGTTTACCTCCTGGAAAGGGGTCAACATGAGCATAGCTGACATGAAGCTCACCCAAAGCACTTGAAAGTTTGTCTAACCAATAACTTGAAAGTGTGTCCACTGGATCGCCAAGCACTTGAACATATGCTACTATCGGATGGACGATTCAAGATTGAAGATTACACAGAAAACTTTCCTGAGAATTGTCAATCCTGGCCAAACCCAAATAGCATTAAAGTTCTTCTAACACTTGAAAGTGCTTTACCACTGGATTGGGGATTCAATATTGAGGAGCCCACAAACCACCACTTTCCTGAGAATCATCCATCCTGGTCAACCCCTAAAATGTTCAAGTTGTTCTATCACCTCGAACATCCGTTACCACTGGATTGAAATATTTCACGGAAAACTTTTCCGAGAATCTTATTGAACACCGAGAGTATTGGGACAACCCTGGAATTTTTAAAACTTTTTAAACAGTTTGGGATTCAAGATTCAAGATTCAAGATTCCCAGAAAATAGTTTCTCAGATTCTTGAATCCATTATTTTTTAAAGAATATTTTTGAAAATTCTGGGATTCAAGATTCAAGATTCCCAGACAATAGTTTCTCACATTCTTGAATCTTGAATCTTGAATCCCAGAATTTAAAAATAAAAATAAAAATAAAACTGTCTGAGTTGTTCTTGTATTTTTTGGATGCATTCAAACTCTTTCAGATTGCAGGTGCTGATGTCATTGCTTTTATCACATCTGTATGAATGCATGCGTATCATATACATGTATGACCCCCCCAATTTTGACACAACTCCAAGAAGCAAAAAGACGCATAAAACACTGGAAAATACAGGTCAACCGCACCAAACCAGGGTCCATGGGGGGGGGGGTATCATATATATATATATATTTATGCATATATGTACATATATATATATATACACAATATGCTCTATGCAATATTATATACTCATATTGTACACCATACACATGTGTATATGTGTATATGCATATATATATATATATACATATTCAGACGTACATATTATATACTGTATATATAGATATATGTATCATACACATATACATGGATGTATGTACATGCTCAGCCCCGCAACAAGGCGCATCAAACGTCGTTTTGGCAACGCTTTTGCGGTGCATTTGCACAGATGCTGCTTTGTTATGGGCAGACAGTTACACAAGTAAACAACTTAAGCTAAGAACTATGCTCGCAACATATGTTGCATGTAATTAAACACACCGCGAACGTTTGACTACATCAAACATCGCATAGCCAAACTCATGTTTAGTCCGTCGAACACACTCAGGACGTTTTAGACGTGTCCGTGTGTTTCGTGAATTAGCCAGTCATCAAATTCACAATTGAGGAGATGATAGATGATATCCTCTTCCGGAGACCTTATCCATCAAGCCAGGCAAATTGTGAGAGTTCTTTTTGGACCAATCAACAATATGCCATAGAGCATAGAATATGGCCGCATATCAATAACATAATTCCAGCATATTCGTTTTTTTCTTCCTTTTTTCCCCTTTTTTTCTTCTTTCTCTCCAACTGTGTGAAGGGATTCCCCAGCCTCGGCCAAGCAGCGACATGGGAGACCAAGATGGGTGGCGCGTCTTTGGGTGGCTGCCCCAGTTGGTTGCGAAAGGACAACTAGGAAGACCGAAATCCATTTTGGGGGGTCCAAACAAATCCATTTCGAGAAGAGAGGACGCGCCACCCAGCTTGATTTTCCTCTGAGCCCAAGTCAGCAGCAGCACTTTCGGGAAGGATCCTTCCAGGTGCCGTATGCTTGCGATCCATGTCTCTGCTATCCTTCCGTAAGGTCCTGTTCGTAGCGAGTGCGTAACAAAATGAGCTTTCAGCCTTCGATTCAGAACAGTCTTTGTGGTGGGTTTGGACATCAACCTTGCAGTCTTTTCGAAAGGATTTCTGGGACATGGGTCCGTATCAAAATCAGGAAACCCTACAAAAAGGTGGTTGTCCTGTGGGTTTCCTTTTAGACCCTCATTTTTGAGGGCGACCCTCAAAAAGCAAGCCCAAATAGAGTTGGACCCCCCGAAATCCTGGACGCTTCAGGCGACTCGCCGGTGCTTCTCGGTGAGCGCTTCATGTCTTTGGCGCGCCTGAGCCAAAGCCGAAAGCTGCGGTTTGAGGCAGCCGTGGGTTTGGCCAGCCGCTTCCTGCGTCTTTTGTAGGGGCCCTCTTTTTTGGCGGGTTTTCAATGGACACCAAACGGAAAACCGGAATCTATGTTGGGGGCCCGCAATTCCGAAAGCGCTTTTTGGACCCGACGTGGCGGTTTGATAAACCAGTAGGCTCAACTTTGCGAACTCCAGCGACAGGTTGGCAAATAGGTTGCCATGGTCATAGATGATAGCATTTGATGGTGATGCAAACCGAAGAAGTCGTTGGTTGCGTGTGCGCAGCGTGCCTCAACTCTTTGGGCCACGGAGTTTCAAGCGGTTTCCTCATTGAGATTCTGCGGTGTTTGTGGTCTGTTTAGCGGTCCTTTCAACTTTTTGTGGTGGATTCAAGAACTGAAACAACCAAGTCGAGTCGACCATTGGTTTAGCGTTTTGCAGTTTCCCAGACACCCAGTTGCTTCTTTGGGGGGAGAGCTTCCACTTTAAGCCATACTTTCCAAGCCCCTGATCTTTGTGCCGTGGTCTCCGGTGTTTGATTGGTCGCTTTCGACTCAAAGAAAGTCACGAAGGTCCGAATCTGAGTGAGCGTTAATCCTCAGGGTGTGTTGTTTGTTTGGATCCCCCTGCTGGGTACCCCTTGTTGGTGGATTTTAAGGGAAACCAGAAGGAACACCCACCCAGTTTTGAGGGCACCCTCAAAAAGGGCGCGCCCCTAAGCCCGCGTTTTGTTTTTGTTTTTGTTTGGCTTGGTCAGCGGCTGTCGCATCTGTCGCATCTTTCCTGTGAGTCTCTGGCACCTGCCTAAGCTTAACTTTGGGCCAACCCACTCAGGAAGTTTGTGCTTTTCAGGTTGGTTTCAAGTGAAACCAACAGGCAACCCATGTGGCTGTGGTTGTCAAAACCGTTTTGGGATACAATTTTGGTAGATGAATTCACCACCCATTTTAGGCTTCCTATTTTGGTGGTTGGATTGATTGATGTTCGCGGGCTAACCGATTATCGGATTTTGAAAAGCCCATGGCCATGTGCCCACGGGACGCAGGCCGTTGCCGTCCTCGAAGTCCTCAAGTGGGAAGGCGGATGTGCTCGCGAAGGCTCGGCTGAGGTGTTCCGCAAAGCTGTGAGAGTTCCGGGGTCCTTTTGGGATGGGGAGAACTGGGCTTTTTGTTTTGCTCGCTGTTTCTTAGTGTTTGAGGTATGGAAATCGAAGTAGTCGTTGGTCAGCTTACTTTCATGCCTCCGGCTCAGAACGACAGAACAGGCCTGCTTTCTTGTGCGTGTAACGATTTTTTGCCCTTTGGAAATGTCCCCTTGAAATGTTCCCAATGGGGAGTTTCCCCATGGGAAGTCTCCCATATTTTTCGTGGTTTTTGGGTTCTCTTGTTGGAATTCTCCCTTTAACATTTTCTTATTGTACTTTTGGAATTTCCCCACTGTCATTTTCCTGGATTTTTCTCCTGGAGTTCTCCCTTTGGTAGTTTCCCAATGGAAGTTTGCCTTTGCAAGTTTCCCATTGGATGTTTCCCTTTGGACTTTTTTCTTTGACCATTTTCCCTTTGGGCTTATTTCTTTGGCAATTCTCCATTGGGAGTTTGCCATTGCAAGGCTCGCATTGGAGTTTTCCTTTTGAGATTGTCCCTTTGAACATGTTCCCTTTTTGTCAGGTTTTCAGCCATTAGTATTTTCAAGTTTTTAGCCATCGATGTTCTTTGCACGTTAAGCTGCTAAGGCTTCAATATTTTCAGCCACTGCGATTTTTAGATTTAAGCCAGTAAGACTTCCAGCCATTGAGAGTTTCAGATTTGAAGCCCTTAGGATTTTAAATATTTGAAGCCATTGAGATGTTAAAACTTTAAGCCACGAATATTTTAACACGTTAAGCTGCGCATTGTTAAAACATATTTTACCCCATTTGGATTCTAAGGTTTGAAGCAGCCATCAACATCTTAAGGTTTTCATCCATTAAGATGTTACCACTTTTCAGTCTTTCATATTTTAAGATGTTCAGCCATTGAGAGTTGAACACGCTAAGCCACTAAGATTTGAAGACGTTCAGCTATTCCGATTTTGAGATGTGTACGCCAGTAAGATATCACGTTAAGCCGCGAAGACTTTAAGATTTTCTCCACAAAAATTCTAAGGTTTGAAGCCATTAAGATTTGAAGATGTTAAGCCATTTCTACTTTCAGCCATTAAGATGCTAGAGCGTTAAGCCGCACAGATTGTTGATTGTAAGCCAGGATTTCAGCCATTAATATTGTAAGATTTTCCGCCACCAACAATTTAACACTAAGATTTTAAGATGTTCATAAGACTCTAATGCATTAAGTCACTAAGATTTTCAGTCCATCATGGCTGGACATCTTGGATGCCACAAGACACGAAGAGGCCCCATTTCACTTCCTGTGCCCTGTTGGTGCAAAATGTCATCCAGATAATGCCAGTGATGCTGGTCATGCTGGTGATGTTGCTCTGGAGCTGAGCGATAGCTGCTGATGATGCAAAAGCGGACCCCCATCCACGTCATACAAGAAGGACAGATTTTCTTCCTGGCAGATGATCCTAGACCCTTTCAGAATCCGATGTTCCCGAACAAGAACGTGATGCTGGAGACAGGCTGTATTTCCTGAAGGCAAGATTCAGTCAGTTCTCGTCACCAGCACTTCAAGGCATGAAGGGCGATTACAACTCCCAATCCGCATCCTACATGAGATTCATCCATCGAATCTACAGCGTGTGCTGCAAAGTCGATGACAACCAAGAAGGATTTGGAGTGGACATCCTCCCGATGGTACGCCAGATCCCTCATGTGTCAGATCTTCGACAATGGACTGAAGCCAGGAGTGGAACTCCATGGCCAAGGCCGCCAGCACGTTCACATGGCATGTATTGTCGATGACGAACCATCAGCACCCGCACTTCAGAATGCTCCGGCAGAAAGAAATGATATGATCATTTTGGCTTTCACCCCTGACAGCAGCTTCGAGAAAGGACGGCGCCCACGGAAGAACATCATCGCCGCCTTCACATCCCGTTCGACAGGCAATGCTTCTACAACTCAACCATCATTCTGAAGAGAAGGACAGCCAAGAACCAATTCAAGAAGATCCTGGATCAATATCAGCGAGATCCCAGATATCTCAAGCCGCGACCGCAGCGCGTGCGAGATTGATTCCCTGGCACCTGTTAATCCAAAGACCAACTATCATGAAGAGCGCTTCTACAACAACGAGACAAATTGCTGGCAGAGTTCAGGCTATCCCATCAGGCTCCCCATTAAAATCAAGAAGATCGATAAGTGCGCGACGGGGAAGAAGATCGATGCTTTCGTCAAGATTCTTGGGTCAATGCTACAGTCAACAATCAAGCCGATGAATGAGCGCAGTTCAAGACCAACATGCACCTCAGTGCTCGCAATCTCGGCGCGCTGACCTAAGTTACGGGGAAGAGAAGCCCCTGTGAATGCAAGGGTGAAGATGACGGCCTGCAACGGTGCGCGTCTTCTGTGTGCCAACGAAGCCGATGGATTCTTCTTCGATGACCTGGCCATCCATAGTCTGGGACCCCTCGACCGCAAGCCCGTCGCGTGCTTTGCCTGTGGAAATCCAGAGTCCAGCTACTATCTGAGAGATCCAAAAAGTGGGGGGCAACGTTCGGCGTGTTCAGATCCTTTTTCGGCATAGATGCAAATGGCAGTCCAGCGCGCAGGACATGATGTTCTTCATGGGATGTTCTCAAGACTTCTTGATCTTGCCCTCGAAGCCACTGGTATTTTCGATCGTGACTGTGATGATCTCACAGTTCGATCCATATACCTTGACAATGGTGCGGTTCGGCAGCTGCGTCTTGTCGAAATCGTCGGTCTTCATGAAATTTCCGGCGCACGCCAGATCGCTTGTGGGGTCGTATATTCCTGGCCTTCCACGCCAGTCGTTGGAGTGTTCCATGTCCATCCCTGAATTATGGAGCAGTCTTGCAGAAACATGTACTTCCGTTCGCCATGGAATATTGGTGCGATGCTTTCGACCGGACCATGAAATGTTCAACATTGCGGTACAGGCCATGCAGGACTCATGGAACGCACTCGAGACCATGGGCCTGCCGACCGTTTGGACTACACTATGGACACATCAGCAAACATCCAGATCATCCGACATGTCCTTCGTGCAAAGAGAGGATCGGATTATGACAGAACCTTTCCTGATTGCGTGGTGATGTTTGGGGAAAGACGATTGATCAGCAAGAAACCGCAGGGCAGAATCATGCAGCATGTCCGAGGAGCACAAAGAGCAGCTGGAACACGACCGTGCGTTCGTCATTGCCGACAACAGCCATTCTAGCGCTGACTCCAGATTGGAACTGCCAGGGCTTCAAATCGCCGACAACAGACGGCGTGTTGGACATAAGAAATGCTCCTTGCCTCCTTACCTGTTGCCGGACGGGGTCAGTCCGGTGATTGGTAAGGTAAGACCATGGATGTCCCTGGATTTTGTATTGATCTCTCTGCTTCTGCAACGCGCTGCAGCACGGGTGTTTTCGCAACAGCCACATGGCTCTGATTGTGCAAACAGTAAAGAAAGGCTTGGAACCAAAAAATATTAAACTATCTAAAAATCAGCCGTGTCAAAAGCAAACACAAAACAGACAAATAATCTCTTGACCTTCAACATCGTATTATTGCGTCGTAGCCATGTTTTACATGTGCTCAGGCCGTTGAAAATTAGATTTTCGTGCCAGAATAGTCACTGCTCTCTTGTGACACACGCACACACTTACTGTACTGCAATGGTGTTTCACGCAAAAGTGGTACCTAGTCGTACCTGAAATGGTTGCATCCTTGAGATGCATGGCTTGAAAGAGAAGGACAGGTTTGTCCTCTGTCAAACAATCGAACAAAAGGAAACCATGTTCTCTCTGCAGGCGATGAGGTTGATTTCGCAATCAAATGAGAATTGATCTGTGAGAATGTCGATTGGTCGTTGATATCGTTGCGCGTGTCAGAGTTGCGAATTTGACTGGAAACTGCGTAAGGAGGCTTGCCATTGTTTGCTCTCGGATGCCAAGTAGTCGCGCCAGGATTGTTCATAGTTCTTCCATCCGCCGTAGTCGTTCACCTTGTTGTAGTATCGCTTGTTGCCCTTTCGCCAAGAGGAGTAATAGTCCTTCTTCCTCTGGGACTTCTGACGAACCTTCCTCTTCTTGGCTTCAGATAGGCTCAGGGCGCGTGCCAGTCCGAGTCGCATTCTCCATTCATGAGCATCTCCTTGGGGACATGCTTGAAGCACTCTGCCGATGATATTTGGTAGGCAATCCTCACAGCCCTTGTTCTCAGGTTTTTCTGATGTGTCAATATGCGCGGAACGCAAATGGTTGGTTTCCTTCTGGGTGTCTGTAAAAGAGCACCCCTTTTATCGGGTACCGGGCCTGCCACTTTCCTCGGCCCAGGCCGCTGCTGATCATTCTGGTGGCGCCCCTCCTGGTCCGTCGGGTCCGTGAGATTCGACGCACGGCCGGCGAGCCGACGTCGACGTGTTAACCCGAACCGCCCAGCGGCCGGAGTGGCTGAACTAGCTGAAGCGAAGGGACTAAGCCGCGCTGTTGCCAATGCTTGCTGGAGTTGGCGAGAAGCCGCGGCCAAGGTTTGGGCCAACATATCATGCATCTTTGCTGACAAGCAAACGGTAACGATGTAGATCCGAGCACATGGCTGAACTCACTGCCATCTGAGACAGCCCTTTTGACGCGTGCCTTCGGTTGACGACAGCAGATCGCCGTCGAATTTCTCGGATTTGTTTTTCCGTGGGTTCAAGATATGGACGTGAGCGCATTTCCCACCAAAGCCGAAGTTCCAACCGCTTGCGGAAGGCTTCGTTTTGAGATTGCTCCACCAAGATATTCGTGGACCATGAACCACTTTGGTTTTGCCTGGAGCGAGCCCCAAGTGCTCGCCCTCTCTGCCGCCTGAAAGGTCCTTCCGGACGGATCCCGGTGAGACGGAGATATGCGGCCAAGTGGGTGAAGTCTTTGGTTGGTTTGGGCAATCTCGACGTGAAGTCGTGTGTGACATTCGCGACCCCGTGACCCTGTGGCACCTTGTCGCACCTTGTGGCACCATGGTATCACTCTTGAGTCACGAGTGAAAAGGGCCGTGACACGTGCCCGAGCTGGCAGCTGGCTGTCGTTGACGGCTTGGCCAGAAGGAAATCGAAGCACGGACCATTTCTGCTCCCTCTCTGACACAAGTTTGTGAGTTTGTGGTTTGTGACCAGTCCAGATGCGGCAAGAGCCATGGCTTCCGGTGCCAAGCTTCGAATGTTGAAGCCGCCGAAGGCATGATCCACTTGCGGATGCTTGCTTGCTCGCTTGCCACATGCAGAGCGCCTTCGGTTGGTTGATCCCTTGGTTTGTGCCCTTCCGCTGCCAGGCAATTTGTGCGTTGGCTCTCCTGCAGCTGGACGACCGCTGCAATCGCTGATCTTGCCTACGAGATCGTTATGCACTTGGGGCAGACCCTGTCCTCAGCGAGGCCGGAGGTCTTGTAGGTTCCAACGGAGCGCCATCCCAATGGCAGTCTTCTGTGCATGCTACCCGAGGCAGGTGTGAGGTCTGAGTAAGCCTCCCTCCGTTTTCATGGCACCTGACAGAGGGTTCTCGAGGAAACTGATCTTGTGCCAAGCTTGGAAGGGTAATTTGTACAAGTTGTCGTTCGACTCTGGTTTGGTGAGTAAAGCCATCGCTGGACATTGACATCACGGATCTTTTGAGATGCCAATTCAGATGTGGACGGGGCACGCATCGGACCAGTGTCCAGACACGACTTGAGTCAAGGTGCACCCGCACGACTTGAGCCTGCAGGCGCAGGTCGCCAGGTGTTTGCACTGCTGACCGGTGAGGCCAACACAATGATGGGTTTGGGTCAGAGGTTTGAATGAGGTTGGGAAGATTCTGGAACCGACCGGCGCAAGCGCACAAGACAGCTTCAAAATGACGCAGAGGAAGGTGGGGTCGAACCTGCGAAGCCTTAGGGGAGAAGTATTCCGAGCGATTGTGTTGGTCTCCCAGTGCAAGATACGTGGGTTTGTCTCAAAATAGGGGAACCGCCATGGGTGGTTTCAGGTTGGTTTCCCTTTAAAGCCACCCAAAAAAAGTTACCGTCAAAGAAAGACACCCACGTAGCAGTCAGGCGTTTGAGTTTTGCCAGCCCAAGGGCCTTTTTCGAAAAGCGAATGCCCCTCATGAGCAAGCCCGCCATCTGATAACCAAAGTGTCGCCATACCCGCGGCCGCGCTGCGTACAGTTTCACAAGGCACTTTGCGTTGGAAGCGACTGGATCAAAAGAATCATCCGGTGGTGACAGTGTGGTCGGACACCTTCACACCGGTCTGCTAGGCACTTGTGAGACTCGCGCATCATTTTTTGAGCCTCGCCACCAGGTGGCAAGCCGCGATTTGGTGAAGCGGTGCCTTACCTCTGCCCCCGTGCGGTTCGGCAGCAAGGCCGTTGCACACCTTGGCCACGGCGGAGTCACCTGATGCCCTCCCTGGATACGGCGCTGGTGGCTTGGCCGGCTTTCGGGCCGCCGGAAGGCCGGCCATGTCTGTGTTGGAGGACCGGACCCAAGCATACGATGCTGGCCGCCTACGGTTGCTTTCTAGCCCAAGGCAGATATTCAAGGTGCAGAATGCGCACAATCTCCCCTCGGTGAGTGAGGCAAAGAAGCTGACTCCAACAGAAAGTCAGGCCCCACAGCAGCAAAACAAAATCTTTTCAGCCCATAAGTTTTCTGCCGTTTCATGCTCATCGGGCTGCGGTTGATCATTCTGGTGGCACCCCTCACGGTGAAAAGCACCCCTGCCGGGAATCTGTTTCACGACCGCAGCGGCCGGGCAATGTCGCTGAGATGTTTCTGAGCAACAACGCATCTCCCATCAACCCAGGTGGGGGCCGTCTCGTGATTTGCCATCGCTGAGCCACGTGTCGGCCGATACGGCGCTGGTTTGTGGCTGTTTTCGATCTGCGCAAGTTGCTGGGCTTGAAGCGGCGGAAACACTTTTGACTGGGCTTCCGTTGAGCTTCGCTTGCCGAGCTTGCCCGACGGCTTGTGATCCGGGCGAGCGAGCCTAAAGTTCGTGAGTTGTCTGACCGCGCGACCAGCGGTGCAGTGACCTCCGGTGCCAGGAGCCAAGACGTTCGAATCTTGAGCCCGTATGCATGATCTGGCGGATGTTCGCTTGCACGCTTGCATGCAGAGCGCCCCCGGTTGGTTCACCCGGTTGCTTTGCACTTGACCTGGGCATGGTGTGGGGCCCAGGCCAGCGCTGGCCCAAATCGACTTCGATCTTAGTGCACTATCGGCCAGTTCTGCACTATCAGCAACTGGCAAGCTGACGGCGTAAGTCGGGCAAGTAAGTCCAGTTGCTTGCTCTAGTCACCGACTCAATACCACATGACTTGCGCCGCTGAACTAGTAGGGTTGTTTCTTTTTGAAACTCGACTGCTGGCGGGAACGGTACCTTGACTTGAGCGTCAGCTGCTTGAGACAGCAAAGCAGTATTTGCTGCTGGACGCTTCCAGCTTTTGACACACAGCTTTGCCAATGCTTTGGCTTGAAAGTGGCACATCTTGGGCTGGCAGTTGAACGAAGACCAGCCAGACCTTGCAACCAGCAACCGCCCAGCTAACCAATCGGCCTCATCAGCGGTTGCTGCTTTGCACTTGACCTGACAGGTAAGGTAGTTGGTTGAAGACTTGGCCCTGTCCACAACACTCGCCAACCTCAACATGGGTGCTTTTGCTGCACACACCGTCGCCTGTTCCGCAAGTACTGACATGGCCATCTGTCTTGCAGAGCCGGAGAGCCAATACTTGGCCAGGGCGGCATGTGGTTGAAGCCTCGAAGCTCCAAGTTTCGGGGTTCGGAAGTGGGTAAGAGCCACACTTTTTCGAGCTCTATCGGTCTATCGGGGTAAGCACCAAAAAGCGGTTGGCATGAGGGACGCCGGGGTCCCCGTCCAGCTGGCTGGCGCTTTGCGGGCCCTCGGCAGCGTCGATTTTGCTCGGGGCGTCGATTCGCCGCTGCTGGGCTTTGAGATCGCCTAAGGAGACAGTGGCCGGTGCAAAGCGCCGCAGATGTTTCGAAGCTGAAACGAAGATAGGCCTCAAAACGCAGCCAGCGCAACAAAAGCAGGCCTCAAACTCGGCGTCAACAATCATGAAAAATCACTCGCCGGTGAAAATATGGTTTCGGACTCATCTCCAAATGATCACAAGGGATTAAACATGTTTCAAGGACTCCGCTCCGAATGCCCGCTGAGGCGACGCGTTGAAGGTCGGCCTGTTGCAAAGTTTTAGTCAGCGTGTTGAAAGGCAAGACGAAGGCAACCTCTTGACTCGCACATCCATGCCGAGCCTCGCGCTTCGGCCCGCACCCTCGACCTATGCGAGCCGGGCGATCCAGTGGGTTTCCAGCGAACCGCGCCTCGCGCGGCTCAGCCGGAGCCACCAATTTTCTCCGCGGTTTCCTTTGAACCTCGGCGGTGTGGCCGAGCTCCGACGCGAGCCGCCCCGCCGCCCGAACAGCGAGCTTCAGGTGTGGCGGTGGCTTCACTCGAAATGCGAGCTTGGCTTTGGCAGATGCGGCGGATTTCCGGCTTTCAGACAGAAGGTGCGCGTGGCAACCCGGCTGGTGCTCTAATTGCCCTCCCCGCGTTTTCACGGCAACTGGGAGGGTCCTTCAAAAGGTTTGTTGATCTTTCAGGTATCCTCCCACAGGTGCTAGTGGGATGACGGGTAGTTACTTGGGAAAATTGGGCGGCCAAGGTGTCTAAGTTTAAAGGGTGCATGGTGGAAGTACCAGGTCCTGAGGTGTGTAGGATGTGTCAGGCTGCATGTGATTTGGGCTGGAAGATATGGGTTGCTCAGCTTTCACAAGCTCAAGCTGAGCTAACGGGCAATATTTGTGGTTCAGAAAAGGAGCAGGGAACTAGACAACCAACCGCACGTAACACGTGGTAGATAAGGTTTTTTGTCCGTTGTTGAGGGTGGGGCAATTTTTTTGAAGGAGTATCCCCCTTAAGGCCTTAAGGGAAACCAAGGGCAAGTGTTTGAAGAATTCTCCCCCGATCGGACCCGCACATTGGCTCAAGACCCCCCTAAAGCCGAAAAAGCGGCAAAGGCGCGCATCCCTGCGCGAAAAAGGCGTTGCTGGGCCTCATGATGTGGACATTCCAGGCGCGCTGAGGGCGGCTGTGCCCCACAACACTGAAGCCCCATTCTCCGTGGCTGCATTTGTTGGACCCCGTTTCGGTGCCTTTGTTTGTAGCGGCACAATGGGAGTTTCGCAGTGCAGTCACGGGCTGTGAATCAAACGAGTCGGCAATGTTGACCCCGGATCCATCATCCCATGCCTTCAGTGGTCTGAAGGTCCACAAGGGGACATAGATCAAATTCCAAACCAAGCAGGGGTTCCTCTTAGATCCGGGGGTCCCAGTACCCCTTCTTCAAAACGGTTTGGATGTGGCGAATCTGTGGATCCGCCCCTGTAGAATATTGAAAGAGTAGTGAAAGAGGACGAAACAAGGACCGACAGTCAGGTTACACGCTACTTGGTGGTTTGCACTGGAGGTTTGGGGAGTTGAAGCCTTGTTAGAGGGAAAAAGGGGTTCCCCAGCCCTGAACCAATCCGAACCAATCGGGAAGCTGAAACAGGTGGCTTGGTGCAATCCACAAACAGCACCTCTGCCATGCGGCCAGGCGCCGCTGACCAAGAGCAACTCCTTCGCACCAGGGCCCCGCACTCAGATGTCCACACAAGAATCCTTTTGGCTGGTTCATTGCCCCCAAAAGGAGAAGGTTTGGGTCTAGTCCATCTTGGGGTAGTCAAACAAGTGGACTGACCAGCAGTCCTATTCTGACACTGACCCATCTTGGGCTAGTCAAAAATGGAACCCTGTTTCTCGCTGGGTCCTTTTGATAGGCAAGGAGACATGGAATGACCCCAGAAAAAAAGAGAAAACAACAACAACAAAAAACACAACACCATCATCCACAAGATTTATGATTTCCTTGCGGGAATGCCCGCATCCGATTTCCAACACCCGGACTCGGAAGGTCATTCCCTATCGCACCAGCAAGTCTTGGATGAGGCACCAGCCTCCTCCTAATCAGAGGGATTTGGTTTGTCACATGCCTGTTGTCATTCACCTGGCCGAGTCTATTTTTGCTAGATATGATCAAAACGAGTGCTGTGCAAAGTGGGTGAGTACGTGCCGAGCCCCCTCTTCTTTTAATCTCCGCCGTCCATGGCGAGCTAGGAAAAAAAATCCACGCGAAGCCTGGACCGAAACCGCTGGGCCCCGACGTGCGGTGCCAGTGGCTCGTGAGGCAAAGCTGTTGGGGCTCCCCACGGCCCAATCCGCAGTGGAGGCGGGAGACCGACGGAAAGGGCGGAAAGGGCGACGCTGACGGCGCGTGAGCTGAGAGACCCGATTTAGAGCTTCACAGTTCCAAAGGGATTTGGCTTTTTCTTGTTTTGTTTTTTTTGGTTTTGGTTTGTTGGCTCTGTTCATTTTTGCGCCGAGAGCGGGGGATGGCTGCAAAAGGCCACTGTTCTTGCTGCTACCATACCAAGAGTTGTAGAGCTCTCACAAAGAAAAGGCCACCCTTTCTGGTTCCATCCTTCGTTTCTAGCTGGCTCCTGAAGACCTTTGTGCATGTCCTGAAAAGCTTTGGATCCTGGAAAGAAGCAAAGAAAGGGCGGAAGCAAGGGCGGAATCAAATGGGAGGCTCGTCTCAGTCCGGAGTTGGTGGATCGATTTGTGTCGACCATTTTGAAAAGGGAAACACGCCAGGAAGGAATTCGCCGAATGTGAGGGAGTTCACTAACTCTGAAGTGTCCTCGGCTGTTGTCGGCAGGTTGTCCCCTTCAACCCCGTAAGAGGTCTTGGATGAGCTAACACTGTTTTGATACAAGAAATAAGAGGGGCATTATCCTTGAGAGGAGATTGCACTGGCTTTAGTTTTGGGCCTCCCCTCGAAGTCGGACAGATCGATTTGGGTGTGCTATGAAATGGAACCCCTGAACAAAGATCGCTTTCCTTTTTAATGGTTTTCTCGACACTAACCCCCGTGAAGCCTTTGCACCTTGGTTCAAAGAAACCAAAAAGCGAATCCAATTCTTGACTATCCCAGTGACTTGAACCCGGTTCATTGCGCCCGCAAAAAGGAGAACTTCTGAAAATTATGTCGTTCTTGGGGTCGAAAAAGTGAACCCCTGACCAGTGAGTCCTACTTTGGATGGACACAATCCTGCACCACCGTTCAGAAACCCTGGATTGATTCGATTCCCCAACGTAAATACCAACAAACCTTATGGTTTCAGCCATGGTTTCAAAGTGGCGCGAAATGGATTTCTAGTCATAGATTCCCTTTAAAAACCGACAGGGGAAAATGGTCAACACACGTTGTTTTGGAGAAAAGGGGATCTGGACCGCGACCTTTTCAAAGTGGCCATGCGTCAAAATCCCGTACCCCCAGTGA
>CAUJNA010000002.1:1247465-1254965 GCA_963377175.1 Effrenium voratum
GCGGGGAAGGGCTTAGGCAGGCCACCCTGACAAGCAAAAGGCTGAGGCTTTGATCTCTTATTATTCTTTCTTTTTTCTCTTATATATATATATATTTTGGGGAAGCAACTTTCTATATCAACCCCCGATTCAGTCACGGGGCTCTGAATTAGGTTTAAGTCTGAAAAGTCTTCCTTGTCACACATTGGTGTGTTTTTTGGTACAGCTTTTGGCTGGTTTTGAGAAGGTCAAATTCCCCAAGCGGCTGCCCACATGGGTGTGTCTTCTTTTAGCGACCCCAGACAAGAATTGGCTTTCCTCTTGGTTTCCCTTTCAAACCGACCAAAAAGAGGCAAACCCATTTTCAACCAACACAGAGACCGAGAAGGGGTACCAATGGCCAACGGTTTACAGCCAATCAAGGGGGAACCCTCCGAAAGAAAGACAGACCATGGAGCCCTAGGCGTGCCGCCGGGCAAGAGCCCCGAAGGCTGGGAATGCGCTCGGATACAAACGCGGCGGCTTCGCGGTTTGCTTTTTTTCGTCTTTCCGGGAAATGCGTTGAGCTCTGAAAGCTATCGGCAGAGTGGCTTGCCACACTTGGCCCAGGCTCTTTTTTCTTCTTTCTTCTTTTTTTTTTTTGGGGGGGGGCGGTAGGGAATGAGGATTATCAACGCCACTTTGGGGAGGTTCGATCAAGTGTCCGAATTCCAACTGTCGCCAGAAGCAAGTCATACCTTCGCAATTTTCGCTCGCCCGATATCCACGATTCCGCTTTTGTGGAGGATACACACCCTGTTTGGGGTTTGGTTTTCAAGGCGGAACACGTGGGGAAAGCCCATGTAAAACCCACGTAAAACCCATGGAAAACCATGGATTACCCATGGAAAACCCATGGAAAAAACGCATGGAAAACCCATGGAACACCCATGGGATTTCCCATGGACTGGCCACCCAATAGCCAATGTTTGGGCCTTTGAGCAAGAGACACGGCCAAGAAATCCCGAGGCCGACCGCTCGGCCCAAGCCTGCGGCCCAGACAAGTCCCGGCGGACGGCCGGACGGCCGGCGGCTTGCGGTTCCAGGCGGTTTGGGTCCCGGAGGCTCGTCCTTTTTTTTTGGGGGGGGGTTTGGCGGTTTGGGGGCTGGAACATGAAAGGTTTTTCCAGCCCCCAACCACCCCCCCCAAAAAAAGAGAGAAGCAAAAACAAAAAGCAAAGACATGAAAGATGAGCCCCGAACCCGAACCCGAACCCCCCCCCCCCCCCGCCTCCCCTGAACCACCAAACCGCTTCGGCTCCGAACCACCGCTGAGGCCGCCCCAGTCCGGGCCCCGTGCCCCGCCATGAAGGCCGAGAAAGCCGTCGGAAAACGGGGGGTCTTTGGAGCCTGAAAAGAAGGGGACCGCGGGTCCCATATGAGGTGCGTCTGCTTCTTTAGGGGACCCCCCCGATTTTTGGGCGGGTTTGAAAGGGAGACCAACAGGAAGACCCCGCGGACTGCATTTTTTTTTGGTGGAAAGCCCTCAAAAAAAGGACACAACCCACATGTCCCATTTTGGAAGACCTGTTCTGAGATGGGGGCATTGACCAAGCAAGAAAGACCGCTTGTGGTCGCTTAGAGACTAATACCAGGACCAGGACCTCCCCACAGCTGCTTTCTGGACAGTTGGAATGTTGGACATGGGAAAAAGCAGTTCGGACGCGGGTGCTGGTAAAGATTGTTGCGTCATTTGATGTGAACCGAAGAGCCGAAGTGACAAGTTTGCGCAAGAACACTGGGGAAAACCACAGATTTTTTTTCTGGCTCCTTTCCCCCCCCAACCCTAAACCCTAAACCCTAAACCCTAAACCCTACCCCCCCCCCCAGCTTGTGGTTTCAGCTTTTCAGGTCTTTCACCCGAGCGCCAGGGCGCCAGAGCTCCGTGCCACGGCGACCCGCGGGTCCCGCCGTTCCCGGCTGTGGCCTGAAGTCGGTGACTCGGGCGGGAGCCCCAGAGCCGCTGAGAGGATATGGCCATGGGTTGCGGAACCTATGGCGATCCCATGTTGGGGTGGATGAACATCCGAATGAGCATCAGCTATTTTGATGTTCACCAGTACAGGGTTTTGACCCACAGACATATATGTTGTTTGCAAGTTGCACGGTTTCCCTTGGTTGCTCTCTTCGACCTAAGTGACCCCTGGAAGACGTTTTGGATCCTTTTTGGCTTTCTGCTCCCATCTGAAGTACGGGGGCAAAGCACCTCCCACGTTCGCAAACCGATTCATGATTCCAGCTTTTCAAGCCGGAGTAGCAAAGAGAGGGAGCTGAGACCTTTCAAATTGATGAAGCATCCACCCGTGTTTTCCGAGGACTGCTCTCACCAACTTTTTGCCACTCATGCTCCGCGCAAGTCCGCGAACCTGTGAATCCGTCTTTCAACTCCATGGGGCACCCAGCCGCGTTTTTCCGAGGACTCCCCCCAGCTTTTCGCCACGCACGCTGCGAATCCGTCAGGCGAGAACCCCACCTCTGCACACGCGAGAGCGCAATCGTCAGAAGCTGGAGACGGCGACCCAGGAGTCGACGCAGCTTCGTGGAGCGAGTCATCGCTGTTGGTTACCAGGGGTCATGATTTTTTTGATTTTGAGGGTTCAGGTCAGAGCCGCTGTTGGTTACTAGGGGTCGTTGATGATTTTGAGGGTTTTCTGGGGGTTAAAGTGGTCACAGTCGCTGTTGGGTACCAGGGGTCTTTGATTTTGAGGTTTCTGGAAATTATCAAAGTCAGAACATGGGGTTGAACCCGCCCTGGGGATGACTTTGATGGTAGAAATAATGAGGCCGGTTTTGAGGCACGGAGGGTCACTCCAAGAAACGCAGTGCCATCTGTGAGAGACAAGGGGATCCAGTGATTTCTTTGCACGCCGCAGTGAATTTTGCAAGGGTGACCCCTGGTTTCATGAATGGCTCAATCTTCCCCTTTGGCGGTGGCTGAATTGGAGGCTTCCCGCCAGAAAGACTGCGAGAGGATCTTGACCCGGCAAGAGCTGGTGTTTGACACTGCGAAAAAGTGGGGGGGGGGGGGAAACCTGGATTTGAACCCCCTTTTTTGTTTTGTTTTGTTTTTTTTGGTTTGGGATTCGCAGGGCCTGAGCTTCTTGGCGGGGAGTCAGCGAACCGTTCTCTTGGCATTCCTAGAAGGCTAGGCTAGGTCATGGAAGCCTTCATTAGGAGTCAAGGAATTTTGGCACGAGTGCTTGGTTTCACGTCGCACTACATTGATGTTATGGTAACTTGCCCTTTGGGGAGGCGAACCGTCTTCGGCTGTATCTCACGAGGAGCAGCAGCGATCAGAGGAAGCCAGGCGTGCTGTTTCTCAGATTCCGCTCACGCCCACCATGTATAGGGGTTAAAATGGGGAGGGATTCACATATACCACGGAAAGTGAAAACATGATGTTTTTTAGTTGCCAAGTAGTAAGTGCTGGAACCATAGGCCTCCACGAACGCGTATACATGATTTCCTGTAGCGGTGGTTACTGTCCGACACACGAAAACCCTGCAAAATCCTGCCCGGCTGTGATGACCTGTGGTCTTCTCCCCTTGCTCGCACTATGTTTCTTGGTATCCCCCCAATATAAAGATAAACATAATCTATCCATGGACAAAAACATAGAAACATAAACAAATAGACAACACATATAAATATCTAGATAAATAGCTAAATTATGCATACGTAATTAAAAAAGTAAGTACGTGAGTAAGTAAACAGATATATCAATAAATGAATAGATGCATAGATACAAATAAGCAAGTGAATATGCAAGTAAGTAGGTAGGTAAGTAAGTAAGTAAGTAAGTAAGTAAGTAAGTAAGTAAATAAACAAATCAATTAATAGATGCATAGACATACATGAGTCAATAAGGAAGTAAGTAGGTAAGGAAGTAAGCAAGCAAGCAAGCAAGTAAGTAAGCAACCGAATCAATAAGTATATTAATAAGTGAACAGATACATGAATATCCTTGGTGTCCTTTTGGTTTCCCCTTGCAACCCAAACAGGGTTCTCTCAAAAACGCACGAGCCACTCATTCGAGCGCTCACGCGCGTTGCGCCACTGGTGTCCGGCAGGTACCCAGAATGGCAAGCCACCTGGTAAATGGGTTGCCAAGGACGAAAACCTGCGGTCCAATTCCTGGTTGTTTCATTGTGACCGACAGCCAAATGCTGTGTAACAAATGGGTATGTCGTTTTTGAGGATACCCCTTTGTGGTGGTTTTGAAGAGAAATCAAAAGGACACCAACCATTTTTCTTGGGAGGGGGGGGGGGCTAAAGAAGACACACCCGAATGTGTCCAAGCTGTTCGATCAATCAGCAACATCTGCTGCTCCTGAAGAAGCCCATTCGGTGAATGTGTTTTCCCACTTTGGATTGGGGCTTTCCACTTCGCGTCCTGGAGCGTTTGCTTTTCCTGAACCTCAAAAAGGCCAGGCGCAGAAGACGCGGAGAATGGTGGTACCAATTTCTTGTGATAGGGAGTTCCTGTAGTGAAGTAGTCATGCAGGAATCATCCTTTGGCACCAGTTTGGGTGGTTCTCCACAACCATGCCCCCTGCCTCACCCCGACCCTCCCCACCCCCACCCCCACCCCCACCCCGCGAAGGTATGAGAAGTACCTGCAGCCCGAGAACTTTTCCGTCCCGGACAAGGGCTTCGTGGTGTCCCGGATACCCTTCCAGGCGCGCAGGTCGGTGAGTTGCCCCGGTTCGCATGGTTTCTGCAAGACTCATCCAGGTGAAATCCCAGAATGTGCGCCTGTTGAAGGGCAACGCGTTCTTTTCACTGTTCTTGGTTCTATGCTTTTTTGGTAGGGCGTTGCAGAAAGCAGCCAGGTCTCTGCTTGCGCTCAGGCTTTCAACATGTATGATAAGATGTCTCCGACATGATTTTGCGGCATGCGCAGGTGCACCAGTCTCAGCCGCCGCCATCGCTGACGAACTCAGCTGCTCGGCCTTCAGGGTTGAGAAGCTCCGCTGACGTTGCGTGGCTTGTCGCGTTGTCAAGATCCGTTTGCTTAGCATGTGCTTAAGGATATTTATATTTCACTTTTTGCTTTTAAAGGGACTCTATCACGTCTGGAAACATCCTTATTTTTTCAGGGGGTCTGAAGCAAATGGAAGTCAAGATCATGTGTGCTGTATGAAGCTGGGCCTGATATCTGGCAATTCAGGCGTGGCGGCTATCTGAAAAGGACACCTTCGGCATCAGGCTTGTTCTGGCCTTTCTTGACTTGGCGGACTCGTCCTGAGGTATTTGTGCTCATAGGTGTCCTTTTTGGGTTGTTTTGGTCGAAAGATAGATGGGTTTCGATTCCTGGTTTACCTGGTGGTTTAATCATCTACCAGGGAAATCCATCTATTTCCTCTCAAAGGACATGTTTGTGCTCCTAGTTTCAGGGCCCTCTACCCTTTCTTGTGATAGGAACTGTGTGTCAAAGTGCATTGGGGAATTCCTCGGATTGTCGGACTGTTTGCTGCTTACTTGCGCACTGGATTGTGCGCGTGCTTGTTGGTTTGTTGGTCTGTTGGTTAGATGGCTAGCTGGTTGTTTATCAGATTGGGATGTTTGCGAGCTCATTTCACTTCTCGCATTCTTTGCTGTGCTCGACTTGCTTCTTTGTTTGTTCGTTTGTCTCTTTCTTTGCTTCTGTTGCTTGGTCTCTTTATTTGCTTCCTAGTTTGCAAGAGGTCGAAGCTTATGCAAGCACTTACTTCCTTGTGGATCATTTTGGAACAAATCGTTTGCAAGATGCTGTGTCTTGTGAACCTCTTTGTCCGTTTTTGGCGAAGCGACCGCTTCGATTTTTGGAGAAGCGGCCGAGGCTTCGACCATTTCTCCGGCCATGACTCACCGGCATCGACCCAGCCGCTTGGTTTCCGAGAGGCGTTCCGGTTGAGTGGTGCAATCAGCCCGTGTGTGCGTGTCATCCAGGGCACGACTTCGCTTCTTTTTGGGTTTTCAAAGGGAAGCCAAAGGAACACCACCTTTTGGTTTTTGAGGGTAGCATTTCTTCTTGGGGTGGGTGTTCAAGAAGCCGAAAAGGACATTCGGGGGGTTGGTGTTTCATTGTCTATTTTGACCTGTGGCTGCTAAGGAGTTGGGGGAATCCAAATTATTCTTCCAAAGAGGGAGCTAAGGAGCTACCAGGAGTTCTGTAAGGACATGGAAGTCATGCGACATATGGCTATGAATCTCAATAGCGAAGCACTTCACAAGTGGTTGGTGGACATGAATGTCCGCCTAAGTCATGTCCAGCGAAGGGCCCCCACGGTTCGGTCAAAATGACCAGCCTACTGTTCATATTGGAGGGACGAGAAGGGAAACTCACCAACCTGGGGACTCACACATCGTCACACGTCCTCTTGGGAAGCAAGTAATTTTGATCGTTCACCGTAACCATTAGTGACTAGTGACATTTTTTGGGGCAAATAAGGAACTGCTCCACTTCTTATGGCTCTGAGTCAATATTGGTCCCTAAGCCAGGAGAGCCTTTGGCGAGATGTCATGGTATGATCTTGGCAAGGCACACTGTTGCGGTTTGGGGCTTCCCCTCACAGCCTGCCTTGAAATTCCACCTGACACATATAGCTGCATTCCCCAAAGCCGCAGAGGTGAGTCCCCAGATTAAGATGAAGTAGATCCCGTTTGGGTTTGTGTTGAAAGGGACACCAACAGGCAGCAATCAACCATTGAGGGATCCATATTTTGAGACCCCCTGCTTGGTTTCGGTGATTCCGGGCACAAAAGCTGGACCCTGGTTGGCTTTGGTTGGCTCTGGTTGGGCCTTCACTCGCGTTTGCCCAGGTGACGCACACATGCCCGCAGCTCATCATATGGCCAGATCGACCCATCTCAGGTGCTGGCTTGTTGTTCCTGTCATGCTATTGGTGAAAGTCCGAAGCTGGTTGGGGGTTTCCCTTTTTACCACTCCGGTGACTTTGATAGTGCTAGAAGAACGGGGCCGGTTTTTTGTCGGTGCCATTGGACCCTGGCTGGACTCGTTCCGTCACCAGTGGCCAAAAGATCACTTCCGAGCGAGACCATTTTTGCGGCCCAAAAAATCGGTTGGGCGAAATCGGATCAAGAATCCCATTTTGGAATCTCTGCTTGGAGGGTGCCCTTTCCGAGTTGTTTGAAAGAAGGTCCAACGAGACACCCATTGTTGCTCCAGGCCGCGGTTTCTCGCCCGGAGTGACCTCGGATACCGAGCGTCCGAGGTCGCAGGACGAAGTCTCACACGTGAACTCCCCGAGCACCGTGCCGCAGGCGGAACTCGGTCCGATAATTCTCAGTTCTGTACGAATCAGTAAAGAAACGGGCTCGCCTTTTGAGTCGGCAACCAAAACGTTTGGTTTTAAAGGGACGCCCAAAGGAAAACACCTTAAACAAGACGAGTTGCCCAAATGGACCTAAGCCTTCTCCAAACCTGCAGCATATTTTACAACCGGGGTTAGCTCTGGATTTTATTTTACATGGAGCCCA
>CAUJNA010000002.1:1262465-1522465 GCA_963377175.1 Effrenium voratum
GGCGCAAGTCCGCGGCGCCGCTGGAGCGCAGTATGGAGGAGGCGCGTGAGGTCGGAGCCGAAGGGAAGACCAACAGGAAAACCAAGGGGAGGGGTTACCGATTCTGTCGACATGTGAGCCGCCAGTCAAAGGGAGGTCTTAGGAGATTCCTAGTTTGAAAAAAAAGAGCGAATTGATGCGCGATCAATGATGCGCGATCTCTAGGAATTGGATTCCCCCCCCGCCCAAAGCAACAAAAAGGACGCTCTCTGCCATTCGAATCTTGCGGGCCATTGGGTGTCAGCTGATGCGCTGGTTTTTCACCAAGTTCAGCTTCGTCCAGCGGCTTTCTGAGAGGTTCACAGCTTACCCTTCGCTTTTGCAAGAGATCCGGGGTCCAAAAATTTCCCGCCCGGGGTCAGCGCCTCAAGCGCGGAGCGAAACCAGAGCATCTTCGCATTTCCCGAGGTCCTGGACTGTAATTAGTCACTTTTTGAGAAGACCATTTTAGTGGTAAACACCAAGTTCCTGGACTTCTTTTGACTGATGCACTCGCGGAAATCGACCTTGACATCACTTGAACGTGGTAGTGGCTAGTCAGTGCTGACAAACTGCGGATGGACGACATGCTGCAGCGCCGAAGAAACCCTGGAATGATGATTCCTCTGTAAATACCAACCAGCAATGGTTTTACACGCTTCTTAGGTGGTGCGGTTTATGGATTTTGTCCATCCACAGTGGCAGTATGGATGCACAGGGATTGGATCCACTCCTTTGGAGGTGAGTCTAGGCACCCACCTTCTCACAGAGCTGGAGCTCGCAACTGGAGTTCTGCTGGGAGGTCCACCGGTGGAAAGAATGACACTTCCAGCATTTCATGATTGAAGTTGTCCGAAAGTCCCAGCATTGGCCACTGGAGTGGATCCAGACCTGTGCGAGATATGCCAAGACCAGGAGTTTCCCAGGCCTTCGCTTCAGGGACGTCCCCACGTGATGGGAGAAAAAGCACGGGGGAGAAAGCGCGCACCCGACGCCAGGCGCCACGGCGGAAGTCGCAGGGCGACCGCCACGAGGCGCGTCGTCTCTTCGGAGGGGCGCGGGCGTTTTTTTCCTTTTTTTTGGTTTCTCTCCGTTGGTGTTCAAGGGAAACTGAGCGGCGCACCGCCAGGCGCCTCTGGTTTTATTTTATTTTTTTGGGGGGGGGTCCAAATGCTGGAAATCATGGCGCGCCAATCCGTGGTGTCCGGATTTGCGATGGGGCCCGTGGTTTGGAAACACAGTGTTTTCAGAACAGACTGTGTCTGTGGAAACTGCAGCACATGCCATTTCTATGTTATTCAAGTAGATTTGGCCTTATGTCTGAAATCAGTGCGAAATCGCGAAGCCCCAATATGCACCTGTTTTCCCAAGGCAAAGAACATTTGGAGGGTTGAAGATTTGATTAGCTTCCATATCAGCGGGAGAGGAATCGAGTCGCCGATGTGTCAAAACCAGGCAATTGGAACTTTCAAATTCGACACTCCTGTTGCTCCCCTTTCAAAACCGTGCCCAAATGGGTCTTGATTGTTGTGACACAGTGAACATAAGATTGGATGCCTGAACATATATTTCACATGGAAAGCAGAAGACATAACTGGCGAAACTGGAAGTAATGGGTCATCACACCTTGCCAGAGGGATTCTTAGATCACGCCTTGATCAATGATCCGCATAGGTTTGTGTTGACCGTGGCATCTTTGACAAATCATGTCGATGTGAACGGAAGCAGGGTTTCAATTGTTTGGTCCGACTCAAACCGAAAACAAAAAAATAAACAATCTCAAAAACAACGAAAACAACACCGAAATACATCCGCACCCAATTGGTTGTCCCAAAAAAAAGGAGCACTGAGCATCAAGAAACCTTGGGGGCAGTCATGACCACAGGCCGCTAGGTTGGACCTTTGCTGAGGTCATATGTCTCCTTTTGGCTCATCCAGTCGATTGTTGGGAGGGGCACCGACCAAAAACCACCCTGCATGGAAACTGACGTTGAGGGGTCCTGGTTTGGACCATTCTCCTTACAATGGACCATGTGTCTGTTGGGTTCCTTGGCAAAGTGCGCTTGTTTTCTTGACCGCTCACGTGGGAGCGGGAATACCCCACCCCCCCATTCTACCGATTCAGGCTCCTGTATGGGCGCGCGTCTTTTGAGGCGAAGGGGTGTGGTTTTGAAGAAGGACCAAAAGGAGAGCCACCAGTTTTGGAGGGCCAACCGAGCCACACCCATGTGCTTTGTTGGCTTCCCAAAAAAGGAAGCCGGCGGGTGGGTTCTTCGGACTGTTTGTCAAGACCCCATAAAACATGGGATTTCCCCTTGCGCAAAGCGTCTTTGCCAGGCTTGCCAGCGGCTAGGCGCGTGCGGGTTTCAGACGCTATACTCCTGGCACCCCCAAAATGGGTAAATGTTTGCCTGCGCCCTTGAGATTCAGCCAAGAACACAGGAAGCAAGACCAGGTGTGCCATGGTCCGACCGGATCCTTGGGGTTCGTTTTTGGGATGGCCCGGGTAAGGACCCTCCTTGCTACGGATGGGAACGAATTCAATCGTCCCTTGCCAGGCGATTGCAACCAATCCCTGGAAGCTTGGCAGATTCGTGGATGCGGCTCGTGTTTCTCCCCAGATAGCTGAAAGCTATAGGGGTTCTAACTTGTAGTATTTGCGAGATTGACGGCCGGGTGCTAAGGGGCATGCAATTTGGGGTGCTGGTGGAGAGTTGCTTGTGACGGTGCGGGCGCATTGGCTAAGGGGGCATGCTGCAGTTTGGGGTGCTGGCGCAGGTGCTGGCTCTGGTGCTGTTTGATTGACTGCAGATGGCCGGGTACTAGTGGGCATGCAGTTGCTGGTGCAGGTGCTGGTCTGGGGTGCTGGCGCAGGTGCTGTTTGAGGTGCTGGTGACGGTGTGGGCGCATTTTTTCAAGAATGACGGCGGCGTGTTAGGGGGCATGCAGTCTGGGGTGCTGGCGGCGGTGTGGGTGATTTTTTGCGAGATGGTGCTGAAACACATGCAGTTGAGTGCTGCTGTGGGGCGTTGTTTGGGGCAGCTGTCGTCGGTGTGGGGCTTGCTCCGGAAACAATTTTGCTTATAGCAGAGATGATATCCACGAGCACACCTCTTGGAGGGTCCCTTGTACTTGCAGGTCCCTTGGTTGTACCCGAAGCAAAGGGGACGATCTTGATTGTCACCTGTCGGGGAACAGTCTTGCCTTTTCCTTTTGACCCAGCTTTCCCAGGCCCCGGCTTGGCTTGTGACTGGTCTCCTGACTTGTGTCGCTTCTGTTCCCGATTTCCTGACTGGCTTGGTCTGTCATGATGGGCTCGTGGAACCGGGACAGGTACAGGTGCCAGATACTGCAAAACCTCAGTGGACTTGGACAGTCTGGATATATACAGTTTCCAGGGGCTTTACACCCAGAGAGTCGGCAGTCAAAGCCCCCATGGTCTCATGCGCTGCCAGCACGAACAGCTGCTTGTCACACTCCAAAATCTGCGCGAGTGTAATTTGACGAAATTGACGGTAGGGTGCTAGGGGGCACGCAGATTCGGTTGCTGGTGCAGGTGCTGTTTCTGGGTATCATCATGATGCTGACCGCATAACCATGATGTTGTTGAAACCATCAGGACGTGGTTGTCATGTTTCGTGGCTGGTGTAGCATCATGCGGGCGCCAACCATACCGTGACGCTGCTGGAAGCGTTTCGATGCCCCGCGTTATGGTTCGCGGGTCATGCAACACAATGATTCTGTCAACATGATCATGATGTGTCGTAGGATGACTCGTGGCTGTGTCCTCATGACGCTGTTTGCATCATCATGATGCTGCTCGCATCATCACGATGCTGTCGAACTCATCAGGACGTCGTCCCTGCGTGATGCAGCGCGGCTAGCGCGTAAAAGGTTTGTGGCTGGTGTATCAGCGTCATGCTGCCATGATGCTGTGACATTACCATGATGCTGTCCACATCATCATGATGCAGGTGGAGCCTTAGGATGCTGCGTCATGGTTCGTAGTGCTATCTGGGGCCTATGCTGGTGTAATTTCCCCCGGTCGAGCAGACCAAAAGCTGGGGGTATTTTCCTAGGGCAGGTTGCGCTCGCGGGTTTGAACACCAAAAAACCGAGCGGCGTGTTTTCCTTGTGGGGGGGGGGGGGGGCGAACCCTTGCATGGCTGAAAGCGGGCGACGCTGAGAGCATGGGATCAAGGCAAGGCGGCGAAAGGGTGGCTCATCATTTCTAAGGGACCGCACCTAAATGGCGCGTTCTGTTTTTCCTTGTGGCTGCCTGAAAACCGCAAAAAACGCCCTCAAAAAAGACAAGCCGCAAACGCTTTGCAACTCTCTTAGGACCTTGGATGCTACAAGGGCCATCGAAAATACATCTGTGCACTTCAAGGCCAAATTATGTTTATTCAGGGATCCTTTCCAGAAAGTCGGAAGGCAACCCAGGTTGAACACGGAAATCCGGTTTTTTGGAAAGGATGGGTTGTTCAAAGACTGCTTGAACTCCACTCAGGTCACCCTTAGTTGGTGGTTTGGATGGGTGGTTTGGGGATTTGGGCCCCTGGCTTTTATGGAGGGTTAACGGCAAAGCAGCCGCGGAACACCACCAAGCCACCGAACCACCAAAACCACCAAACCCAGGGCATCCTCTCTACAAAACCTCCGGCCGGACCCTCTTTTTTTCCCCAACAGCTGAAAGCTTTGGGGTCTCAGCCCAGATAGGCTCCGGGTTGGTCCGGGGCGGCCCTGAGGTAAGGTTCCACGAGGAGGGTTTCACCAGGATTCCACCAGCGTTTTGCCAGGATTGCACGAGGTTCTCCGGGGTGGTGCGAGAACTAAAAAGAGCACCGCATGCTGTTGGGGATATCACCTGATCATATTTTGTTTGGTGTTTTCTCCGAAAATAAAGGACGGCGGGTTTTTTCAGAGACGACGGGTTGGACTCACCCCATCTGGCCATGGGTCAAAACCCAAACCGTACCCCCAGTGAACATCCCAATCCAACCACTAAAATAAGTTCTAACATGGGTGGTGAATTCACTTACCAACCAAAACGGGATCCAAAACGGCTTTGACAACCACAGCCATATATATATATATAACTTCTTGGTGCACCCTCGGGTTGGAGGTAACGTTCTCGACTATTGCCCGCCTCCCGGCGAGACGGTTTTGACGACAGCCTGAGGTGCAAGAGAAGATCTCGCTCTGGGAGACCATGTCCGGAGCTTCCGGACGGGCAGCGAAGGCGACTCTGAGACAGCTGCAACTGGGTGGTGTGGTCTGCAAAATGGGCCCCCAAAATGGGAACGCAGTCAAAACACATAAGATACCCTCAAAAAAGAAAACACCACCAAATGGGTAAAAACACATAAGGTACCCTCAAAAAGGAAACGCAACCAAACGGCTTTGCAGCTATCTTCTAGAGAAAGAAAAAGACCATTATATATCCATTCACATGTCTTGTTGCATCGAACGGCGTCTCCAACCCCCTGCCATCAAACTTAATATTTAGCAGCGGCGGCAGCGGCCGACAGAAGGCCTTTCGAGGCTAGATGATCTCCTTTTGGTTTACCAGTAAAATTTTCCGAAAAGGCGTCCGAGCCCCAGTTTGAGAAACCCGAAAAAAGTCGCCGTGTCAAGTTCCATGGCATCGGCAGATGTCCACCTCGACCACTGGCAGCCAGACGGGCAGCCAGGCTGGCAGCAGAGCCCGGATCTCAGGGTCTCAGGTGGTTGGTGCCTGGTGGCTCAACTCAAAACACGCCAAGGAGTTCGTGACCGAAGCTCAAAGGAAGCCAAGTTCTTGAGGCCCGACCATGAGACCAAGCCACCGAAACTCTGAGTAGCTTCGGCACTCGCGGGTTGGTCTTCGCCCATCCCGACACCAAAAACGATACCTGGGTATGTCTTCGTCAGGCTTGGACCCCCAACCTGGCGCAAACGGTTTTCCTTTGGTTTCCCGTTAACACCAAAAAAGGGGTACCTCAGAGCAGATCCCCATTTGTAGATTCTGGTCTCTAAAAGCTGACGTAGAGTTGGAGGGTCACCTTTGGTGTCTTACAACATGCCTTCTCGGTTTCCGAGAGTGGGTCAATCACAAAATCAGTTCGAATACGGGACCGTCATAAGTTGAGCCTGGAAAGTCCTATGTGCAATGAAAGGTCTCTTCCAGAATCAGCCTCTGCAGAGTTTGGATCGGTGAACCTTGCTTCTTTTTTGTTTACATGCTCGGAAGCTTTCACTGCACTGGTTGATACTGTGGATGGACGAAACATGTTGCCATGGGAAACCATGGTTGGTTGATATTGGGGGGATCGAATCATTCCATGGTGTCTGAACGGTGGTGCGAACGGATTTCGTCCATCCATCAGTGGGAGCACTTCGCGCTTGACTCATTGCCGCGCTCGCAGCGGCGTGAAACCGAGCCTAAGTTGGCAGAACGCATATGGGTGGCTCGTTTTTTTGGGATAACTCAACTTCTCTGCGTCCCAGATGCCAGCATCAAGCACGCCAGCGCCCGTCTCGGCTTCAACTGGCAATGCCAGTTGCATCTGCGGTGTGCATCATGGTATCATGTTGGACTGCTTTGTCCACAAAGATGCCTGCGCTGACTTCGCATGCATCGATGATGCTGGCTACTTGTGGGGATAGCACGCCCATGTCTGAGAGGATCCGCTGCTTGATGCATCTTGATGCTGGCAGCAACTTCTTGCAGGCGAGCACAGCGTTGCGGGCTGACAAATCCCGGTCCATATTGCTGTGGGTCAAACGCAATGGGATCCCACGTTGGGGTAGGTGCACCACCCATGTTAGAACTTATTTTAGTGGTGGATTGGGATGTTCAGTTAGGGGTAAGAGTTGGATTTTGACCCATGGCCAAAGCGACAGCTTCCTTTGGATCACGCACTGAACCCTCTGCGGGCCAACGGAGCCACATCCATGACCTCTTCACCGGGGAAAATGTGTTTAAACCATCAGAATCGCTGCTTTTAAGGGAGTCCCAAAGGAGTTTGGTTGTCCACCCCAAGGCCGGCCATGAGCCTCTCTCGAGAGGCAGATCGATGTGGTTGTATCCCTTTCGGCCGCATTTGCAAGAGGAGCCCAAAGGACTTTGTGCTTAGGCGGTTCCTAGCCATACCGGGCCATACCTTTAGACTTTTACACATTCATACAGGGCATATTTTCCATGAAAGGTGGTTACACCTTAAGGGATCAGCAAACCGCCAATGTTTGGACACAACCGGTGTTTTCACAATCAGGTGGTTGAGACGCCCACTCCCCGAGGCCGGCAATGGTTGCCATGAACCAGATCTGATTCAGCCAGGTCCTCACACAACATCCGCATCTTCCGGCTCGCTGATGGCGCACCCATCAACGCCGCCGGCAGCAAGTTCATCCCCGGATCTCTTGAGCCGGATGCAGTTTCAGTTCCAGTGTTTCAGTTGCAAAGCAGGCAATTTATGGCTCTGGCGCGTGCTTCTTCACAATCGTATCATGATGAAGGCAAGGTGTTCTTTTGAGCTCCGACAGAGTGGCGTCGAGCCGCTCTGATCGCAGCGTAGCTGTAGCCTGTGCAGGGCTCAGTGGGAGCGGTGTGGGACAAGCTAGGGCATCACTAGGCTTCGGTCCCGCCCGTTGGGCGAAGGCTCGAGGGCCTTTGGACCTACGGCTTTTAAGGTGAACCAGAAGTTGCCAATTGCAGTTTCCGACAGGGTGGCGTCGAGCCGCTCTGATCGCACCGTAGCTGTAGCCTGTGCAGGGCTCAGTGGGAGCGGTGTGGGACAAGCTAGGGAATCTCTAGGCTTCGGTCCCGCCCGTTGGGCGAAGGCTTGAGGGCCTTTGGACCTACGGCTTTTAAGGTGAACCAGAAGTTGCCAATTGCAGTTTCCGACAGGGTGGCGTCGAGCCGCTCTGATCGCACCGTAGCTGTAGCCTGTGCAGGGCTCAGTGGGAGCGGTGTGGGACAAGCTAGGGAATCTCTAGGCTTCGGTCCCGCCCGTTGGTAGAGGTCCTTAGGACCTACGGCTTTAAGGTACGAATTCATTCTGTATTTCCAGTTCCTTTGAGCCAAAAGTTGCCAATTGCAGTTTCCGACAGAGAGGCGTCGAGCCGCTCTGATCGCACCGTAGCTGTAGCCTGTGCAGGGCTCAGTGGGCCCGCGCTTGAGGTTCTTACGAATTTATCCTGTACTCCCAAGTCCTTTTGAACCAGAAGTTGCCAATTGCAGTTTCCGACAGAGTGGCGTCGAGCCGCTCTGATCGCACCGTAGCTGTAGCCTGTGCAGGGCTCAGTGGGAGCGGTGTGGGACAAGCTAGGGAATCTCTAGGCTTCGGTCCCGCCCGTTGGTAGAGGCTCCTTTGGACCTACGGCTTTTAAGGTGAACCAGAAGTTGCCAATTGCAGTTTCCGACAGAGTGGCGTCGAGCCGCTCTGATCGCACCGTAGCTGTAGCCTGTGCAGGGCTCAGTGGGAGCGGTGTGGGACAAGCTAGGGAATCTCTAGGCTTCGGTCCCGCCCGTTGGTAGAGGTCCTTAGGACCTACGGCTTTTAAGGTACGAATTCATCCTGTACTCCCAGTTCCTTTGAACCAGAAGTTGCCAATTGCAGTTTCCGACAGAGTGGCGGCTCTGATCGCACTGTAGCTGTAGCCTGTGCAGGGCTCAGTGGGAGCGGTGTGGAACAAGCTAGGGAATCGCTAGGTTTCGGTCCCGCCCGTACAAAGCGCAGGGCGGAAGGGCGAAGGCTTGGGGTGGCACGAATTCATCCTGTACTCCCAGTTCCTTTGAAGCAGAAGTTGCCAATTGCAGTTTCCGACAGAGTGGCGTCGAGCCGCTCTGATCGCACCGTAGCTGTAGCCTGTGCAGGGCTCAGTGGGAGCGGTGTGGGACAAGCTAGGGAATCTCTAGGCTTCGGTCCCGCCCGTTGGTAGAGGTCCTTAGGACCTACGGCTTTTAAGGTACGCATTCATCCTGTACTCCCAGTTCCTTTGAACCAGAAGTTGCCAATTGCAGTTTCCGACAGAGTGGCGTCGAGCCGCTCTGATCGCACCGTAGCTGTAGCCTGTGCAGGGCTCACTGGGAGCGGTGTGGAACAAGCTAGGGAATCGCTAGGCTTCGGTCCCGCCCGTACAAAGCGCAGGGCGGAAGGGTGAAGGCTTGGGGTGGTACGAATTTATCCTGTACTCCCAGTTCCTTTTGATCCAGAAGTTGCCAATTGCAGTTTCCGACAGAGTGGCGTCGAGCCGCTCTGATCGCACCATAGCTGTAGCCTGTGCAGGGCTCAGCGGGAGCGGTGTGGGACAAGCTAGGGCATCGCTAGGCCTGACAACCCGCCCATTGGACCCAGTTCTTGCTGGAAAAGTAGTTTGCAATCAGTTGAAGTATCCAGTTAAGCGAAGAGGTAGTTCAAAAGCACCCAATGGGACACTGAACCTGAGGGCATCGGAGCCGGCCATCAACTTTGGAGCTTCACGCTTCACTATCCGACCTCAATCCGACCTTTGCATCGGCCCAGAAAAGCGCGTTGCGGCCTTCGGGGGCCCGCGCCGCTTTCTTTTTCATGTCCGCTTCTGGGTTCTTCTTCGCGTTTCGCGTCAAAGCGGGGCTCGCGTCAAACGCGTTTCGCGCGGCGGACGGACAGCTTTCTCGCTGAAGCCAAGCCCTTCAGCGAGCCCCGAGGGCCGATCTTCCGGCGTCAGCAACTGCTCCTGGCAGGGGGCCCCAAGCGATATGGGTTTGGCTCTCGGGGGACCTTCGAAATGGCTGGGGAAGACCCGGGGGTTTCCGGTTAAACCAAGCAGAAAAGGGTACCCTCGAAAGACGCGCCCGTATGCCATTGGTCACAGTCTTGTTCGGCTTCTGAATGGCTGCGAATTCGGGGGCTTCACGCTCTTTTGCTTTTCTTTTTAACCCATCCTTTTTTCCAATAGGTGCCCTATGGCAAAAAGTATCCCTGTGTTTGACCCGCTGAAAACCACCTGACCTGAGAGAGGTCTCCCGTTGGTTTAGCTCTTTAGTTCTACCTCCAATTGTTTGTGCTGTGGTCAAAGCAGTTGGGGCCATGAACCCTGGCGTCTTAGAGAGAGGGTTTTGGGGTTCAAAAAGGTGGTCGAAATGCATCACCTACCAATAAGGGAACTATCGGGGCGCACAGAAGCCATGGGAGCAATGCCGGGAATCACCCGTCAATATGCAGCAAGAGGGTGACAGGGCACATGAATGGGAACCAAGAAGGTGGGGGGGGGGGTGAAATCTCGCCAAATTCTGAAGTCAGTTGGGACACGTGCTGGAATATTGAGTGTGGCTCATAGGTTTCTCTACATCATGCCTCCCCAAAACTGTCCTTGACTGCTTGTTTTACATGTTCGCTTTTCCAGTTCAAGCCTCTCTGGGGACGCCTCGCAGACTTTTTTAGCCAACTGTCCAGGCTTCATTTCTGGACGCTCCACCCCCACATGTGTCAACACATGCTTTTTACCTGGGCTTGAACCCCCAAATCGTGGTTTTAGACCACCGTGAGGGTTCCGAAGAATTTCCACCCACACTGAACGGAGTTTCGACCATGGCACACATGTGCCACGATCAAAAACCAGGGTAGATTAAGGATAGTAAGGGCCGATCCCAACCATAAATAGCTGCGGCCGCCTTCTTGATTCTTTACATGGTTCAGGGATTACGACCATTGTAGTACCGGGTTTTTTGATTCTGACTCGCATGTGCCTCGTTGTTTTTCGAGAAAAATCCGCCGACCGAAGCTCGACCCATCGCCAGGTACCGCAGCTTCAGCGACATGGCGCGGAACATGCGCCAGGAGAGCGCCCAAATGTCCCGGCTCATGGACCGCCTGCGGGAGGCGCGCGTCGTTTCGGGGAGCGGGAGATTGTGGTTCCGGTGGCCGGGGGCAAAACAAGCTGGTATCCAAATTTGCATTTATTCTTTTAGAATAAAGAGGGAGCTGGTTGGAGCTAGGAGTTCTGTCACTTGCTGGTGCTCAGCATAGCCCATCCAACTGGTGGTTTCCTTTCGGCAATCCCCAGGGTCATTCCGTCACATTCCCTATTGCACCAGCAAGTTCTGACAGGTCCCTATATTTCCCACTGGCGATTTTCTACACCTCACCTTTTCGGCCACCATGGAAGGGTGAGTGTTTTTTGGTGGGGGTGATGTTCCAGGTGGGCTACGACGAGCTGGGCTCGCCCTTCAGCACGCACTCCACGGAGCCGGGGGGCCCGGAGTGGTTGCGGGGCTTGGAGGTCAAGGAGCCCTCTTTCTTCCCTTTTTCTCTTGTATTTTTTCGGGGGTTTGCGTGTGGTAAGGCTCCCTTTTGAGTCACCTCTTCTGACCCTTTTCACCCTTTTGATCCAGTTTTGGAGCCGGGCTGCTTGTGTTGACCCTGGGCTTGGCGTTTTCAACCGGTTTTGTATTCGGCCCTGAAAGCTATTCTTTTGACCCTGCTGGTTCTTGCGTTTGCCCCAGACGACATTTTGTTTGACCACGACCCCTACAAGGCTGATAGCGCTTCATAGATGGGTCTTGATCGTTGGCTAGTCTACTTTCTTTGTTCTGCTCGTGGCTGAAATGGGTCTGTCCTTTTTTGAGGGCACCCATTGTTGGTTGGCTTTTCAGGGAAGCCACCCAAGTGGACCGCAGCGCGCAACCATCCTTAGCGAGGCACATGGTCTGGCAAGTCGCGAAGGGCGGCACGTCTGTTGGCGAAGGGCACCCTTTAACTGTTTTCTTCGGATGAATTTGGAGGACCCCAAAGACGGATAAGATTTCCTTCCAGAAAGAGGAGCAGTAATTACGCACAAGCCCACATGTTAACGCCAGATGCCGATGCTGATGATGTTGATGATGTTGATGATGTTGTTGATGCTGATGATGCTGATGGTGCTGACAAACCTGGTGAAGCTGGTGATGCTGGTGTGGCAATGCTGGTGATGCTGGCATGGCTAGTGATGCCTGCTCGTGCCAGTTGGGCGCCCCTCACAATCCCGAATCTCCAAAGCACAGATTCCCCCAAGATCAAAAAGCAGCTTCAGGGGCCAAGACGAAAGGTTCGAGAAAGAGGCAGGCTCAAAAGCAAACACGGGGGAGAAGGCAAGGAGGGTGATAGGTATGTTTCCTCGAAGGATGATGTAGGTTGGGAGGTTGGCTGTTGCTTGGAAGGACTCTTTTTTCAGGGGGGGGTAGGGTTGTGTGTTTGTGTGTTTGTGTGTCTTGTGTTTGCTTGCTTGCTGCTGCTTGGTTGGGGCATCCCCAGCGGCCTCGTGACTAGTAGGGGTGGGTTTCGTCGGCGGGTTTCGACACCCCCTTCTTGTTGCCACCTCCTTTGGTTCTGGGAATGAGTTGACCACAACCTGACCCATCCCACTGATGGTGCGTGGGGCACGGGTTTCGCGAATTGAGGGCCAGCAGCCCTGGAGAGGACGGAACGCAGATTCAGGTCTGTGGTCAAAAGGAGATTGCTCGAAATGGACCCAGAACCCTTTTGGTGGGTATATCAGGCATATCGCAAATCAGGGTCTAGCAGAAACGGTGGCCTGTTTTTTTTTGAGATGAGATGGCACATGGCTACGTTTTGTTTTTTTCCCCAACAGCTGAAAGCTTTGGGGTCTCAGCCCAGATAGGCTCCGGGGTGGTCCGGGGCGGCCCTGAGGTAAGGTTCCACGAGGGTTCCACGAGGGTTCCACCAGGGTTCCACCAGGGTTCCACCAGGGTTTCACCAGGGTTCCACCAGGGTTCCTCGAGTTTTCCTCGAGTTTTCCAGGAGGTTCCACGAGGGTTCCACGAGGGTTCCACGAAGTTCTGCGGGGTGGCGAGCAAAACAAAGAGCACCGCACGCTGTTGGGGATATCACCTGAGCCTTTTTTTGTTGGCGTGTGCCGTAGTGTCAATCCCTATAGTTGAAGGGAAATTCCGAAAGGACCGCGTTGCCATGTTTATGGGGACAGATTGCCGTTGCAACCCAACAAGGTTAGCTGTCAGGGAGCTTGCTCAATGGGAATCGGCCTACCCCCAATCTCCTTTTATGTGTTTTTTCCCCAACAGCTGAAAGCTTTGGGGTCTCAGCCCAGATAGGCTCCGGGGTGGTCCGGGGCGGCCCTGAGGTAAGGTTCCACCAGGGTTCCACCAGGGTTCCACCAGGGTTCCACCAGGGTTCCACCAGGGTTCCACGAGGTTCTGCGAGGGCTGCGGGGTGGTGCGAGCACTAAAAGAGCACCGCATGCTGTTGGGGATATCACCTGAGCTTTTTTTTTCTTCTTCTTTTTTTTTGAGAGGACGCGCTCAGCTTGCTGGTTGGGGCATTTATCTTCAACGCCCAAATTTGGGGAATGAAGGACTCCTTATATTAAAGGTGCTTGGGCCGAGCAAGAAAATGCCCGACTTGCATTTTGCACAAATTCAGGGAACGCCGGCAAATTCGAAGATTGCGCTTATTGCCGCGCAACATGCATTGGGATTTCCAAACAGGAGTAGCCGGTTATTTTTGGGTTTTAAGGGGGAACCAAGAGGAAACCCCTATTTTGGGGGGGTCCGATTCCTTCTCCGATTCCTATTTTGAGAAACATTCCCACATGTTGATTGGGTGCCGGGGAACAATACCCAACAATAAACAACCATAGCTGTCCTTTTTGGCTGATTTGGTTGAAAAATAGAGGGCGATTCCTGGTTCGCCTGGTGGTTCCATCAACTACCAGGGAAACCCATCTATTTTCCCAAAAAGGACCCAATGTAAACCACATCCCACGGGCCAAATGAACTCGAAAGGACCTGACCGATTCCCCGGAGACCCAAAAGATCAAGGCGCAGCTGGTGGACATGTGCGGAAGCCCGGGCGCGCAAAAAAACCCAGACGCCTATCCCCCCAGAGGTTTTTGGGTCCACAGGTTGGGGTAACTGGGCTTTCCTTTGAGCGGGTAACCAGCTTTCACAAGTTGGCGCCGCTTTCTTTTCTGGACATCCACTGGATGTTTTTTGCAGGTCCCAGCCTGATGCTTCCATTGTTTCGTTCGTAGATGGAAGTCTGTCCGTTTTGCAGGACGTTGTCTTGTTGGCCCTCTTTGACCGTCGATGCGAGCGAGTGACATAGGCTGCTTTCTGCCGGAGAATTGTTTTCCTAAGGAACCGGCACATGAAGCTGACGAAGAAGATGTACCGAGCCACTGGGCTCGCAAAAATGCGCTTGAACATGCTTGAACATTTGGGGGCCCCCGGCCGTTCATTTGATTTGGAACCTCTTCAACCCTGACAGGAATGATGAACACAAACTCGACAGTCTTTTTTCGGTGTGGGATGTAAAGAGAGGCATTGCGTATTTTGTGGCTGGACAAGAACCAAACTTAACACCAAATGAAATAAATTAGTTCCCTGTGGATGTTGTGGCGGGAAATCCACTTCCCAGCAAATGGGATGGATGCACTCCCCTCTGAAAACGGGTTGAACTTGACATTGTGGGATCTAAACATCCCCACCAGAAATAAAGCCCCACCCATAGTGGCTGGTAAAACCAATCCACCCCACTCCAATCGGATTATCCACCTCGAGGCGCCGCCCGAACCGCCGGAAACGCCGAGGCGATGGACGGCTTGCTGCGAATGCATTCCTTGGACCAAGGCGGGCAACGTGCGCCAGAGAGAGCCCCGAGCCGAGCAACGTGCACCCCATACAGCGGGAGCAGCAAAAGAAAGGAACGAAGCCGCGGACGGAAAAAACGACAGGTGAAAAAACCGAGTGAAGACGTCCTATTTTTTGGTGGTGAAGGTAGATCTGGGAGTCCTGCTCCGATCGCTTGCAGAACCTACCAATGAAAAGCCATCTATTTTCAAACAACAGCACACCTATGGACTCACAACAAGACGATCGATCCCCATCGCCAGCCTTCGCAAACGCTGACGGCCAGCCGGGAGCCTAGTCTGCGCTGAAGAGGTTTCCCAGATTTCCCTTGGTGGTTCTGTGGCAAGGAGAAAAACCACAGATTCGTTTCAGCAACTGGAAGCCAACCCAAACCAAGCCAACAAGCACAAGCAAACAACGACGTGAAGTGATCGGAGCTGTGAATGTTTGCGAAATCCGCTCGCACCACGAAATGAATCCATACAGTTTGTTGGTATTTACAGGGGAATCCAATCATTCCAGGGCTTTTTAGCTGGTGCGAACGGATTTCAGCCAGCTCCAGTATCATCATCTTTTAGGTTGTCAATTCAAAGAGAGTTTCGGGTCATGTGAAATGAGGAATGGGGGAATCCCGACTGTGACGGTTTTTCCACCGTCTTGCCGCATTTTTGGGACCCGACTTGAATTTCCTACTGGACACATTGCGGGTTGGCGAGCGGCGAGTGTGGAGGCACGAACAAGCAGTTGAACCCCTACCAAAGTGGAAAAGGAGGAGCGAGCGAGTGTTCACATGGTTTGGGAGAATCGATATTACCAGGCAACGCTCTTGGTGCGAAACCCATATTCGAAGGTACCAGCATAAGTTCAAGGCTCATGTTGCAAACGGAAGTACACCAGGGTAGCGAAAGACGGCACAATTCCCTTTTGCTCTGGAACTCTGCCATCCTTCAATCAACTGTATGTGGGTGTGTCATTTGCTAGGGGACCCCCAATGCTTTTCCTTTGGGTTTTCCTTGAAGCCAACCCCCCAAAAAGGGTAGCCTCGGAAGGAAAATCCGCTCCGGGCGTGCCAGCCGTAACGGCCCAGAGCATCTGTCTCACAGATCGATCAGTATTGCTAGGGTTCTTTCCTCACCTTGTCTTTCATTTGCATATTTGTTTTGTTCCCTTGTTGGTCTTAAGGTTTCTTAAGGTTGCTTAAGTGATTTGTGTCTTGTGTTGCTAAACGCACAAATCCCCTGTTGGCTTTAATGCCTCGGGTTTTACTCTTTTCAAGCAGCTTTTATTCTTTTCCCTAAGGGTCCAAGTACTCTATACTGAGGTACTTTCGTGAAAAAGCCGTGCTTCTGACACTCCTGGGCCCGAGTACATGAATATTGCGGATTCTCATTTTGAAGCCATTTGGGAACACAAACCCAGCGCAGACCACGCGATACGTTCATCGCTGGATGGCACACGGAAGCACTGCCTAAGGTAACATGTCATACATTCGCCTCTAAAGCGGGGTGTTGCGGGTCAAAAGCCTCGGGATGCTCAAAGATGCGCAAAGATCTTACTGCCTGAGTAGCGACAAACTACCTTCTGCATTGTTTCAAGCTGAGGGACTGTTGCCGAATGTTGCGCATGTCTTCACCATGTCCTGCAAGAACAGCGATCGTGGGGAAAGTGCTTGTTCTTGTCAAAAGTGCAGCACCGATATGGCGTCGCAACATCCTTCAGTGCATCAGAATCACCCTGGTGGCATCGAAACAGCACTCGCGAATTAAATACGTTTCCCAGAACTGATGCCGCAATTTAACGCGATTTAACGCCCGGAAGCTGGCATTCACGGTTTTTAACGCAATTTAACGCAATTTAACGCAACTTTATCGCGTGATGTGTGGAAACTTTTTTCGCATGTCACAGCACTCACACATTAAACTAATGTACATTCTGAGGTTTCGTGCGATTTGACACCATTTAATCCGATTTAACTCCCACAAGTGCGCCGGCACGGCTTTGGACGCAACTTGTTTCAATCGAGAACAACTTTATCGCGTGATATTTTGCTTCAACAACCGCAGCCTAGACCGGGTGGGTTGATGTGCTAGAGAGCCCAAGAGTCCTTCTTGAGCAACCCCATGCCCCCAAGACAAGCTGATCACCGAAGGTTATGATGCAACTATGCCGCGGTTGCAAATGAGGTGAAGCTGTCAGACTAAAACACTCTTCCGCGAACGGGATGGCTGAATTTTGGTGCAACACGGTGCAACATGTCATATTCACGGCTTTTCGCCCCGAAGCCGCGCTCCTGACATGTTGAGCCAAAACACGCGAATATTACGGATTCCGTTAAGTACCTTGTAGTTACGGATTTGGACCCTCAGGGTTTCAATCAGTTTCTCCCAGTTGCGGTTTCAAACACTACTGGACATATATAGCTTTATTCTTTCCAGGGGACGCTGCAAATGGACGAAGCTTCAAGAAGCCAAGGCGAAGACATGTCCCTCGGGCTCCCTCCGGCTCCCTGTGGGTTTACGGAATCCGTTCGTTCACCGCGTTGAACCCCATGGTTGGTATTTACCGTTGGGGAATCGAATTCTTCCTTGGGTGTCTCAGGTGCAAAATGGATTTCGTCAACCCATATGTTTCCCCGTTTTGGTCTTGCTCGATACGTCACCTTTGTGGCCACGCGGGTTCAGGTTGGATGTATGGGTGTGTTTCAAAAAAGGACTTGGACTCCCAAAATTGGCGAGGCCTTGTTTCCTTTTGGTTTCCCTTTGCCAACCTAAAAGGGGTATTTGCCAAAGACAGATTCACATGGGTTTGTCTCAAAATACCCGGACAATCTGATCCTTGCTCCTGTGCCAACCCCAAAAAGGGTCACCCCCACCCCACCTCACCCCCACCGGCCCCCCCACGCCATCCTCAAAACATTGACAGACCAAGAAAATCCACCGCGCTTACCCCACCCCCACCCACCCCCACCCACCCCCACCCACCCCCACCCACCCCCACCCACCCCCACCCACCCCCACCCACCCCCACCCACCCCCACCCACCCCCACCCACCCCCACCCACCCCCACCCACCCCCACCCACCCCCACCCACCCCCACCCACCCCCACCCACCCCCACCCACCCACCCCACCCACCCCCACCCACCCCCACCCACCCCCACCCACCCCCACCCCACCCCACCCCACCCCAGTCCGCTCTCGGACTCTCGGACTCTTGGCTGTAGGTGCAAGTCCACGTCGCTCTCCCTGAGCACCTCGCCCAGCAGCGGAGCCCAGGACAGCTGAAGCATGTGGGGGTCAGCGCCCCCAAATTTGCAAATTTGGGGTATGGGTCAATGTTGAACCACCAGAGAGATCGCAGGTTTTAGTCCTTGGTTCCATTTACCAGGGTTCCATTTTGAGTATCTATTTTTGACCCACACCCATTTGGGGGTCAGCGCCTGAAACCCTCAAATTTGATTGGCTGTTTTTTGGACGGTTCTGTCTCCTGCCTGGCTATGAATTTAATGGGGAACCTGCTGAAAAGTGATTGGTGGACATAAGTCCCCACCAGCATGACGTCCACCAAAGGGTCCCTAATTAAAATTCAGACCCATTTGAGTAGATGGTTCTCTGTTTCTACTTGGTTATTGGCATGTTTTTGTGTTCGCATTTTTATTGTCTGATTGGTTTTGAGACACATCACTATCTCCAGCTCAGAACCCCAAATGATCGGCCATGCGCAGCTCAGTTTGTACCTGGACAAGTCCAGGATGGTAGTAGTCCCCTGTATATATCGTGAACGCCAGCAAAAGTCAATGGGTGTTGGGCTTGCCATTTTGGGGTTTCTCAAAATGGGCGTCGAAGGGGGACGCACAGGGAAACCCGTCACCAGTTTTTTTGATGATGCCATGAAATACACATTTGTTGTTCGAACAGAGGAGCCAGACACTTTCCAGTTGGCATGAAGCATCAATGATATGGCCTCCATTGTAGGAGAGGTGGCCTCAAAACAAGTTGGACCCTTCCATGTGACGAATGGGTTCTAACTTCCAAGCTTTTTCTATAGACTAGTGGTGTCTGGGGAGTGCTAGAGCTGCTAGGGGCGGTTATATGGATTTGCAAATTGGGCTAAAGCGTTAACCGTAGGTGGTCGCTTGTCTTGACTCTTAATAAGTATCCACTTGGGCCACCATTTTGGCTCAAGTGGACCTTTTGATCTTTTGTCTTGTGATTTGAAATCTTTCTTTCCCCTACTCTCAAAGCCATGTACGCCCCCGCCTACGCTGGTGCCGCGGTAGCAAAGGCCAAGGCTAAGGCAAAGGCCTCCATGGCAAAGTACCTGGCGAGCCTCGTGAAGAGGGAGGAAGAAGGATGGACCGTTTTGGCTGCTGAGGTCCCTCAGGCACCTGACGAGCGTTTCTTCTCCAGCGCAGATGAGCTGGAGCAGGCCCCCCTTATCCCGGCCAAGCGCAAGGCAGAGGATGAGCCGATGGAAGATGCAGCCCCTGGGGTGGCGCAGGTGCCGAAGGCCCTGACACGCCCTCCAGGGGCGTTCCTGGAGCTCCTGAACCCGCCGGAGGAGTACGTGCCCATTGAGGAGCTCCAAACCACGAGAAGGACCTTCCGATGCCCCTCGGCTGCAGCCCGCTTGGAGGAGGCCCGCCTGGATGCCCGGGCAGACGCCAAGTGGCAGAGGCGCCGGGAGCTGATGGCGAAGGTCAAGGAGCAGGCGTCCTCGGAGGAGGATGAGAACCCCGCAGCCCCCCCGCCGGGGGGGAGCGTGTTCACCAAGGCCCTCAAGGTCTCGGAGGGCCTCTACCAGTTCAGCGACGACCAGATGGCGGGCGACTTCCCTTGCTTCGATGCGACCACGGCCACTAGGCTCCGCCGACTGCAGGCCAAGGACGTCCAGCGGCTCCTGCGAGGCTTTGAGGGCCCCCAACTCAAGCAGGGGGGCCTGGAGCGCGTTGTGGAGGCCTTCTACATCGCCAAGATGAAGTACGAGCATGAGGCCCGGCTCAGCACCCCGGGACAGCAGGTTGGCAAGCGCGCTGGCTTGGGGTACGGGGGCCTGGAGAACCGCCCCCTGGGCAAGGTGCCCACATCCTGGATCTGCCCCTGCTGCACCATGCCCTGGGTGAAGAAGGGCGCCACGAAGTGCATGGGGTGCGGCAAGAAGACGGAGCCCATTGACACGGCGACCAACTCGGCCACCCTGGAGATGGCGGGCACGCATTGGCAGTTGACGGTGGATGACCAGGGCAATGCGGTCTGGACGGCGGCCCGGTCCGCGGGTGCCGAAGGCCCTGACACGGACCGGGCCCGCGACCTCAAGCTCAGTGCCTCGGTGGACGTCAGCGAGCTGGCCACCGACCCGATGGCCTGCGAGAACCCGGACCAGGCCAGCTTCTCGGTCAACGCCACCACCATCGCCCAGGAGGAGGCCAAGAAGGCGGACCAGGTGGAAGCGGTGGAGCGCTCCGCGGCGGTCCTCCACGAACTTCAAGGGGGGGCCATTGACGGAGGAGGTGATGGAGCTGCTCCTGAAGAACCTGGACTTGGACCTCTTCCGTGAGAAGCTGCTGGACAAGCTGGGTGCGGACTGGGGGAGACCCACACCGGAGCTCCTCCAGGCCCAGACCACTGCGGAGGAGGCGAAAGCGAAACACCAAGCCAGACAGGCGAAGGGCTCCCTCGAAACCAGAATGCTCGAGCCCATCGCGCCTCCCTTCAGTGCGTGGCCTAGTGAGGTCCGGGTCGCCATTGAGACTGGGGTCTTCGAGCCGACAACGGCATGGAGGGACTTCAGTATGGACGACCTCACATCCCTCACGGACTCCTACCTTGAGGCCAAGGCGGTCATCTCGCTGGGTAGGAATCCCTTCCCGGCGGCCCTCCTGTCAGATCTGCCGGACCTGACAGGGATCCCCATGCCAAAGGCGGGGGGCTCTGGTGCGGCGCGCCCAGGTGCCGAGGGCCCTGACAGGCCGCCCACCATCCCCCCAGCCTCGGGCTCTGGCGTGACGAGCTCAGGTGCCGAGGGCCCTGACAAGCCGTCCGCCACCCCGGTGGGCCTGGACACCAAGGACCCGGAGGTGCAGCTCTCGGTCCTGCGCTGGATGATGAGCAAACGGGTCGGAGAGGTCCGTATCTTTGCGGGCCGCTGGGTCCGACGATCGGGCCCGGTACACGTCCCGGATTGGGCGAAAAACCTCACCAAGGTGAATCCGGAGGCGTTGGAGAAGGGTACGCATCCCAGGAACCACCAGGTGGGTGGACTCCCCTGGGCCAGGTACTCCGTTGATGAGTTGCACCAGCAGGCGAAGGCGGGGGACCGACCCTACCCTGGGACCTGCGATCCATCTTTTGGGCTGCCCCCCACGATCCGGATGAGGACTTTTACTGGCGCGCCAGATCTCGTCCTGGACACTCCCACACCCTGCGCCAGCTCTGGGGAGTCTGGGAGTCTCTGCCACTGCTGCAGGGCCCTAGGCAGCGGGGCCCGAAAAACAAGGCCCAGAATCAGACCCGCCTGGAGGGCTGGGAGACCCTTGAAGGAGGACGCGCGGTGCTTCCTGAAGGAGGAGGGCTTCCGTTTCCGCAGACAGGACCGGAGTGGCGATTGGTCTACCGGGCCATGGGCAAGGTCCTCGCGGCCCGGGCCTTCCTCACGGACACCCCGGCGGAGGTGATGCAGCTCCCGGTCCAGGACGTGGCGGACTCCAAGGAGCAGATGATCCTGCGGGCGGTATGCGACGAGCGCATCTCGGTCCCGGTGGAGAGCCTCCAGCAGTTCCCAGAGGTGTACAAGGCCCTCATGGACCGCATTGGAGGCCCGGGGGCCCTGGCGGAGGTGAAGGTCAACTGGCGCTGCAACACGAAGCAGTGGTGGGTCGGCGCAGTCCCCGACTCAGTGGCCCCCTCCATCTACCGCAAGCTCGGCTACACCAACGACATGATCAAGCTGATGGGCCTGGACCCCTCCGCCCCTGGGTGCCGGACAGGTGCCGATGGCCCTGACATCCGCCCCAGGGGAGGCGAGGGCGATGAGGGGATTGTTTACCCCCCCATCACGGCGGACAACGTCCACGGTGTGGTGGGTAAGGACTACCGGAAGAAGAACTATCCGGTGGAGATGAAGCATGTCTTCTGGGCGCACATGGAGTGTGGCCTGGTCCTGAGCTCCGTCACCCCGTGGGAACTCATCCCGAAGACAAAAGGGGAGACCTGGGGGGGCTACATGTGCAAGTATTGTAAGGGGTACTGGCGTGCCGGGGGAGGGGGCACCCGCCTCCTCCAGATCCGGGCCGGCAAGGCCATCTTGCAGCTGGTGTTGGACGAGCCGCCGGAGGGCCTCTACAACCGCTGGGTGAAGGAGCGGCTGGAGTACTACCGCCGGGTGGAGCCCTCGGCCCCGTTGCGGGACGTCTCCATCGTGGACCAGAAGGTGCCCAGGTTCAGATTCAGCCAGACCACCCAGACAGGCCACGTCTCCAATGCCATCTGGGAGCTGATTCTGCGGAATCCGGAGGCTGCTGCGCTCAAGCGCATCGATGACATCGCGAAGGGGGCCGCGTGATGATGCGGGACAACGCCATCTTCCGGCACACCATCCAGGACCGCGGCCATCCGGAACGGATGCGCAGCGCACCCCGGGGGGGGGACAGCTGCCGAAGGCGCTGATATCCCCCCCCAGGGAACAGCGCAGGCCCAGACTTGCACCAGGCGAGGAAAATTGGCGCGGCTTGGGCTGATCCGGGGTGCGCCTTGGTTCCCCTCTCTTGTTTGGTTTTCCCTTTTCGGGGCGGCTCCCTGGGTCCCCCTTTTTCCCCCGTTTCCTCCGTTTCGGGGTTGACTTTCCGGGGTTTTGGGGGGCCCCCTGTTGTTTGGTTGGGGTTTGCACCTAGGGACTAGGCCCCCGGCTCGAGTGGATCATGATGATGTGGAGGCCCCGCCTCCCTTCCCCGTTTGGGACGACCTTCCTAGGGGCGCCAACCGCGCTCCAGTTGATTTTGCATGACCTTGGATTTGCACCAGTGCAGTCGGACGGGGAAATCCTCGTGGCGTGCTGCCTGGAATGGGTCAAAAAGGACAAGGTCGCCAACCCGGATGCGGTGGTCTTTGACCCGCGGCCGTGGACACGGATCGTGGGGCTGGCACCTGACGGCAACCACGTCCTGGTGGCCTCGGACACCTACAACTTGATCCTCGCGAGGATACTCGGCTCCCAACCACAACCGCTGGAGGAGGCGGATTTGGAGCTCGCTACTAAGACCCTGCAACAACTTCTGTTTCGTGCGGCAGGCGCCAGGCAATCGCACACCTATTCTCCACTGGAAATGGAACAGGCCATCCGGGACCGCGAAGAGTGGATCCTTTCCGGATCGATTGAGGCCCCGGATGTCCTGGCAGTGGCCAACAAGTGGCGGCATTGGAAACCAGGGAAGATCAAACCCAATTGCCGACATCTCAGAGAGCGTTGGAACAACACTTGAGGGCCAGGTGGTTGGAACGCCTCCTGGGATACTTCATCCCCTTCCGGCACCAGATCCCCTACATGCACCAGGTGATGGGGGCCAGGGAGCTGGAGGAGTTTGGCCACCTCTTTGGTGATGCCCGGTTCCGTACCATCCGGGCACACTGCTTGGCCTATGAGGGCATGCGCAAGATCGGCTTCCAGAACCTCCCCTGGACGGCCGGCGACGTCCGGCACCTCATGAACCAGGCGGTCACGTTGGAGGTCACCCCGGCGAAGCTCCAGAAGTGGTGGGGCACTTTAAAGTGGCTCTCCATTAAACTCGGCATGCTCAACGTTGACGAACACAAACAACTCCTGGAGAAGCGGAAAGCCATCCAGGAGACGCTGGTGGACACCCAGGTCAAGCCACAGCGCAAGGCGGTGGTTCCGACCCGGGCAATTGTTTGGGCCCTGGAACAAGGGGCAGAAGGGGCCCCGCCGGAGAACCGGGTCCCGGAGCTGACCAAAGCAGTGGACAGGTACATCATGGCGATGGCCAGGTTCAACCTGGCCTGCAGTGCGCGCTTCAACGACGTGCAGCACACCTCGCCGCAGACGGTCAAGTCCACGAGCAACACCCTGGAGCTGCTGGCCTGGCAAACGAAGACCACGTCGGCAGTGGCCATCAAACGGAACCCGGTCCCGCTCATCGCCCCATTGTTCTCCTTCTCGGGGGCCAGATGGTGGATCCCCTTGGAGCGGTGGTGGAAGAGATTCAGGGCCTCGGAGGAGTTCCGCGAGATGGACTACCTGATCCCCACGATCAACAAGGACAGGACGGGCTTCATCCCCCGCCCAGGAACCCCAGACAGGTCCCTGAGGTGGCTCAAAGACGCCTTGGGGAAGCAGGGCGCGCCAGTCAAGGACGTGGCTGAACTCTCATGGTACTCCTTCCGGGTCTTCATGCCGGATTTGGCATTCCAGGCGCACATACCGAGGGACCAGCGCCAGTACCTGGGAAACTGGTTCAAGGAGTCCACGGCGGATGTCTACACCCGGGAGAAGCGACACGTGGTGTGCTCCATCTGGGACCAGGTCCTCCAGAAGCTCCCGTCCATGCAACTCGAGGCAGGAAGGGCGGTCCGAGTCGACCTCGGACATGAGGACTGGGAGGACAAGGTGGAGTGCCCGGCCTCACCGAAGGCCTTGTTCAAGGAAGTCCCGGACACACCGCCCTCGAATGCCAGCTGGGATGTGATCCCCGCCAACAAGCCGGCCATCACCAAGATGGCTGCGGATGAGGTGCCCCCGCCTCGGGGTCCACTGACGGTGGTAGCCACCACGGCCCGAAAGGGTCCCACCAAAGCTTACAGCATGCACCTACTGGACACAGATGGAGTCACAGTGGGGTGCGGCTGGAGGCCGGGACCGCTCAAGATTTCGGAGCTGGCGGAGCAGGACTTCCATGCTGAGCCGGAGGTGTACCTGGGATGCACCAGATGTTTCCGGCATTTCACCTTCCCGAACACGTGGATGGCCGTGGAGCCCTACGCAGCACAGGACTCCGAGGCCTCCATCTCCCTCTCCTCGGACACCGACGAGAGCGTGGACACTCAGTCGGACAAGGAGGCGGTCGTCCTCCCGGAAATTGAGTGAGGGGTGGATAGCGCAGGTGCCGAGGGCCCTGACACGCTTCCCCCCATGCCTCAAGGCAAGGAGGCAGGGGGAGAGGGCGCAGGTGCCGAGGGCCCTGATACGCCCTCCCCGGCACCCCCCCAGGGGCCCAGCCCCGCGGCCAGCGGGGAGCGCAGGTGCCGAAGGCCCTGACACGCAACCCCGAAGGGGCCTGGAGGGGGAGACACAGGTGCCGAGGGCCCTGAGATGTTCTCACCCCTATCCCAGGGGGCCAGGGGACACAGGTGCCGAGGGCCCTGAGATGTCCCCGGGCATCCCAGGCGGCGGATTGACGGGGTCCGCACCGGGTGGACCGCAGCCGGACCGCTGGACGCACAGGTGCCGAGGGCCCTGAAATGCGACAGCGGGACCACACGGCATACGTGGAGGGAGGACCTCCCCAACGACCAGCTCGTCCGTTGGTATTGGCAGCTGATGCGATCCGTCCGTTGGGGATGGCATCAATTCTACTCCCATCAGCTGCTGAGGGGAGCTGCCCAGTGGAGCTGGGCAATCCTCCCATTTTGGCACTAATCCTTATGCGGCGTAAAGGATGCACCGTTTCGCGATTAAGGTACCAGTAGCACCAATGTGGTGCTTTGAAGAGTCTGGGCTAAAGCGTTAACCGTAGGTGGTCGCTTGTCTTGACTCTTAATAAGTATCCACTTGGGCCACCATTTTGGCTCAAGTGGACCTTTTGATCTTTTGTCTTGTGATTTGAAATCCCGCCCACCCACACCATGGCGGCGACACCAGATGAGTTGGTGGCACCACCACAGGAAGTTCCTGGAGTGTACACGGACGCAGTGGCTAAGCTCCACAAGACCGCCAGGAACCTCATGGTCCTCAAGGGCATCCCGTGGTTCATCCAAGCGACACTGTCGGATGAGGGCTTTGTCTCGATGGAGGACCTCGCGACCCGGTGGGACTCGCCCGACCGTGCAAGGGAGACGGCGCCGGGGGAGTTGGGCTTCGCCCCCAACAACCACCACTACACGGATGTGACCTCCCGGCTGATCGCGGCCCGCATGTTCCAGGTGGTTCACGCGGCTCAACGATCCATGGGAGTTGGGGCGCATGCAACAGCGGGACCCGGGCCACACACGCCCGGGGACACCGCCCCGAATCTCACGGTCTCGTGCGAACGGGGACAGCTGGAGAGGGTTTGGGAGGAGAAGACCGAAGCGCCAGTTCAAGCTCTGCGCAGGAGGCGAGATCGGTTTCATCCCCATGAAATACCTGGTAAGCGCACTCCCGGAGCCAGGAGAACGGCCATGGAAGACCACTAAGAAGAGCACGGTTGATGGCTGGGACCGGGAGGATGAGGTGGAAGAGCGGGGCGAGCCCAAAACTCGCCACCAGCTCGAGAGGATGCACGCGGTGTTCCGCAACACCCTCCTCATGTGCGTCCTCTCGTTCCCGCAGTTCGGCCAGTTCGACATCACCCGGGAGGACTTGGAGAGCTGGTACGAGTGGTTCTATGGTGAGGACATCGGGGGCCGTTTTCCCCCGCCAGAGGACCACGTCCTGGCAATTGCCGAACGCAACGCATGGCGAAAGATTCACGAGAAGATGCATGAGGGCAACACCCTCAAGGCGGCCATGCTGTCGGTCAGGCAGGACACATTGTTCTGGACACGTGAGGTCTATGAGAAGATCAAGACCTTTTCCAGGGGCCGCCCATCAACCAGGACATCCATGGACTACGCACCACCTCAGAAGGGCAAGAACAAGTCCAAGGGCAAGGGGAAGTCCAAGGGCAAGCCTGGGAACAAAGGGAAGGGTAAGACCCCGTGCAGTGGACACTCCTGCGCCATTTTACGGTTACCATTCCCGTGTAAAGAGCGAAGCCGCGACTACGGCGGGCCCTGCGGGCGCGGCGGGCGCGGCGGGCGCGGCGGGCGCGACGGGCGCGACGGGCGCGGCGGGCGCGGCGCGGGGGGGCGGGCGCGGCGGGCGCGGCGGGCGCGGCGGGCGCAGCGAGCGCGGCGGGCGGCGCGGGCGCGGGCGCGGTGGGTGCGGCGGAGCGGGCGCGGGGCGATTGCGCGGCGGGCGTGGGCGCGGGCCCTGGGGTGCGGCAGGCGCGGGCGCGGTGGGCGCGGCGGGCGCCGGCGGGCGCTGTGGGCGCGGGGGGCGCGGCGGGGCGGGCCCGGGCGCGGCGGGGGGCGGGCGGCGGCGAGGCGGCGGGCCCAACAGCGCGGGCGCAGGCGCGGTGGGTGCGGCGGATGCGGGCGCGGGCGCGGTGGGCGCGGCGGGCGCGGCGGGCGCGGCGGGCGCGGCGGGCGCGGCGGGCGCGGCGGGCGCGGCGGGGCCCGGGCGCGCGCGGGCGGTGAGCGCAGCAGGCGCGGGCGCGGGCGCGGCGGGCGCGCGCGCGCCGGCGCGGCGCAGCAGGCGCGGCACGGGCGCGGCGAGCGCGGCGGCGCGGGCGCGCGGGCGCGGCGGGCGCGGCGGGCGCGGCGGGCGGGCGGGGCGCGGCGGGCGCGGCGGGCGCGCGGGCGCGGCGGCGCGGCGGGCGCGGCGGCGCGGCGCGAGCGTGGCGGCGCGGGCGCGGCGGGCGCGGCGGGCGCGGCGGGCGCGGCGGGCGCGGCGGGCGCGGCGGCGCGGCGGGCGGGCGGGCGCGCGGGCGGCGCGGGCGCGCGGGCGCGCGGGCGCGCGCGGGCGCGGGCGCGTGGGCGCGGCGGGACGCGGGCGCGGGCGCGATGTGCGCGGCGGGCGTGGGCGGGCCCGGTGGGTGCGGCAGGCGCGCGGGCGCGGTGGGCGCCGCGGCGCGGCGGGCGAGGCGAGCGCGGGGCGCGGCGGGCGCGGCGGGCGGGGGGCCGGGCGCGGCGGGCGCGCGGGGGCGCGGCGCGGCGGGCGGCGCGCGGCGGGCGCGGCGGGTGGGCGGCGCGGGCGGGGCGGGGGCGCGGGCGGGCAGGGCGGGCACGGCGGGCGCGGCGGGCGCGGGCGGCGGGCGGGCGGGCGCGGCGGGCGTGGCGGGCGCGGCGGGCGTGGCGCAGCCGGGGGGCGGAAGTTTCCAAAATATATAAACTATAGTTGTCCTTCTCTTTCTTTTCTCGATGTTTCTCTTCTTTCTTTCCTTTTTTATTTTCATTGTTTCTTTTCTGTCCATCGTTGTTGCTTTCTTTGTTATTTGATGTTCTTTCTTTCTTCCTTCCTTCCTTTCTTTCTTTTTTTCCTTGTTTCTGTCTGTCTTTCTTTCTTTATTTCTTTCTTTATTTCTTTCTTTCTTTCTTTCTTTCTTTCTTTCTTTCTTTCCTGCTTCCTTCCTTTCCTGCCCTTCCTTCTTTATTTAGTTCTTTCCGTTCTTTCTGTTATTTCTTTCTTATTGTTTCGATCTATCTCTCTAACTATCTACCTATCTGTCTATCTATCTACCTACCTATCTAACTATCTATCTACCTATATTTCTAGCTCCCTCTCTCTCTCTCCATCTATCTATCACTCCATCCATCTATATATCGGTATCTCTCTCTCTCTCTATCTATCTATCTATCTATCTATCTTTCTTTCTACTTACCTACCTACCTACCTAACTATCTCTCTCTCTCTCTCTCTATCTATCTCTCTCTCTCTCTCTCCCTCTCTGTCTCTCTATCTGTCTATCTACCTACCTACCTGCCTACCTACCTATCTCTCTATCTACATATCTAGCTTTCTACTTACCTATCTTTCTATCTCTCTCTCTCTCTCTCTATCGATCTATATGTCTATTTATCTATCTGTCCATCTGTTTATCTATCTGCGTCGCATGTTTAACAGTTATACTGTCCGGCAGTGTTCAACGTACGGTAAGACCCCCCACCCGAACAATCAGGCGTCCCGGGGCGGTAACAAGCAGGCAGCCACCGACCCGAAAGGGAACCAGTTCTGTAACAACTGGATGCGCGGGCGCTGCCCGGGCAACTGCGGCCGCACCCACAAGTGCAACCTCATCCTGGCAATGGGCCGCATCTGCCTGGGGGACCACCTCCCGCAGGACTGCCCGGGTTGACTAGGGGCGCTGACCCCTACCCCCCGGGAGGCCTCAGCCGAGGGCCCTGACAAGGCCCGGGGGGGCGAGAAGGGGCGCAAACGCCCCAAGCAGGCACAGAAGCCCCCTCCTGCAGGTGCCGAAAACCTGACACAGGGGGGGGACAGGCCAGGTGGCGGCCATCCTCGGCGGAACAAGGATGGGGACGGCAGAACCAGCGTGCACAACGCCCTCGCCGTGATCAGAACAGCCACACAACCGGCACAACGGCGGCGCCTCAGACGGTTCCCCGCAGGTGCCGAGGGCCCTGACACGGGGGGCCGCACCCAGAAGGCCCGAGTGCCGGATGACTGGCAGCACACCGCAACGCCAAGGGACACTCCCAGGAAGCAGCCGATCCCACTTCCGGCGCCCAACATCATCAAGCAGGACCCGGTGGTTTTCCACAAGAGCTCGGTGGGGCTGAATGAAGGGGGCCAACGCCTTTCAGCTACCCCCCTGACAAGTCCAACGGAGCCGTCACCGGGATTGGACATCTTCCCGTGGATGGAGAACATCCCTGAGCGTCTGGTACAGCGGCTGAGATGGACACAGGGCACATCGCCCAAAGTTCCATCCAGTGGGCCCATCATTGTCCTGCTCTATGCAGGCAAGGAAGACCCAACTTCCTTGGACAGCTGTCTTCATGCCAACTACCCACACCTTTCCAGCATGGTGGTGGCGGTAGACATCCTACGGTCTGGACCAAAAGGGGACCACGATATGCTCCAACCCGAGCTGTATGGAGCTCTTTGCACGGCAGCAAAGCAGGGCCGAGTGGTCTTCATTGGAGGAGGACCCAACTGCAGGACATGGTCCATCCTGCGCCACATACCAAAACCGGGGGCTCCCACCCCGGTGCGAGGGCGCACTCCAGAGACACTTTGGGGCCTTCCACACCTGGACCAGGCCGCCCAGACTCAACTTGATGATGACAGCATCCTCATTCTGAGACAGATGTACATCACCAGCCTGGCAAGGGCCTCACGAGCGGCGGTTTCTCTGCCAGGGCCCAGGTCCTTCCTGGAACACCCGGAGGACCCAGTGGTGAGCAGCTCGCTGCCCAAAGCCAAGGAATGCTCATCCTTCTGGATCACAGAGGAGGGGCAGCTTTGGATGGAGGAGAACTCCTTGACAGCAATCTCCTTCGACCAGTGCCGCCTGGGCCAGCTGGTCAAGAAGGCCACTACGCTGGCCACGGATCTCCCGATCCAGGACTGGGATCAAATGCGGTGCACGCATCAGTCACATGTGGGCACCAACGAGTCCTCGACTCTTAGCAGATACCCTTGGGATATGATGGCAGGCCTGGCCAAAGCCATCGCTGTGTCACTCGCAGCGCCGGGGCACATCCGGATCCCCTCACAATTTCCGGGAAACCCCAAGGAACCACCTAAGGGGCGGGGGTCGGACCCCCCGGAAGGCCATTCCCCCCGGGGAAAACGGGGGCCCAGTCAAGGAGGCGGTCCCTCCTCATCACACCAGGGCTCAAAGCCCGGAGGCAAGAACGCCCCGAAGCCCCGCCTGCACGGGCAGTTCCACCCTGAGGCAGACACCGTAAGCCCTCGTGGAACAATGAACCCAGACTTCCCATCTCCCATGCCCCCGATGGCCGGAGATGCGGAACAACTGGGGAAGGAGGGACAGGGGGACCAGGTCCTGGACCGCCCCGAATGCCTGCCCGCTTTCAGGGTCCCACACCTCACTGACCGGGTGGCGATTGTCCAATTGGGTTTCCGCTCACGCCCCCTGAGGGATGGGGGGGGAAAACCTTCCCCAGGGAGGCTCAACCCCCCTTTTCGGAGAATTTCCCCATTGGCTACTTTGGGCGCCCTGATCATGACCCTTACCCGGCCCTGGATTGACAAGGTCCGAATGTCCCTGGCATCAGGTGCCACCACACACCCCTTCCAGGAAGCCGACCTCGAGGAGCTGCGGGCTATCCTAGGACCGAGGCACCTCCATGAACGATGCCCAGGACAACCCTTCCTCCTGGACTTAGTGTCGCACTTGGCATCCCTTTCAGGTGACCCTGATTGGGAGTTCCCCCTAACACTGAAAGAGGGGGTCCCCTTGGGAGTCTCGGACCCTACCTTGACCTCCCCGGGAGTTTGGCCCACTAAGGAGGAGCTTAAGGGAGAAGCCTGGCTGGGGGAAGATCCCCCCCCGCCAGTGGCTCATGATAACTACCCAACGGCTGAACTCTTTGCCAAGGAAATCGAATCAACCTTTTACGAGGAACGAGCCTTGGACATGGTGGACGGGCCCTTCACTCGCTCCGAGGCGGCAGAGAGGTGCCGCTGCAAACCGGAGGAACTTTGCCCGGGCCCCCTTGCAGGGATTGATGAGTCGGACAAGATCAGGACGATCTATGATGGCTCAAAAGGGGGAGCAAACGCACACATCCAGGCTCACACGGAGGAGAAGACCACCGCACCGATGGTTGGAGACTGCCTCCATGCCATCCACTGGCTCAGGACAGCGGCGGACCATCCTCATCTACTCCGAGCCCCATCCTCGGGCACTGATGAGGAACCTCGGGATGTTCACCAGCCGGTGCAGGGGCAGTCCCCAGGTGCCGAGGGCCCTGAGAGGGACCCCCACAGCACCAGCCTGCCCCCAGGTGCCGAGGGCGGCCTGGACGTCTCTCCGCGGTCAACACCCTCAGGGAAGGGGCCACTCCCAGGTGCCGAGGGCCCTGATAGGAGGGCCCCATTCCCCCCAACCCCCCCAGGCACGGAACGCCCTGGGGGGAGCAGGGGGGAACCCCTGACGTGGCAGCCGCCGACACAGGGGGAAACCTTCATCATCCTCAAGGCGGATGTCACCAAGGCCCACAGGCGCATAAAAGTGCTCCAGAAAGACTGGAAATACCAGGTGGCCTGCATCCAGAACCGGTGGTGGGTCAATAGAGTGGGCACGTACGGCATGGCCTCGGCACAACTGTACTGGGGAAGAAAGGCATCCTTGGTGCTCAGACTCTTGTACTACATCTTCCCTCAGGTGGACTGGCACTTAGTTTTTGTGGACGACTACTGCTGGGTCCTCAGATGCAGCAGGGCGGACTGGGACGCCACAGCCATCCTGGCCACTCTTCTGGCGCTGGGAGTCCCGCTTTCTTGGAAGAAGACGGCGCTCTCCCCGGTCAATACCTGGTTGGGATTCGTGGTGGACCCAATCACGCCCTGTGTGCTGCTGGCTCCAGTCAAGCACGTCATAATCCTGGCCACTCTCAAACGGCTGGCCCAGGGGGACATCTTTACCAGCAAGGAGGTGCCTTTCCTCCAGCCCTTTTGGAGCTGGAAGAAGGCCTGCACCACTTCGGGCAGGCCACCGAAGCTGGTTCGTGCTCTGGCCATCCTTCTGGGGAAGCTCTTCAACCAGAGGTTCCCACTGGCATCTCCATTTGCTCCCACACTTCCATGGACGGGGGCATCTGATGCGGGAGCTGGCAAACAGGCGGACCATGCATGGGTTGGTGGTTGGTGCTCGGACGTGCCCAACCCCGACAAGTCCCGAGTGAAGTGGTTCCAACACAGAATCACACCGGAGGGCGAGCCGTGGGCCTTCACTACTGGGGACCCGCAGCGGGCGATAGCGGCCTTGGAGCTCTTCGGCCTCCTCCTTTTGGTGAGGGCTGTTCTGCTTTGTGCAGCCGGCTCGGCTTCTCACACTAGGATTCTGGTTGCTAGTGATAACCAGGGAAACGTTTTCTCCCTGCTTAACGATTCCACTCGCAGGATGCCCAATGCGGCCATCCTCATGGAAATTGTGTTAACACTGCATGACCACCAGGTCATGTTAGGACCGTCGCATGTGAAGCGCGACTTTAACACATGGGCGGATGAACTTACTCATCCGGACCCGCAATTTCCGACTGAGAACCGGGTCTTCCCCTCAGTCGAAAGCGAATTGATCAAGCTGATCTTCGCTACTTTCCTTCCTCACCCATGATGCCGGGAGGGCATCCGGTGAGGTGGGAGGATTCCTCCCTCGCTGTGGGAGTGGCATCAATTCTACTCCCATCAGCTGCTGAGGGGAGCTGCCCAGTGGAGCTGGGCAATCCTCCCATTTTGGCACTAATCCTTATGCGGCGTAAAGGATGCACCGTTTCGCGATTAAGGTACCAGTAGCACCAATGTGGTGCTTTGAAGAGTCATCCTGACCTAAAGAAAGCCAGCACGACCCTAAATGTGTTCAATTGATTCCACACACACACACCAACACACATGATCGTCCTTTGGTCGCAATCAGAAGCCATTTAAGACAAGCCCTTATCACCCAGAGACATCCCATGTATCCAAAAAATCGCCAGCTTATCCTCACATAGTTTGGATTGGGGATTTGAACCCTTTATAGAGGGATGGAAAGCCACAAAGCCAATTTCACTTCAACGTATCTTTAGGCTGAACCCCCAAATGCCGCAACGGCTTTCCCTTTTGGTTTCCCTTTGCAACCGGAGGGGTACCAATGTACCAACGCAGGGACGGCCGAGAGCGTCTCTCGCTCTCCAAGGCCCTCGTCACTTTGCGGAGCCATCAGGCGCGAAGCGAGGGAAGCGGAGCATCCCCCGTGAAAGCCACCGTGGTGTAAGGCTTGCCATCTGAATTGGGCACCTGGCCATGGGGAGCGCTAGGGAGTGGGGAAAAACTCCCAAAGTCGGGGGCGTTCGCATGTGCCGTCAAACAATATGACCACAAGGTGGCTTTGGCTTGACACTTTCGGGAGCCTCAGCGTTCCTGTCTGGCAATGGGAAACTGCATGAGCCGGGGGCTTCTTGGCCAATTCGAGCGATTTCGGGGGGACGGGGGATTTTGCACGGGAGAACTGTGAGGTTTCGACTCATATTCTGGGTGGTGTGGGGTTGGGGGTACTTTTTTTGGGATTCGACTCAGTTCCAAGGGGGGTTTTACTTTTGGTGGGGGAGAATCGCTCCCTTGCAGGCCGCAAAACCGACGGCAAGGCGGCTAGGGGGAAGGGACCGGCGATGCTTTGTCGGTTGCCGCAGGCAACCAGTGGCTTCCAAAGGCTGGTTCTGGTTGCCGGATGGACCTGGGTTTGTTTGGACCTTTGAACCCCCCTGACCGGGAAAAGGGAAGGGACCCGAACCCCGATCTGAACTTTTCGTCCGAGCCTTCTTTTGGGACAACCCTGGAATAGGGTCGGTTGGGTCGCACGAGCCGGACGCTTTGAGGATCCGGGCGTGGTACCCTTAGGGTCCATAAAAAAGGGGTAAGCCAAAAGCCACGCGAAACAGGGGGTGTCAACCCCGATGTTTGACGACATACTCCTCTGACTCTCTTTTTTAAATTTCACTTGGTACAGCCAAGTAGTCCAAGTTACATGTGTTGGAGACAGGCCCATGAGTTGGCTTCGGGACGGTTCAGTTAGGTGCCGCCTTCTCCAAATACCAAGCTCTGTTTGATGTCAACCCCTCACAGGTAGTCAATCCCTGTGTGTTTTCCCAGGTTCCTCAACATATTCCCAACGGAAAGGCAAGACCATTCGAGGGGGGTGGAGTTTTTCACTGGCCGGGGACCTGAACCCAGGCAGTCGCAAGCTTCGACCGTGCGAGGCAGATGAAGACACCACGGCGTGTGAGATAGACTCTTCGAGGCGCGGCTTAAGAGCTAACATCATTGGACCAAAGTCCGGGATTTGGCTATGGTTTGGCTCACCCAGATGGCCCTCGTGTTTGTGCGACCTCCCTTTTGTTTGGTCCATCTTAGAAGGGAATCTGGGGGGTAGGTAGCCATAAAGTTTAGTAGGGGACATGTGTTTAATCGCGACATCTGGGCAGGTAGCGAGTGTTTTTCATGCTGATTTAGGTAGTTTGGTTACCTCCAGGTTTGAGGGGGAATGTTTGCCAAAGCTCATGTTCAATCCCTACACGGGCGCCTCTTTTGTTGAGGGTGCCCTTGTTGTTGCTGTTTTGACGGAAAAACCCAAAAGGAAAGCCACCAAGTTGGGAGGTCCCCTTGAAACCACACACCGGTGTGTCTTTGTTCGATCCCTTCTTGGATGGCTTTAATTGACACAAGGAAAACCACACTTTCTCTTGGGTCCAAGGAACAAAGACACCTATCCAATCTGGGTCGCAGAATGGGACGCCGAGGCTCCGCGACTGGGCAAACAAACTACTTGGGCAAACGGATCTTGCCCTTTTCTGGTCAAGTTACCACTTTCCGTAAAACATACGGAGAGACTGGCCCGCTTGGTACAGAAAGCGTGCAATGGATCTGGGTGTGTCACTTTTCAGCCCGGCGTCGGTTTTCCTTTTGGTGGCCCTTTGACCAAATGCACCAGAAAAAAGCGCCGAGGCGCCGAGTGCCGAGGCGAAGGGTAGCCTTTTCAGCAAAAGGATGTGGCCACCCCAAGGCTCCAAGCCTCAAAGCCTCGCAAACCCTCGCTCGATGGAAGCCATGGCTCCAGGAACTCCAGCAATCGCAGCTCGCAGGTGCAGGAGAGAGAGGTTTTTTTTTCTTCTTGGTTTGAAACGCGGGCGTGTCTCTTTGGAGGGGGTGGTTCTATGCTTTTCCGAGTTTTTCTCTTCGCTGTTTTTAAGGATTTCTCCGCCTTGTTTTTGGGAAGGGGGGGGGGGTTGGGGGGAGCTGAAAAGAAAAAGATGGATGAAAGAAACGCCACGCCTCTCCAGCCCGACTTTTTTTTGTTCTTCGCATTGTGTTGCCATCTGCTTCCAGTGTATCTTCCTGGCAATACTTGGGTGTTGGGGAGTTAACTGTCTGACCGTGCTTCTTTCTGCTGGGTCTCAGAAACCAGTTTCAGGAACATCTTCATGGGTGTTTCGCAAAATCCGGGCCAATGCTTGGTGGGTTTCTTTTTGGCGTCCCTTCACCAAAAAGGGTTGCCGAGTTGAGATAGTCCACCGGCCCAGGTTCTGATGGTTGGCTTAGATGGCGAGCGCGTTTGTGAAAGTCACACAGGGGACAGCATAATTTGGGGGGTTGTGTGGTGAGTGAATAAAGACGGAATTTGGCTGTGGTTGTCAAACATAGGGTAAACCCAAAATGGGTTGCCCGGCCAGATGGAACCGAGGACTACACCTGCGGCTTGGTGGTTTAAGTTTGACCCATACCCAAATGAAAAGCAAGGGCAACCGCTAGGTGTCAATGTCCCTGCTAGGCCAAAAGAAAACCTTGACTCAAAGCGTGCGGTCCGGCACAGGCGTAGCGGCGTATCGCTCGCAGCCAGACCAAAATAGCAGCGCAACAAGTTGGAAGGTTACATGGGACACGTCGAGTATCGCCTTTCGACTGAACGGACCCGCTAACAAACTGAGAGGCAGGGTTCAACTGACGGTCCGGACGTTGCCCGAGACAGACGGGTGGAAGCAGACAGGGCAACCTGCTTTATTAGCATTTACAGAGAGAATTCAAGGATTCAAGGCTGATATTGTTTAAGAAGCAACTTCGAAGCTCGCGAACATAATAGGATCATGTTCGGGATGGTCATCGAGCAACAACACTCGGAAAACAGCTGTTTTCAACACAAACTTGTTATTCAGTGCATTGGAAACGTCACAAAACACTGCGAGGGCTCATGTGAAATGGACGCGGCTTTGGAAACACTGCAAAAAACAGTACAAATGCAAGTCCCCTGCAAGTTGACAAAGTGAGGGTCGTCTACTTTTTGTGGCATGCTTCATGAACATCATCGCTGAGATTATTGGATGTAGAAGGCCAGCGCGGCAGCACTCTTGCATTTTCAGCACTTTCACAAAGGACCTTTGAAGCAGTTCGCCGGAGACACAACTCCGGCAGCTGCTTTGCTGCAAAAAAGGCCAATGCACCAGCCACAGCCTCAAGGCCAGGACTTTTATTCAGAAAGTGCATAGCCAGCAGGTTTCTGTGCTCGATCGGGTCTTTAGAAGAAGAACTGATCACTTGGGCGGGGGTGCTTACCATGTGTTGGGTGGGATCACTTGGGCGGGGGTGCTTTCCACGTGTTGATCACTTGGGCGGGGGTGCTTACCATGTGTTGGGTGGGATCACTTGGGCGGGGGTGCTTACCACGTGTTGGGTGGGATCAAACAAAAACATGATGTCATCTTGTCGGGGAACCCCCCGTCTGGAGGGTCAAATGATCCGTCTGGTGGGTGCAGGTCTGCGAGACTTCTTGTTTGGCCCTTCTGCATCATCACCTTGGGGTTCCTCGCTGGGGCTTGCAACGGTGGGTGTGCTTGCACCAGCGCTGCCTCGAGATTGCCTTCCGGCCTTTGGCTGGGCCTTTGCCTTCTGTGCTGGCGCTGGGCCACAAGGTGTCTCCTTTCTTGGGAGGCGGATCGTCGTTTTCTTTGTGCTTCAAAGAAGCAAACACCGAACAACGTGTGTGTCTCTGTGTCTGTGTCTCTTTTTTTTTGACAGGTGTTTGTTTCTTTGTGGTATCAAAGGGAAACCCACACAAAGATTCGGGGCCCTTGGCCCTTTCTGGGCCCCGCCGAGTCCTGCGCCGTTTCGCGGTTTCGCGCAGGACTCGCCCCGGTACTCGGTGCCCAACTGGATGCGCCCTGACTTGGCTGTGAAGCCGCAGGCCCGGGTGCGTTTTTGGGCGGTGCAATGGGAAGGAGGGTCGATGTGTGTTTTCCTCCCCCTTTTTTTTCTCTTCAGGGAAAAAAAGAGAAACAAGATGAGCGTGGTTTCCGTACTGTTTGGTTGCTGAGGCTGGTTTCGTTGGTTGGTTGGTTGGTTGGTTGGTTGGTTGGTTGGTTGGTTGGTTGGTTGGTTGGTTGGTTGGTTGGTTGGTTGGTTGGTTGGTTGGCTGGCGACTTTGACGATGCAGGAAAAAGGCACCTTTTGATCGGTGCCGGGTGGAATGGATGAAACCCTGTGACTGGTATAAACCGCCCAAACTGGCGCGCAGATTCGATTTTGTCCACAAGTCTGGAGCAGCCGAGGATGACACGCACTCGGCGGACGGAGACGCGGAAGGCGGGTAGTCCCAACCGCTCTCGCTTGGGACTATGACAGTTCTTCTCCGGTTCTCGTGGAGGCCAGCTCGATTCGACGGGCTGGAATTGTACCGCCTTCGCCTTCTCACCAATCCAACAAGTGGTTTCGATGGACACTTCAAACGGTCCGTTGCCTCTTGGGATCTGGCTGGGGCCTCCCAAAATGGTGGGGCTTCCCTGAAAACAACCCGCCCTTTTAAGCTGGTTGCCCTTCACCGCCCCCTTTAAGCCCCCCAACCAGAAAAAAAGGAAGAAGACAAAACAAACAAATATATATATATATACACATATATATATATATATATAAACGCACACACACACATTTTTTTTAAACAACAAAAACAAATAAGACAACCAAAAAAAAAACTTAAAGCAACAAAAACGTATCAGAGCCCTTTGGGCGCGCCATTCTTTCGCCTCGAGGCCACGGCGCGGAGGAGGACTCCGCGAGCGCTCGAGATCCGGGGCTTTTTGAGTCGAGCGGTTCGGTGCTGTTTTTGGAGGTGTTCTTTGGCGGGGACCAGTTCCCCCAGGTGGCGTTTTGTGGGTGTCTCGTTTTTTTCTTTAGTGTTCTGTTCGAGGGCCATTTTTTTCTTTGGGCGGTTTTTCAAAGGGACACCAACAAAGAAGCGCCATGTTACCATGTTTTTGTGGGTCTTGGTGCAAGTTTCTATGCAAAGACGAGCCATGTCCCTCAAGAACCCCAGACGTGATCTCCAAGCTCCCACCGGCTTCGTTTTTGGCCCAAGGTCAAAGAGGTGGGGGAGAAGCAGGGGCCGGATCCAACCCGGGCGTTCTTTTTTCTAGGTGGCTTTATTTATTTGTTTGTTTATTTGTTTATTTATTTATTGATTGATTCATTTATTTACTTGCTTATTTATTTATTTATTTATTTATTTATTTATTTATTTTTTGGGGGGTGGGGAACCAAAAGGAACACCATCAAGGGGGGTCCAAATCCGGAACAGGGCGAGCCACCCATGTCCGAAGGTGTGCATTCCTTTTGGGAGGGGGAACGAGGGCACTCGCCAAGTTTCAGCCAGCAAGCACCCGGGAAAGCCTAAATGCCCCCATGTCCTCTCGGAGAAACCTTCGGGTCGTGCCAAGCAGGTGTTTCGCCAGGGTCCCCAGTCCCTAGCTGGTTGGATGGGAGCCCTTCGGGAGCTCCGAAAATTTTTGCCGGTCTACAGAGGGAGCCGGAGTTCTGTAAGGAAATGGATGGTGACGTGAGACAATTGGCTCGCATGTGGCGAGGATGTGGCGACCAACACGTCCTCCTCGCCCAGCCGTCAGCTCAGTCAGCTCGCCGAGAGATGACTTGAGCAATGCTTCGAGAGCTACTGTCTCACCGTTTTCGCCGGTAGGAAGTGTGGGTTCACCACCAAAACATCAAAATTGCTAAACCATCACTAGAATCACTGAGTCACCAACAATCATGACCAGGATCACAACACCACCCGAATCACCAACAACCCCCCCCAACATCACCAAACAATCACCAACAAAAACAAGTCAAAGTGTCAGTGTGGAACACGAGAAACCGAACATTCACTCGTTCGATGCCATCGGATCTTCTCAATCGGCTCGGTGCCGTCGGACACAAGTTCCAGCACCCCCTAACCATGTCAATCATCCCCTTGGTTGGGTCCTGGTTGTTGCTGTGCTTTTGTTTGGCTCGCAAAGTCCGTTTACTGGTCGCTGGCGGATTCGTGCTCAGACCAATTCGGATTCGGATTCGTTCGGACTACTTCCCTGTGCAGCAAGCAGTTAGGTTTGTCTCCCCAGCCTTTGCCCCCAAACGACCGGAACCCAGGCCGCACTGAGCCGTCCTCGCCAGAGCAGAACGTGCCGCTGCCGGGGCAGGAGGCGCGGGAAACGTGGTGACCCCCAGGCCATCCAACATCGGTATCAAAGCACTTGGTACGTCCACGAGTTTTCTCCATTTCCCTTTTTGAAACGTCCAAAAGTGCATCGCTTTTTTATGGACACCAGTAAACTGCAACCTTTGAAGGGGAAATCTAATGACCCTCTAGGTTTTACAAGTTGTAAAATGAGACAAAAGGGATTGGTGGGCCTGTCAAATGGCTGTAGCCTAGTTTCATGTTCCTTTTGATGGGGAAGACGAGGGAAATGGAATTGGGTCCTGGACACCCCACCTTTTCCCTCCCTGTTATGGTAGTGGTTTTGGGTCTCATTTGATACCATTGATCGAGACCCAAGAGGGCCAAATCTATCATCGGCAGACGGGTCTCTGTACAACTGGGCTTGTTCTTTTCCTCCTCAAGTCTGCATTGGCCCCCCCCCCCCAAACGGGCGGTTTTTGTTTGGTTTCCTTTTAACACCGTCCAAAGGGCACCCTCAAAAAGGACAGACCCAATTGACCTGCTGAGAACTGCAGTTTTCATCTCTCAATCCTGCGTCCTGCGTCCTTCAAGGATTGAACATCGACCAGGGCAATTTCGGCATCCACGGGGTTCGTAGTTTACGTGCTGACCCGTGTTCATTTTCAGGATTCCAAATACCGAGCTTGACTCTTGGCAGCAGCTGCCAGGCCTTCAGAGAGCACAAAACAAGCCGAAGCTTTCGGGGTGGGCGTCTTGGTGGATCCCTAAATGTGGCAATGCTTCAGATCTAAAAAGGCGTAGCTTGGCTTCGGCTCCCAGCCAGTGCTTTTTTGGGATCACGCAAGCATGGGGCCTTTAGTTGGCTTTGTCCCCATGGCCTTGGTTATGATATGGGGTGTTTTGCTAGGATGGCTGCTTGAATCCGCGGCGATGCTGCCTCTTGCTGCTAATCTGTCGGCGACCTGCAGAGGCTTTTTGCTATTCTCATCCTTTGACGGCCGTGGTCCTATTGCTCGCAGCGATTTTGGTTGCCAGTCTGGGCACGGTGACGACCAGGGCACTGCTGTTGGATGCTGATGGAGGCTGAGGATGCGCAAGGCAGCAGCCGCCAGGCTATGTTGGGAGTTCGTACGGATTGATGAAATCCAGCTAAGGGCGAGTATGGCTGACTGCTCAGCATCCCCTGCATTCCTTGCATCATCCGGACACAAGCCATTTGGACTCAAAACATCCCCGACATCCCCAGCCCCACCACAGACTCCCAATGCCAGTTTGTCAAAAGTTACCGTCAAAATTGGTCCTGAGAGTGGGCAGCACCCGCCAACCCACCCCTTCGCCAACATCCTCAGCATGCCCAGCATTGCGGCATCACTCAGCACTATGCAAACCTGCCAAAAATTCCTGCCAAAATTTGGCCCGTGGACGCTTCTTCTGATCTAGCAAGCGGCTTTCCCACGAGAGTGGAGCAGCACCACATGCGAAAGAAACAAAGAAAAAAACAACATCGCAAATGCCGTGCTTTCTGGTGGTTTCGCCTTGGTTTTTGGGGGATGCCTGGCTTTTGGCTTCTTCGCGCTGTGGTGGGCGGCGTGTGGGCCGTGAGAGGACCTGAATCAGAGTTTGCTTTTGGGGGACCTCCTTGTCAGGTTCCATATGGCTGTGGGTCAAAACCAATGGTAGGTGCACCACCCATTTTAGAACATATTTTTGGGTTGGATTGGGAAGGTCGGGGGGGGCTAACCGATTTGGAATTTGAAAAGCCCATGGCCATATTAGATATACAACCACAAGACTGGTTCCTTTACTTGGGGATAACAGGGATGGTCACCCACCTAGTCCAACCATCATAGGCCCTTGGGAGTTTGAACATGGCACATATGGGTCTATGGGTCTGTGGTTTGCGTGAGGGGTGCCCCTTTTTCGCTTCTTCGTAGTTTTAAAGGGACACCCACAAACCACCATTTCGGGGCGTTTATCCGAAGAAAAAAACGACGAGCCAGGGAGTAATTTGCAGAGAAACGGCTCCAGTCACCGACTCGCGCTAAAGCCATCCCACCCGACCGCGCCCTGCTGTTTGGGTCTGGTCAGGGCATGCCGCGGCACGAGACCTTCTTGTACCACTTGGAGCAGCAGGAGCTTCACAGGCTGCTTGGTAGCTTGAAGGGCTGGGTTCAGAACAAGTTTGTTGGGAGGAATGGATGGATGGATGGATGGATGGTTTGTTTGTTTTTCTGCTTGTTTTTTGTTTGCTTGTTTGTTTGTTTGCTTGCTTGCTTGCTTACTTTCTTTTTAATTGTGTAACACCCATGTGGCTCATGTGTAAGCTGTGCACTTGTTGCAATTTCTTACTTGCTTTCACAGTAGTATGGATTTTCATCAACGTCTTCAACCGCCGTGAGACAATTCTCCGGGAGTTGTGAGACAAAGAAGCTGTACACGTGTGGAAAGAGCCGTCTTGAGACGGCTCTGATACTTGTTCGAGTTGTTAGAGTAGAGGCGTGTCGACTGGGCAGATAGCGCATGTTTTTTTTCCTTGTACGTGTGAACTGAAGGGCCGAAGTGATAAATTTGCGCAAGAACACTGCTTGCCATGCCGTGGCCGCTTTTTTGGGCGTGTTTTGGGTCAAGGTCAGCCAACCAACGCATGGAAAAGGGCTGCTTCTAGGCGCCAACTTTTCCCAGAGGTGTGTTCTTTTTTTCCTATTTTTTTTGGCAGGGTGAGGAAAGAAAGGCTCAGGGCCCCCGAGATTATGAAAGGTTATGTGGGTCCGGTCGCTACCAAAGGACATTCCAATTGAATCCCGTTTTTTGGGCCACCCCCTCCCGTACAACGGGGTGACTGCAACATGAACACTTAGCAAGGTGACCAGGTGTGTAATGTTTGAGCCGAAAGGTACACTTGGGGTTGGTTTACAGGGAAGCCACAAAGGACGCCTTTTCCTTGGACCCAAACCCAATAAGGCCAAATTAAAGCGACCAAATATTTTCCAGTTTTTGTAGATTGGATTGTGGTTTTTGGTTTTAAGGAAATACAAAGAACCTTTTCTTGGAGGGTACCCCTTTGTGGCGTGTTTTAGAAAGAAAAACACCAATTTGGGGGGGTCCTTTCTGGAACACCCCAAAATGGCCTCGGTTCTCCCTTTTTGGGTTTCCCTTTCACCCCTCTGCAAACATGGGTAACTCCAAAAAAAACAGACCCGCTTGTCCAGGTGTTGCCTATGAGGTCTTTTTGGGGACTCGAGCCGTCCGACATGGGTTCCCCACATGGAACTTCCGAGCGTCAGGCAGGTGACGCTGGTGGTGCCTCCGGGGATGGATGAGACGCGCCGGGCCAACGCCCCAGAGACGGAAGCGGTATGCTGCGGCCGAGCTCGAAGTGCACGTGCTCAAAACGTGGGTAAATGGAGGGTAGTGAGGGACAATCCCAACCATAAAGTAGCTGCGGCCGCCTTCGAAATTCTTTATATCGTGGGTCGACCATTTTAATACCGGGTTTTGATTAGGACTCAAGGCCACGATGAACACCTGGGATTATGGCAGGCTTGTGGGTTCACCGGGGGTTTATCCAACCACTTCTGTGCTTAACAAAGGCGGGGTTAGTCTTTGGGGCGCCAGGTTTTGGTGCCGCCATTTTGAGTCTTGAAGCATGGTAGCCAAGTGAGTACGAGCACCGAGCACTTTTCTTCGGCTCCCGGTCCCGCGTCCTTGCCTGGAACAAAAACCGGCCCCTCCATTTTCACGTGTTCGGACGCCTTCCCGCAGGTAGAACTCATCTTTCAACGCCCCGCTGAAATGGAGGGTGTCCTACCCGCTTCTCGTTTTTTGGCCCTACAGAAGTGGCGAGCGCATTAGTAACCCTGTGACACTTGGCACCTGAAACCTTTTGCTTGCACTATGTATCATACACACACACATATATATATATATATAATATTATAATATACGCATGGGTCCAGTGTTTTCGCACCCTACCAGTTTGGGGGTGACTTCAAAAGACCCCCGTTGATTATATATGTATATATGTAATACATGTGTAAGGGTTGACCCCCCCCTCCCCCCCCCCCATTTTGATTTCAGTTCTCTTTTTGTTGAGGGGCGTGGGCAGCGAACAGAATACACCTATGCCGGAGTCACAGTTCAGGTGTTGTTCCGACCAAGGTGCGCCTTTCCTCATAGAGCCATGGCAGGCGTCGCAAGCTGGTGACAAAACAGGCAACTTTCAGTGACTAGCAGCCAACTTTTCGACCAAGTTGGTCATGAGCTTCCCGTTTTGCCCACCATTTGGGTATGGGTCAAAATCAAAGCACCGGGGGACCGCAGGTTTTGGTCCATGGCTCCACTTACCAGGGCAACCCATTTGGGGGTTCCCCTATTTTTGACCACCACGGGCATTTGGGATTCTTGAAAAAGCGGGGTTTCGGGGTCTCAAGCGCCCAAAAAACAATTCCCGCTTGAAAGCCACTTGGTTGAATAAGAAGGGACCCCCCCAAATGGTGGTTTCCTCTTGGTTCCCTTTGAAGCCACAAAAGGGGGACCCTCACAAAGGGACAAACATCCATATGAATCTTTGTATCCGTCTTCAGTGGGTTTTGGGTGAGGTGAACTTTATCTTTGAGGAGCAGGAGATGACGGTCGCCATCCCTGAGGGATACGACGTTGGCCAGCAGGCGAGGTCGGACTCGGCTGCCCGGTAGAAGGGGTTAAGCTCCACTTGTCTTGGAAATGTACCCAACACGGAACCCTGGTGAATGGAAACGAGGACAAGCACCTGCGGGTTTTTAGTGGTTTAACTTGGACCCATACCCAAACAACTCCGGAACTGGGCCCAAACCGTTATGGGATCCCATTTTGGGTGGTAGGTGAATTCACCACCCATTTTGGAACCTATTTTTAGCGGGCATTGGGATGTTCACTGGGGGTACGATTTGGATTTTGACCCACGGCCAAATAACTCCGGCACTGGGCAAGCCTTTACTGATGGACGAAAACCAGTTGAGACTCGCGGCTTATTCTCAGGGTTTAAAAACCGGATTTTGATCGCCATCCACAGTATGGCTTGCAGATCCATTGTTCTGCTGAGATCTGGTCTGGAGGTCTCAGTTTGGAGGTTCTCAAAATTGCGGGGCTCTACTGTAGCTGGTGTAGAGCGTGTACGCAGCTTGTAACCACCTTAACAGCTAACAGTCAACGGACCTCTTTGGAAAGCGAAGTTACCGTTTTTTTTAGGAACCCAACATTTAGATGACGGTATAGCGACCTCATGAGAGAATCTCGGAGCGGAGCCTTTGCGGATCCCAGGTTGGCTTCGGCTGAATCACCCCCACCCATTCCCCGAGAAAAAATCGCCGAAGGAGCCCAAGCTACTCATCCACCGCTCTCTTCGTTTCTTGGGGCTGTCACTTCTCACTTCGCCCCTCAACCAGCTGACTGTCTGTCCAATGGCTCCTGTATCACGTTTCCGACTGGCTGACGTTTCCGACTGGCTGACGTTTCCGACTGGCTGACGTTTCCGACTGGCTGACCTCTTCCTCTTAAAATGTCCCCTGCGGGTTCAGAGGGAGAGAGAGAACCCACACTGCGATCTTTGAACAACACCCAATCTTCGTGGGCAGGGCCCCTCTCACCCATCCCATCCATCCCATCCATCCTGCCCATCCCCATGCCCGGCTCGCGCAGTGGATCGGAGGGGAGCGCCCCTCTCAGCCTCCGAGGTGACAGTGCAAGTGCCCACCCGGAAGCGCCCGCCGCTGGAGCGGAACGCCACGCAGGCCGCTCGAATCGTCGAACGGAACGCCTCGCTTCGAACATCGGAGCGATTTCCGTGGCCAGAAACCTGGGCATTTGCGGCATACCTTGGAAGATCCGTTTCCTCTAAGGGAGCTCCGCGCCAGGTGGGGGGAAAATCGCGGGAAGGTGGGCGAACCGCGGTTTTTCTCTTTTTTCGAGACCAGTCTTTTTCCGGCTTCTCCTGTATTTGAGGCCTCAAGGGTCTCAAGATTTTGTTTTCTCCCGGCTTTGGAGGTGCAAGAACTGGCCCCATTGGAATTGCGGGGAACTCCCCCCTTTTCTTGGCGGCCAGCCATCCACTTAGCTTTTCAGCTTGGTGTTTGGTTTAGTGACTAGTGGGGAAACTTCCATTTAGCCGAAAGTGAGTGGGGGTTTCCATTTAGCCCACTGAAAGTGAAGCTTTTAGCAGGGGCCCACCATCGAAATTACACGAGACGGAGGAGAGGGCCATCTCTCCAAAGAAACACATTACGAACAGCCATGTGTGTCGTTCGCCTAAACGCATAACCTAAAATAGTGGCGTTGCTTAACTCCAAGGGTAGCTTAGGCCCCGGCTGTGTGTTAAAATGGGCCCAAATCCTAGATAGTGGTCGTCCTTCTGGTTTCTTTCTGGATTTGGTTTCCTTCTGGTTTCCTCCTGGTTTCCCTTTCAACCCACAAAAGGATGCCTCCTGGTTTCTCAACCTTACAACCCTCCAGACCCTCCAAAGACCCCAACTGCAAGCCCGACCCACTATCTGAGCTGTTCAAATGTAATTCTTCATCCTTTGGGGTACGCAAGATCCTTGTGGCTTCCCTGGCCAAGCCGCCATTTTCAACAGCCCATAGAACCCCAAAACCGGAGGTGCCACCAACCCCCCCCCCCCCCCAAAACGGGTGCCGCCCCATCAGCCCACCGGCGCGCCTCCCGCGATCGCCGCGCCCCCGCGATCGGATAGGCCTGGCACCGGGGCCGCCAGCATCTGCCGGACCGGCACGTCGCCCGAAAGCCCGGTGGACGGGGGGCCGATCGGCCTCTTTGGGGGGGGTTCGGCGATCCGATGCGGGGCGACGTGGGAGGGGGGGGGGCCTTATTCGGAGGGCCCCAGTTGACCGGCGATCCCATGGGTGACATGGGAGTGGTTTCGCTACAAGCCGCTCTTGAAAAGTGTGTCCGTTTCTTATGTTGGCACCCGGTTGTTTAGCGCCAGTTAAAAGGATGTGGCTTCACTGCTTTTGCAAGCCCACAAGGAGTGGGCTTTCTTGTTTGAGCACCAAGTTTTTGGTGGTGTGATTTGTGGGCTGTGTCCTTCCTTCTTTTTAGCTTCCTTCTTTTCTTAGGGCACCGGCTTTCTTTAAACGGGCAATCTCAAAAAAGGATTTGCCCCCTTTCTTTTTGTTGCAGGTATCCTTGACGTTGGGAAGCTTCCCCCCCAAAAAGACACCGCCAACCACGCTACTTGACATAGATGAAACCCTTCAATATGCCTGACGTGCCACACCGGCTGGTGCAGGATTTTGTCCACAGTACTTGTTCAATGACCCACACCCCAAAAGGAAGCTCACGGCAAAACACATACACTCACACACCCAAGCCGAAAGCTCGATCTTTTTGGTGTGATGTGAAGGAACCGACTCTCCCCTGAAAGAGGATTGTGAAGCTCAAGTTTTGGAATATCTTGGTACTGGGCACAAGAGACCGCCCCGCGCTGAGAAAGCAGATCCGACTCAATTCTCTGCACCATGAGGGTAAATGCTAAACAGATAAACCAAAGGAGCATCCCAAACTGGAGCTACACCACGACACTTTTTACACGGAACCGCAAAAAGGCGCGCTGCTCCGATTCCAAGAGATGCCTCTCTATTGACGATGCATTTCAGGTTCATTTGTTGTTTTTTTTAAAGGGGAGAACTGTGTTTGTGTGTGTGTGTGCCAAGGTCATGGAAAACCTGCGACACTGCTGCCGCGTGACAACGCCCGCCTGGCATGCATTTCTGTGGGTGCGGGACGGCACGCCTCTTGTCGACGCTCGCGGTAGCCCTTTGGGTAGCCCTTTGCTGCCGCTCAAGTTTTTGAGGGTAGCCCTTTGACGCCAAGGAACCCCCATATTTTTGGGGGGTTACACCCCCTCCCAGGCCATTTCCGGGTGCCCGGCTACAGAAAACCCACCATGTTTTTGGGAGCCCCATTCTTGCCTCATCACATCTATGGAGTTCACGTTTGTGGCATCAGAGGCCTGCAGGTTACCGGCGGATAGGATTTGGGACAAGCAGAAGCCTAAGATGATTTCCACTTCCCAACCGAAGCCACCCGGCCATGGGATCCCATTTTTGGATAGGTGAATTCACCACCCATTTCAGAGCCTATTCTAGTGGGGATTGGGATGTTCACTGGTACGGGTTTTGACCCATGCCCAAATGAGAATCACAACCACTACCGAGTTTCCTCGGGTAGCTTTTTTATTTCGGGGAAGTGGCATAGACCATCCTGATTTTTCCGTCGCACCCATGGGTTTTTTTCCAGGTCGATCTCCTTGGACCATCCGGAGTACAAGACGCGATACCAGCTCTACGGCATGTTGCAAGGCAAGAGCGCCGCCCTCAGTTCCGAGCCTTCAGGCTGAAACGGGTGGCAGACGGCAGAAAATGATGTGGGAACTCGTCTTTTGAGTTGGTTACCCTCTTTTTTTTTAAATATATATATATATATAACATCAAAAGGGCAACCGAAATCTTTTTGGGGGGTGCAACCTTTCAAATGACACGCCCATGTTGTTTGCTTCTTTTTGAGTTTCTTTTTTCTTGGCGGAAAGTGACGCATCCCACATTCATAGATTCATAGGGGTGTTTTGTTCACCCACAGTGATTTATATCTCTAAAAGAATTGGGACACCCCCAGAACCAGCCATGTTTTTTGTGGGTCGTCTTTTTGTGGGGCTACCTTTTTTGGGGTTGGTCACCCATTTTTTGGGTGTCCCACTGGCCCCACTCCGGCGCTATCGCTATCCGCTATCCGAGGCATGACGCCCATGCTCCCAGAAATGCCGGAGGGGGACGAACAGGATGCCCTCACAGATGTCGCAGAGGCGTCGGGCATTTCTCCGGAGCTGATCTGGATCGAAGCACTGCAAAAGGGAATTCGTTAGATTTCGTCTGAGAGGCTTCATTAGCAGAAAATTGCCACGGATCGCACCAAGCGCCAGCGACAAGCTCTTGCCCAATGAATTTAGTCCGCCTTGGTTCCACAGGCTCCATGTACGGACCCCACGAGTTGCGGTCGGTCTTTGAAGGGAAGCCAAAGGAACGAGCGTGAGAAAGGGCATCAAAGCCCTTGGAGAAACACCCAGATGCAGCCAACTAGATTTCTATTTCTGAAAAATCAGCTTTGCCGACTTTCACTTGAAGAGATGTCGATTGATTGGGGGGTTGTTGACCGCTTCATATTACTTGCTTGGTGAACAGACAGGGATAGGCAGTCCTCAGGAAGACACCATGCCCATTCCTGCCCAAGACTGAGAGGGGATTTGGTGGCGAAAAACTCGCCGAAGATATGCACGGCTTAGGCTGGGCAACTGTGCAGATTGTTCTTTTGGTTGCCCATGGATCGTACACCGTTTGTGCTTTCCGAAATTCGGTGCACGGCATGGGAATTCGATTAGGTGCACGAGGATCGCTCTGCGATCGATCCGTCCGCGAGAGTCCGCGGTTCCGCGGACTTGGGGCCTTCCGGAGGTGTGCGCCGGAAGCAGAAAGGTAGCTCCTTTTGGCCCAGTTGCGCGGTACCCAATTTAACTTAAAGAGACGCCGGGAGGATGAAGACCATGTTGGGGGTTCTCTTTTTTTTTACACACACACACTATACACACACATTTGTGGGACGACTCCCGGCTCCATTGGTCATGTTGGGCTGTGCCTTGCACACGTTCCCAGCCGAAATAGCTGACCTCATTTTGCATGAAGCCAGTGACTGGAGTAGAGCTCGAACGACCGACGCGCTCCTTTGGCTCAGAGATGAGCAGCGAACTCCGGGGGCGCAAGAAGGAAGAAACATGGGCACTCTGACACCAGTCGCGCAAGTAGCAAGAAACTCGGCTCACAGCTGGAGGCTGGAAGGAGCCAGACTGACTTGATCGGAGGTTGTCACAAAGGTCATGCAATGGGGAACTCGGCCAGTGATGGCATCGAAGCCGGGCATGCCCACGAGGGCTACCAGGGCTACGAGGCCTACGAGGGCTATGCGGGCTATGAGGGCTACGAGGGCTACCGGGACGAGGCCGGGGACGAGGCCGGGGACGAGGCCGGGGAGCGTCCTGTTTTGCTTTTGGTGTTTTCCTGCTTGCCTGTCTTAAAGAGGAGAACGCGTCGATCGCTTGAGTGGAAAATCTGTTTTTTCCTCTGAAAAAATGGTTTTGGAAGGCTTTTGGGGCTCCGAATCCCAAAGTGCACCAGGTGGTAGGTGGTCCCGGAATCCCATCTTTCATTGGGTTCCCTCCCCCAAAAAGTACCGATTGGAAGTGGTCCATCGGCCTTCTCTCACCTTTTGGTTTCCCCATATTTTGTCCTTTGGTTCAAGATGATCTTGTGTTTCCACCCAAATAGGGCTCATTTAGCTTGGAGTTCTGCCGAAAGGGCGCCAAACTTCGTTTTTTTCCCCGTGGAAATCCAGTGGGGTAGGCGCCGTCCAGCGAGCTGGCGCTGAAGGAGCTGCCGCGGCTGTGCTGGGAGCTCCGCGAGGGCGAGGAGCGAAGCCGAGTGCCGGGCGCCGAGTGCCAGGGGCTTGGGAGGTGGGTGGCGCGTCTTTTTTCTCTTTTTTTTTGTTTCTCTTTTTGGACAAGCACCCCCCCCCATTTTTGAGGTTGGGCAAGCACCCCCCCATTTTTGAGGTTGGACGCACACCCCCCATTTTTGAGGTTGGACGACCACCCCCCATTTTTGAGGTTGGACAACCACCCCCTCAGTTTTGAGGTTGGACGGACACCCCAACATGTTTTTTTTGGCAAAACGGGATAGGTGTTTCTTCAACAGAAAGCAGAAACTGGGAAAATTTGGAGCTGCAAATGGCTTGGGCCATTTTTTGCCGGATCCTGTGAGAAGTGTATGCCCACGGGGTCATGTTTCTCAACATGATTGGCTCTACGGCGGATGGATAATATGAACCCACGGTTGGTTTCCCACAAAGCCAGCCACAAGTGGACAAGTCGTGAAATCTCCAAACTCAGGGTTCTCAACAATTCATCCTTGGGCGAAACTTTTTTTGGAGGCTTTTTTCCCCCCCCCCCAGCCAGGAGGGCGGTGTGTCGCCGTCAGCGTTGCGGAGTGCCACCCAGCGCTTGATCGACAGGTTGCAATGCCGCAGCGAGAAGGCGAGAGGGGCTTCCTCCAAACGTTCGATCGATTCAATGGATACCACTCGTCATTCGCAGCCGTTCGGGTTCCATGCCGACCCAAAACGGTTCAAGTCCCCCAGAAAGGCAATAGTACAGGGTTTTCTCCAAACGTGGCGATCGTTTCAATGGACACCACTCATCAATTGCAACCTTCGAAAAGATCCGGAATGGCTGATTATTGAAACATCCGGAATGGGAATTACAGTGTTTCCGGTTGCCATGTCCCTTGAACGGGAAGCTCCAAATGTGGCGATCGTTTCAATGGACACCACCAGTTAATTTGCAACCTTTGAAGTGGAGGAAGGATTTCCCTGGTATGATTTTTCACCAGGAAGCGCCCTCCATGTTTTTCGTTCCCAAACCAACCCAGGCCTTTGAAGGGGGATGCCTCCCAAACCTAATCGATCCAAACCAACCAAACCAAGGCTTTTAAAGGGAACGCCTTTGAACCGTGGAAGTCGCTTGTTTCCATGGTTCTGCTTTGAACTTGCTGCCTGATCAGCAAGCCCAGCCAGTGGGTTATGCGCACTTTGTAAAAGCCCACCTTTCCATGGACACCGATGGAAGCGAAACCGCCAGTCGCAGGCGCTGGAGCGGGTCTCCGCGGTGTACGCCTCCTTCGAGGGCCGAGGAGCGGGGACAAAGCGACCCGAGCTGGGACTGGGACTATATCTATATATATATATATATATATGGCCGTGGGTCAAAAATGCGAAACGAAAATGGAACCCTGGTAAATGAAACCAAAGACTAATACCTGCGGTCCCCTGGTGGCTTTGGAGGTTTGGAGGTTTGGCGGTGAGGTTTGGAAAAGGGTGACAGAAGTGAAAGGCCGGTCTGAAGGAATCCTTCGCGTTTGGACGTGAAGGATATCCCGCCATGGTGAACCATAGCCGAGCCGGGGAAATGGTGGGGCAAGACTGGGAATCTCCTTTGGGAATTTCCTGGCGCGGCAGAGCCCAAAGCTTACTGATTCTAAGACTCTAAGAATGGAATGAGAGGAAGACTCCAAACTGAAGCATCCAACTTGCGGTTCCGTTACACAGATCCCAAGTGCATGCTGTCGTTTGGTTCCCCGAACCCGCGCGAAGAAGCCGGCCTTTTCATTGGCTAGAGAGACCAACATCACTCTGGAAAGGGGATGGGGGCGGGGGTTGCAAGTGCAAATTACCGTTTGGATTTTGCTCACATTTGCTGTGGTCTCAGACACCTTTGCAAGACTTGCGAAATGCGAAGTGAAGCGAAATGCTGGTTGAACATTGTTCAGGCGATTTGCGGTTCGGGGGTTGGGGCAATAATTCGTTCGGGATTTTTTTGTCCAACAGGTTTGCCGTTAAGGCCAGTTGAGCTACAATCAAAACCCGGGTAGATGAAGGTTAGTACGGGATAATCCCAATCATAAATGGGAGCCGCCACCTTTTTAATTCTTTAGTTCTGGGCGGACTATGACACAGTTGGCAGTTGGCCAGTTGATTCTTAAGAGTTGGAAGATCGCTTAAGCCTCAAGATTGGGTTTGCTTTGAGTGGGGTGAAGGTTTGGGCGCGTTCACCACAGCTCGTTGAGGTGAAGCAAACATTCCACCTTCCGGGTTCCACGTCGGCCCAGAACGGTTCGAGTCTCCAAAAGGGCCACATATGGTGCCTAGTTATAAATGGAGTTCTGGAAGGGTCCCTCGGCTCTCTTTTGTGGACCTCAAGTGGCGAAAAAAATTATTGGAACCCCAGCAAGCTGCAACTTTTCGAAGGGGAAATGCAGCGACCCCTGTATAGTGTATACACAATTAACATGGTAGAACCAGGGTCGTCGCTGACTACGGCGAGCCATTTGACTAGAGAAGCCTATGATTTGAGGTATGCAGAGGGTTGGACGCATACTTACTTGCTCCTTCGAATCGGGTTTTGTGTTGTGCACAAACCAACTCCAGCAAGTGAGACTTACCCATGTTGATGGCCGCCCCATTGGTTTGGATGAGGTTTGATGAACATCCCTCTTCAGATTTCGTTGCAACTCAGGTCCCAGAAGGTCCCTAGCTTTGAACAGACCTTGGAAGGCCGGTATGCCCAAGTGTACGGGGTTGGATGGCTTTGCGGATAAGGGACACCAAGAATCGAAACAACAATCTCCAGTAAACTCCAACCAAGTTCACTCACTCAACTGGTTTTGCTGGGTACTCCTTGACCCATTTCCAGACCTTGAGATTGAAGGGGGGTGCTAGCTGCACCAAAGCTTACGGAGCTGAAAGGGGTGGCAAGATTTAGGGCACGCCCAGCCCCCGGTGACTTCCTCCCCGGGCCACTGCCAGGGCTGACGCCCCTGGAGTTCCAGGGCTACGTGGCCTGCGTCCTCACGCAGATCCAGCGGGACGCTGCGGGGGAACCCGCCGCGGGTTCAGAACCCGCCGCCGGCTCCGGGGAGTCAGGCAGGGAGTCCGACGATGTGAGGTGGAGACAACAAACCGAACCGCACCGAGGGGTACCTGGCCTCTTTCTGGAGTTGGAAATTTCTCGTGGTATTTTCCTTTCCGGAAAAAAGAAAGACACGCCACCCAAAATGGCGCTCCAGGCCGGAAACCAACAGTTGAGCCTTACCTTTGGCCCACGTGCCCTTTCAAAAAGAGCGAGTGACCCGCCCTTTCAAAGTGGCGCTCCAGGCCTCCAGGCCCCAGGGGTTTTTGTGTCTTGCGTTTGGGGCACGGTACCCCAACTTTTTGGTGGCGTAGGGAGCCCAAAAGGAGAACCTTGCCATCTTGGGTGTTTTGTTTCCCCCCCAAGAGAAGGGCACAGACGTCTGGAAAAAGCGAAGTGGAAGCAAGTCGCAAATTGCAGGCCTGCAACGCGAAACGGGCTTTCAACTCACCATCAACTGCAATCCGGCCTGTGTATATGGCAAGAGGGCGCCGTGCGCATTTGGTGGCTCAACGACTCAGGCCAGCGGCCACCAACCAGGGTGTCAAATCGCGGCTCTCGTTTGTTGTGCGGATTTGTGTAAGTCCCCTAGTTTATTAAAGCGCTTAAGGGTGGGTCCCTTTGTAGAGATTCCTTCTTCCAGGGAAGCTCAGAAACTTTGTTGATTGACCTGTTCAGCAAATCAGGCGGGGTCGAAATTTACACCAGGAGACCGACCCTCTCGATTTCTCACTGGCTGCAAAGGTCCCTTTACTGTAGCGTCGGCCAGAGCGGACAGGGTTTTACTTTTTTTTCTCGAGGGCACGTTTTTGTTGTTGGTGGATTCAAAGGGAAACCAAACGGAAAACCATCATTGGCTTTTGGTCCCCTATTGGACACACACACACACATACACACACACACATTGAACCATAGGTCCTTTTGGTTGAAAGTCGATGCCGCTTTTCTGGTTGACCTGGCATCTCTTTTCAAGAGGACAATCTAAAGTCCCAACCCCTACTTGGTGGTGGCAAATGGGACGCCCATGGACGCCCCCAATCGCAGGCGCGGCGGCTTCGCCGGCCGCGCCCTTCGCGGCCACGCTGGGCGCGCCGCTTGCGGCGACAGAGGCGCCGAGAGAGGCGCCGACGGAGGCGCCGAAGCCGAAGGAGGCGCTCAGCGACATCCAGCGCCTCACCCAGGCGAGCGAAATGGGAAAGACGTGGGTTCGTCTTTTGGAGGGTCTGACTGTCTTGGGTACATCTTGGTGCTTTTGGCGATGTCCATGTGGCATTGCGCCAGATTCTCTCTTTTTTGGAGGGTTGGTGGCGAAATCCGTCCAACGCACGGGTCAGAAACCCCAGGGTGTCTGAGTCGATTCAAGGCGAAACTCCCGAGATGTACGTGAAGGTTTCAACCGTGGGCTCATTTGGTGCAAGATTTCGCAACCGTCCACAGTAGCCCCTTGATTGACCCGAAAATTGGAAATCTCATCTTTGGGTTTGACCCCTGATGTTTGAAACCACCAAAAGGGTCTGTCCTTTAGGATTTGGACCCAAGACCATTGCAAAGGGGGGAAATGGTAATGGGAAAATTCGCCAATCCCAGGGGGAGAACTCCAATCGAAAAAGATCCAAAGGGCACCATTCCAATGGGAGAATTTGCGCAAAAAGAAGCCAGAGGGCGCATTTCCATGGGAGAACTTCTATGGGAAAAAAAGAAACCAAAAGGAATACTGGAATGGGACAATGCCAAAAAGGGACCCTTCCAAAGGGAACATTGCAAGAGTTCCAATGGGAAAGTTCGAATCGGAAAGCTCCAGTCGAATTCCAATGAAAGAACTCCAATGACATAGTTCCAAAGGGACAATTCCAAAAGAAAAGGTCCAATTCCAAAGGGACGTCATTCTGACAATGCTGGTGATGCTGGTGATGTTGTGCTGAGACAATGCTGGTGATGCTGGTGATGCTGGTGATGCTGGTGATGCTGGTGATGCTGGTGATGCTGGTGATGCTGGTGATGCTGGTGATGTTGTGCTACAAGTGATGCTGGTTTTGCACGACGGCCTGCAACCCCTCGATGTTGTCGTTAGAATTACCGGGCCTGAGAAAGGGGTAAGGGAGGGGCAAGGGCGGAGCGCTTCTTTGCCCCACACGCCGTCTGTCGCCGGATTTGGGAACCCCTTTTGGTTGGCTTCATTTGTTTTTAAATGGAAAGCAGGCTTTTTGAATGGAAGACGGAAGCCCTTTTGGTTGGCTTCGTAAATCGAAAGCAGAAGGAAAAAACCGCCACAGCCATTCTTGGGGGGTCCGCTGAAGAAGACCCCGGGCTCCTTGCCAGCGCCAGGAGCTGAGCTCGCTGAACTTGTCGCTGACGAGGCGCACGGAGGCGGCCATGGCCAAAGAAGCCAAAGACGCCAAAGACGCCATCGACGCCAAAGCTAAGGACAAGGGTCGGGTGAACATGGGAGGATCAGAATGAGGATGCGCAGTTTGTTTTGTTATATATATATATATATAACAAATAAACATACTTTTTTTGTTTATGTGTTTGAGTAGGTGGCCTTTGTTTCTCGCGTCAGGAGGCTGTGCGGGAGCTTCCCCAGGTCCAAAAGGTGCCGGAGATGGCGGCGTTGCTCGCCAACCTGGACAGCCTGAACCGGTCCCTCGAAATTTCCAACTCCCCGCCGCCTGGGGCGTGGGCGCCCAACGCAGCCGCTGTGCCCGCGCCAATGCCAGCGCCAGTGCCCGCGCCAATGCCCACACCAATGCCCGCGCCCGCGTGCGCCGCGCCCGTCGCCGGTGCGCCGAATGTGCCATGTGCGTCGAGCGCACCGCGGGCCGTGTGGAATGAGCCGCAGCGTGTCGTCGACCAGCCCCACTACGTGGAGGCGGTCTTTCCAGTGGACAGAAAGCTGCCTGCTGCACAACATGATCAAGGCCATCAAGTGTTTGACCCAGGCGCGGTGCTGAATGGGCGAATCAAACATTGCAGGGCTGTGAACTTGTCAACAGTCATATCAAGGTGTACCTCAGCAGAGGATAACAATTGCCTCAAACATTCAATACCCTGAACTTGGTATTTTGGGGGCGCGGGGGCGCGGGGGCGGGGGGGGGGGAGAGCGATCCCAGGCAGGCGAGACTTTGTCGCACTTTCGAGCGGTCGCCTGCTGCGCGTCCCGAGGCAACACCTACGCGCGGGCGCTCCGTCCAGACCACCGGAGCCCGGAGCGCGCGGAGCGCGCAGAGCGCGCGGAGCGCGCGGCGATGCGCCAGGAGGGGCGGATGCTCACAGCGGATGACGCCGAAGGACACTTGCCAGGTGCGGCAGGGTTGAGTGAGGGCAAGGTGACTTCCAAGTGGAAAGTAGCCGCTATGAACTGGTTGCAAGCTCTTGGAGAAGAGAGCATAAGAAATCTATCCTTCAGGATCAACATGTGGAAGTGGAGAACAAGATAAGAGAAGAGAGTATATACTTTGTTCCTTCAGGATGAACATGTGGAAGTAGAGTACAAGATCGGATAGAGGTAGAAAAAGGAACAGTTCGATAAGACACACTCTCCACCTTTGGATTTGAAGGGGCCTGGCCCTGAGGGTAAAAAAGTTCCCACGAGCGAGGCAACACAGAGGCCTGCCACGACTCAGATCAATTGAGGCGGGCGGTCGGTCAGCTTGGAGTTGTTTGTCAACAGGTGGGGTATGCTATGTAATTATAGATGTATAAATATGACGTAGTCCAACACTGATTGTTCCAAAAACCATACCCAGATGGGGGTGGTTTGGGGTAGCTTTCAGAGTCCAAAAAGAGGGTTCCAGAAAGTTCTGGAGCTGGGGATACCTGGGCTTTAACACGGCAGGTTTGGGTATGGTATGGCTGGCTCACTGAGTGAGAAGCCCCGTGACCGGCCCAGATGGAAGGTCCCTAAAAAATCGGTTTCAGAGACCTTTTGGTTTCAGAGACGGCGGGAGTGCGGAGATAAACGCTGTCGGGGGTTTTTATTGGGGTTTGGTCTCAAGGGGAAGTATTTACGATGTATTCATTCCTTCCTTCATGCATGCATGCATTCATTCAGTCATTCATTTCAATTCAAGTCAATTCAATTCAATTCAATTCAATTCAATTCTTTCATTCATTCCATTCCATTCCATTTCATTTCATTTCATTTTATTTCATTTCTTTCTTTTCATTTCCATTTCCATTCCCATTCCATTCCATTCCATTCCATTTCATTCCATTCCATTCCATTCCATTCCATTCCTTTCCACCATTCCATTCCATTCCATTCCATTCCTTTCCATTCCATTCCATTCCATTTCTATTGTGTGAGTTGTTGTTCTTTTTGTCTTTTTTGGGTCCCACCTCCACACCAATTCCAGGCCCAATCTCACCTGGCACCCGGCGCATGGATTGGACATTCCAACAGGGTTTCTGGGTTCTCAAAAGGACTCGGTGCACGAGCCCAAGATGACAACCGTTTTTTTCCTTTGTTGTTTTCTTCTTCTTCTTCTTTGTTTTCTGGGTCCACCATGGCATGTCCAAAGGTTTTCGCCTCCACTTGCTTTTTTTTGGCTGGTTGAAGGACGCCCAAAGCTTTGCCGGTGCGATAGGTAGCTTGCATTTGCTGAAATGACGTTTATTATTGTTATGATTTTCCCTTGTTGGTTTTAAAGGGGATCGATTTGATTACTGTACATATTGTCTAATTTTTTCCAGGGGCAACAATGCAGTGTCCCAAGATGACACTCTGTGGTTTCCTGTTGGTTCCTGTTTGAGTACCAAGGTCGTTAAGGGTCCACCACGGCATGATCTCAGGTACTCCCCAACATGGATTTCGGTGGTTCTTTTGGTCTCCCTTTGCAACCCAGAAAGAGCACCCTGGAAAAGAAGCTGAGGCACGCCACCCATTTGGGTTTGTCTCAAAATACCCAAAAAGAATCACAGCATGTCCAAGAGGCTCGCTGCCCATTTGGAGAACCCCCCAAACCCAAGCCCCGGATCGCAGGCCCATGGCAAGTTCTTGGCTGAACTCGCGGCTGAAGGGAGCCGGCAAAGGCATCGCCCACGGCTGGCAGGTCGCTGGGTCGCGTTGTGGGTGGGCCGCGTGGGTTTTGGTGGGTTTCTATGCAAAGCACCGTGGGTGTTTGGGGGATCCAGCAAGGGGCTTTTGTTTGTGTTACCCCAAAAGGGAGGTTGCTCAAAGTAAACAAGTGCTTGGTGCTCTTTGGGCTTCCCTGTAAATACCAATGGTCCGAAATCGATGTCAGAAAGCTGGGGCAACCCGCGTAGTTTGATGAGTTCGTGGCTCTTTTGGAGACCTTTAAAACCACCAAACCAGGGGGTACCAACTCAAAAAGACAGACTCGCTTAGATTGGCGAAAGCCGAAAGGAAGCCAATGTCCTTTTGTGCTCCGGAACCTGTGGCTCAAGCAAGTTGAAAACTCGCAGCAACAGATGACAGTCATGTTGACAAGAAAATCCCCCTGATCGTTGTATATATATATATATGCATAGAGAGTCTAGCAAAATCTAAAATATGCGTGTTGGAGTTCAGAAACCTGTGGCAGCCCCAAACTCTGGGAATTATTTTGTTTGGGGTCTTAGGTTATCTTCTTCCACAGCTGAACATAAATCAGCGAGAGGCGTGTTTCTGCTACTCCTACAAATTGACATGGAACCGGGAAAGGGGGGGCTCCATTCCCAAAAGGAGTTTCCTCCACATGTCTTTGTTTTTTGGGGCGCCGGAGTAAATCAACTTTCTAGCATTACCTTCCCCATTCTGTCCAAGGATCCTTCTTTTCAGGAAACCACAAACACCCAGGGGAAACAGCCGGTTTTGAAAAGAACGATGGTTGAACAGAATGGGGACTCAACCCCTAGAAGCTTTCTCATTTTTCGCTACTGTTGTCCGAGGCCTTTGCTGAGACCATGGACGGCATCTTCGTGCCGGAGAGCCGCGAGAGCCACTACGGCCAGGAAGCCGAGCATCAGGCGGGAGCTCAACGGCTGGACTCGACCGGATTCCGGACTCGAGTGGGGTCCAAAGGTTTGGACGAAAAGGCCAACCAAGACTTCTGGGCTGGAAAGCGGCTTCCTTTTGGCGCTTTGTTTCGTCCAAGGTTAGTTGAACAGATGGATCCCGCGGGATCCCCCCAATTTGGAGAGCAGATGGAGCCAGAAAATCCAGAGATTCTGGAGAGTGTAACCCAGTGAGAAGGCAAGGAATCCCTAGTTCCCGGTAGAACCAGCAACGCTCTCGAACCACCTGTATTGCTTCGCATTTCTGGCCAAGCGCTGAATCTTCGCCGCCCCCTCAAGGTGTCACTGCCAAAAAGTGTATGAGCGTTTTGGTATCCCCTGTTGAACGTCCGCGAGGGGGCCAAAAACTGGCAAGCTGGTTCTCAAGTTGGAACCTCGAAATTCAGCCCCACACTGCAGAGTTCCGAAGCCTTTGGTGATTCCTCCTCTAACCGCAATGAACCCGCCAAGCTCCCAAAGCACCCAAAGCACCCAAAGCACCCGAACCCTCGTTTCCCAAATTCCCAAATACATTCCAAAACCCACACAACAAAGACTTATCTCCCTTCTGAACCATCATCATGTGCCTACCTGATTTCCTACTGCGGACGGACGACATCCTGCACCACCTAAGAAGCCTGGGTTTCTGATTCGATTCCCCGACGTAAATGCCAAAGAACGTTATGGTTCTGTAATCTGGAGTGGTGATTCCCCAACGGAAATGCCAACCAACCTTATGGTTTCACCCATGGTTTCATTTGGTGGTGCATTTTATCGATTTGGCCGTGGGTCAACACCAATGTGATCCCATTTTGGGGCAGGTGCACCACCTATTTTAGAGCCTATTTTAGTGGGGGTTGGGATGTTCACTGGACGTACGGGGTTCTGACCCTTCTAGGGCTTGATTCCTTGTCCATTCTTCTCACCCATCGTTCTAAGCCCCAAAAAACGGATCTCCGTTCTTCCACCCGGGTTTTTGGGAGGTTTTCTAGAAAGATCCACGGAGCCTCCCCTGGCCATTTCAGCCCTCCGCGGCACCCCATGGCACCAGGGGGGCCCTTCCAAGTCTGATGCGAGGAGCCTCCCGAAACGGAGACCTACGAAGCCTCGAGAGAAGGCGGCGACCGTGGACCGGTGCGCTGGGCTTGCGAAATCGGGAAAAGACTGCCAGCGAACCGTCCCCCCACCAATCAGTTGATTTATTTTGGTCGTTGTTGAATTGTTGTTGTTTTTTTGGGGGGGGTTGATTTATTTGGTCGCCGTGGTGTTTTTTTGTTTTTTTTTTGGGGGGGGGGGTTGTGGAATCCTCCAAACATGAGACACGCCGGGAAAGCAAAATGCCACTAGGGCCAGCTGAAGCTCGCCAAGTTTCCGTCTGTCTCATCGACCCTTGGGACTCGGATTCGATTCACGTTGACCTCCGAGTCCTTTTATCGCACTGCGGCGCATGGATTGAACTCCTTCTGTTCCCTGTAAGCCTGTTGACCCGTCGCCTTGCTTATAAAGAGAGGAGGAGTTGAGCTCCGGTTTGGAGCTTGGGCCTTGTGCCCTGCCAGCTTGGAGCTTGGGCCTTGTGGCCGGACAGTTGCGGGGCAATTTTCGGGCGGGGCCAGCGGCTTGACTCTTGCGGGTACTTTCCACGAATCGCAGCAAATGGGCGTGGCTCAAAATTGAACGGGAGGGGTTACGCAGGTTTTGGCCCATGCATCCACTTCTCAAGGTTCCATTTTGGTACCGGTTTTTTGAGCCACGGCTGGCAAGGGAGAGGGTGGTAAGTGGGCCCTCTGGGTGCAGGCCATGTCTTCCAGACCGGACAAGTCCGCGAGCTGATGAATTTCTTGGACGGCTCGGAGTTAGAAGGGGCTCAAACTTTTGGATTGCCACTAGTCTTATGTCTTCTTTTTGGCATGGCATCAAGGGCGACGATTGGATGTGGCAAGACACGAAACTTTGGGGGGGGGGGCCTCCCTGTCCACTTCTGTGAGGAAGAGGGTACGCCTTCCCCCCAAAATAAATAAATAAATAAAAATAAGAAAAAAAATGGTACCTCCAAAAGCACCTCTTCTTCCGAGCTGTCCGGACAGGTGACTTCGACGCTCCGGCCCCGAGCGAGGCTGGAATCGGGAACCGCGCCTGCAAAGTGGTTGGACATTCCTCCATGGTAACATTTTGGGGTGCACCTCCATTTTAGTCTATTTTAGTGGGGATTGGGATGTTCACTGGTGGTACGGGGTTTGACCCATGGCCAAATGGCCATGACTTTTACTGGGGGAACCCCTGAAAAGTGGTTGGTGGACATAAGTCCCCACCTAAATGATGTTCACCAAAGGGGCCCGAATTAAACTTCACCGCCCAATGACGTCCAAAGGGTCCCTTCGGATGCGCACAGATCTAGCGGTCCCCTCCTTTGGGAGGGACCCAGATCGTGGACGGAGAGAGAGGCCGTGGCTGAGCTTGAAAACCACACATTGGTTGCAGCTGGATAGCAGGTGTCATTCCAGCGCCCGAAACGGAGAAATCCCAGAAGGGCCAAATTGTTGTAAGTGGTGCTACTTGTAACAATTGGGGTAGGGCCTGTATATGGGCGCGTCCTTCTTTTTGAAGGACCTTTCTCGGGGTTGACTTAAAGGAACAAAGGGGAATCACAATTTTCTGTGACACACCCAGTTGGGGGGAGGGCGTTTGTTTTTGATGTTTTTGAAGAGACACCAGCAGGGACACCACCATTTGGGAGGGGACTCCGATTCCCCAAAAACGACCAGCCGCAAGGATGTTGGAGGCTCGACCAAGCTTTTCATGAGAACATCCAGCGGCCAAATCCTGGGCCTAAGGGGCTTCTGCCAGGATGTGCCCATGATCTTCAGGCAGCCAACTGTCCAAGAGGCAGGAAGTCCGGCCTGCGACTATTGACTCCAAAGTTGTGGCATTGCTCGTTTTGTTTCTGCTTTGCGATCTTGCGTTTTTTTTTGGCCGCTGAAGATGCACCAACATCGCGTTTCAGTTTTTGAGGTTGATGAAGTACCAAGATAACCATCTGAAACAGACATTTATCTAATATTCCGCGTACTCCATATTGATGTTTGATTATTTATAATATGATAATATGATATACACCAACATTTGTTGGTTATAACAATCATAACTAGTTAATTCTGCTGTTGTGGGCCAAGGTGTGCTCTGCCAACTCTCGAATCATTTGCCGAAAACCGAGGAACTGAGCTTCCGGTTTCCTCCGAAGGGTTTCTGCACCAAGTAAACCGAAACAACAACTACCGACTAATGTTGACCCCATATTAATCAACCCCTGTTTTAGGGGGGTGTCCCTGGGTGTAGTGAGGATTCATCGCTTTTTGAGGGGAACACTCCCTATTAATAAACAGGGGTTGATTAATATGGGGTCAACATTATCCCCTCATGAATTTTATTTGAGTGGGTGGGCAGGCATCCTTTTCCGGTTTCCTTGCTTGCAAGAGCCGTGCCCCAACTTTGACTCGAGCCGTTCCCAGTAGATGCCAGTTCCCCACATAGTAGGTAACCAGCTAGGGTCTCTGGGCTTAAGTTGCATGAGCAACTGGATGATTTTTGTCCCTGCCTGAGTCAAAATCCATGATCCACTTCATATTGCATATTCCAGGGAGAATCCATGCAAATGGGGAAGTTGCTTGGTATCAGAGAAACGGGTGCCTTTGGAGGGGCCCTGGGCGCCTTGGGGCGCCTTCGTTTTGGGTTTCATGTCTTGACATTGTAGGGGACTCTTCTAGGGGTTGATGCCAAGCATTCTCTTCAACCATCGTCTTTGGAAAAACCGGATCCGTTTTCCAACTGGGTTTCTGGAGGTTTTTCTGGAAAGATCTGGATCCCTGGAAAGAATGGACATGGAAGGTACCCCTAGGTCAGCTGGGCCTACGACCCCAAGCCTACGATCTCTGAGTTTTTCGCATCCCGAAGGCTGGGCCAGGAAGAAACAAAATTTGCGTCGGCATCGCTGGGGTCAGCCGGACGGCTTGGGAGCGAATCGAATCTGCCGATGAGAGGGGGCCGAAATCGGCGCAACCCGAAATGGAGTTCGGGTTCGAAGCCTTTTCTTTTTGTTTAAACACGCGATCAATAAAGTCTTGGGTTTTTGAGGGTGTGTCTTGTAAGGTTCCTTTTTCGCTTGGTTTTGCTTGGGACACCAAAAGGACCACTGGTTTTGCCATTTTGTGGCTCCTGAGTTCCTGGACTTTAGTCACTTTGTGCCATTTTAGTTGTAAACAAACAAGTTGTTTTTTTCTTTCTTTTTAAACACTTGTTTTTTTTAGCCAATCCACTTGACGGGACGTGAGGGACGAGCCACCCGGAGGTTCAAGACGTCTTGGAGCAAGAGGGCCTGCCCGCAGTGGCCTCAGCGCGATGTCTCTCTCTCGCACGAAAGCTTTTTGAGTGGGTCTTCTTTTTCGAAAATAGTACCGGGTCCCCCAAAATGGCTCAAAACGGTTTTTCCCTTTTGGTTTCCCTTTGAAACCAACCAAACAAAGTAAGCTGGCAAAAAGACGACTCGATTTTGAGGAGGATGGTTGTGTTTTTTGGGATAGGAATTCGACCGCTTGGTACATATGGTGACAACTGCTCTCGTGTCTTCCCTTTGCTGGCCAAGAAAGCCGGCGTTTCTTGCCCAGTGGATCCATTTACCTGTATATATATATATAGTAGCATAGTAGACAACCAAGGAGTCACCTTTTTTCTGATGTGGGTGTGTCTCAAAAATCGGAATCGGAGCCCTTTAGAAAAAAGGATCAGTGAAGGGAAACAAAAAGGAAACAATCTGGAGGAATTGGTCCCCCAATTTTGGGAAACACCCATATACCCTACCACCAACTAACATGGAAGCGCTCCTATGTTAGTTGGTGGGAGGGTATGCGTTCTTTCGCCAGCTGTGTTTCTGAGCTCGTCTATTCTCTTTTCCAGAAACCTTGTGCTCTAAACTGGGCTGAAATCCCACGGATTTCAGACGCCTCAAAAAGTCGGACCCATAGGTGTCCTGTTTTGATCGGTCAGTTTGGTTCGAAATAGATGGGTCCCGGTTTGGAAATTGGTCTTATGCCCCGTCTGTCAGGGAAGCGCATCAGTTCCCAAAAAGGTCTCCTACGGTCAGACCACACGAATGGCAGGCCTTTGGTTCCTGAAGATCCGCTTAAGCGACTTGTTTTGCTTCGACGCGAGGATACGGTGCCGAAGGGTTGAGTTTGGCTCTTCGATACGCTCTCTGATATCTTTTCCCCACCGTTCCTTCACTTGAGACTCTTCAACTGTGCTTCCAGAAAACAGTTTTCGGAAATTGAGGGATTCGGCCCGCGACCAGACATCTTCGTCCTCTGCGATGTTGACCCCATATGAATCACCCCCAGTTCATTAATAGGGTGTGTTCCCCGCAAAGTGGTCTGATTCCCCACTAAAGGATTAATATGGGTATGGGTCAAAATTAAACCACCCGGAATTGGACCGCAGGTTTTAGTCTTCCATTTACCAAACCTTGCCCCCCATTTTGGGTATACCTATTTTCGGCCGCCGCCTCAATTCCACACGTCGGCGCGGTGTCTCAACTTCTCGCTGAGGCCTACGTGGCGGTGGCCAGCGGCGACTTCTGCGCCAAGAAGCTGTGCCCGGGCTTCTCAGAGAGAGACCGACCCGAGACGGCCCGACGCAAAAAAACCTGCGTCTGGTTGCCGCGCCTTTTTTTGGGGGTCTTCTCCGTTTTTTGCCTCTCTTTTTTTCCGGAAGAAAAGAGGGAAATTATTATTATTATTATTATTATTATTATTATTATTATTATTATTATTATTATTATTATTATGATTATCATTACTATTATCATTATTATCATTATTATCATTATTATCATTATTATCATTATTATTATTTTTTCGGTTTTCTTTGGATGTCCAGAAGAAAAGGAAGAAGGACATGGTTGGAAGCTACCCCGGACCGTCGCATGAGACCACATGCGGTTTGGCAGGGTTTCCGAGATCCACCCATTTCCCTTTGAAGGGAACCTCCAAAAGCGGCAGTTGAACGCGATCGTTTCAACGGCACCACCAATCAATTGATCAACTTTGATTTGGGAAAATCCAGTGACCGCTGCTAAACCACGCGGATCAATTCCAGCGTATTAAGATCACACGTGAACATGACTAGGAGATGAGCGCGTGAGACATTGCCACTATAGGCGTCCTTTTTGGTCCCTGGTTTAGATGGTTTATTCCATTTATCAGGGCCGTCTAGTTTTGCAAAAGGCCACCTAGGATTGCCACACTTTGCTGATGCAAGCACCTCACAATTGGAATTCCTACTTTGCAGCTGCGGACTCTGCCATTGTTTGGGCCTCACTTGAGCCACGTGCTCAAAACCCGGGGATTGATGAAGGTTCGTAGGGGACAATCCCAACCATAAATAGCTGCGGATATGCGCCTTCTTAATTCTTTACACGGTTCTGGGTCGACCATTTTAAGAACGGGTTTTGAGCAAGTGACTCACTTGTCACTTGGCTTCATGGTCCAGATGTTGAATAGCCACGCTGACTTGAGGGCACTTGCATCCCCTTAGCCCTCACGCAACCTTGGGAAGCCTGGGGTTTTAATTGCAACGGAAAACACCGTTGAGTGTTGGGTTTATGTATGTATAAATATGGCAATAGACAAAAAGACACATTACGGGCTTCATATTTGAAAAGACATAAAGCACATTGGGTTTTACATATAAAGAAACCAAACCGCATGGGGTTTTATACATACATACTTAAGCAACAAAAAGACACAGCGGGTTTTATTGTTGCCAACAAAAACAAACAACGGCAGCAACGCCAAAACAGAGATGGACCTCACCAAGACCTGATCCCAGCGCCTCCGAGGTCTTTCCGGCGCGTGCCCTCGGTTTCGGATCCCGATCCACATGGCTCGTCCGTAGCCTACTGGGGTCTTAAGGGGACCCACTCCCAGCAAGCCGGTTTCAGCTGGCTTCAGCTGGTTTCAGCTTCCACCTTAAAGTGGTGTTAGCCGGTTTCAGGAAACCACTTTTACTGGCTTCAGCCGGTTTCACCACTTTGGCTGTCCTGAAAAGCCACCAAAAAAATTGAGTTGCTCGGAAGGAGACACCTTTTCATATTGATGGCCTCGGAAGAAGGCACCTTTTCATATTGGTTTCGCAAGCTGATTTTTCCATGTGTGTTTGAGCTGGCATGCTTGGGAGGTATCTCTACATCCTGGAGCCAGACTCCTCGGTATGCCTGGCTCATTGGGAATGCCGGTTCATGCAGCACTGGTTGAATCGGAGTGTCAGGCACTGAAACAGGACTGATTCGCACAATTGAACATGGGCGGCTCATCTTTTTTAGGCTGGTACCTCCAAACGGCAAAACAGCTGTCCTTTTGATTTCTCTTTAAAACCACAAAGAGGGGTTCGCAACTCCAAAAACTGTCACGCCTCCGATGTTTTGGCCATGCACAAAGCACTGGTTGCCCCGAAACCTTGCAACTGTGGGATCGCCATCGGAAGGCGTGAGGCAAGGTGCTTTAGGGTCTACCTGGCGAACGTCCTAATCGCCAGGTCCCAGCGGTCTTCCTGGGAATGCGTCGTGCTCAGCCCGACGCCACGAGAGCGGGGTGTTTCTAGGGGTTCATTCTCCCTTCTTTTCAAGGATCCCTGGAAAGAATGGGGAAGTGGCTGAAGAGTCTCCTGGTTGCCCTTGCCGCAGAGGGTAGCAACTCCAACGAGCCACGGAGCTGAAGGAGCGGGTTCTGCCTGGAGGATCTGCGGCGCGTGGTGCTCGGCCCGGGCCCTAAGGAACTGGGGCGTTTTTTGTTTTGTTTTTTTGTTAAACACATAAAAAAATCGGAAAAATATATTAACAAATATAATAACGTGTGTTTTGTGTTAGGCGCCACCTTTTTGTTTTTCCTTTTTCTTCTTATTTTTTGTCTGATTGAACAGCACCCCAAACTTGGCAGGTGCGATCGGTAGCTTCCATTTGCTGAAATTTGAAGATTTGGTCGAGTTTCCCTTTTCTGGGTTTTAAAGCAATCGATTTCACTACTGGACACATTATGTTTTGTTCCAGCACGCTTAATCAATTGGAAAGACCTTTCGAGTCCTTTCGGGTGCCGTCGGAATGAACCGGTGGACGGGGATGCTCGAAAGGAAGCCAAAGGTTTATTTCGGGGTCATTCCATTTCTCATTCGCTGCTGAGAACCAGCAAGAAAGGGGGGGTGCCAAAAGATGCACAAGCGAAACGAGAATGTTGCACCATTTTTCTTGCTGGTGCGCAGTAGGGGATGAGGGAATGAACCTAGAGATTCCCTTGAAGGAATGGGATGGTTTATAGGGGTCATTCCCTCATTCCTCGCTGATCACCAGAAGTGTTTTGTTTTTTGTTTTTTTGACCACTTTTGCGATAACACATTTGAGCATTTTTGAGGGGTCCCATGTATTTCGGAGCTTTTCGAGTACATTGATGGGAGGCAATGTTGATGTCCAGTCTAGCTAAACGCCAGAAATTGCCGACATGTACCGCTCTCTCCTTCTCCTCACTCCCTGAGTTCCTGGAGTTTAAACTTTTTGGGAAGACTATTTTGGTGGCAAACAACAAGTTCTGATTTTGTTGGCCAATCCTCTCAGGAAGTGAGTCTCTCCCTCTGCCTCTCGCTTTCTCTCGTGGAAATGGAGACTGGAATCCTTCCACTTTGTCCAAATTGTGAACCCGGGGTTGCACTTTTTGGCTACCCGAAGGCAGACAGACTTAAGCCTGCTGGTTTTGGGTAACCTTAGTCAATCAGCGGACCCCTGTGTGAAGCTACAGCCTGAGATTTCGGAGCCGCTGAACCTCCGCCTTCAAAAGTTTGGTTCTTGATTTCCGCATTCAATCTTGCCAAGCGCACTCGCAGCGAAGCAAAACATTGGAGACCCCTTCAGGCACCAGAGGAGGTTTGTACTGACATTCATGAGTCGCTCTAGTTCCATCCTCCGTTTCTCAGCCCTTCGATTGTCATCAGCTTTGGGGTGAACTGGGTGTGGCTCAAAATGAAACGATCGGAGGGGCCAACCGCAGGTTTTGGGTTTCCAGTTTCCACTTGCCAGGGCAACCCATTTGGGGTCACCGGTTTTTTGGTTGCCACAGCCAACTCCTTGGAGGGTTTTCGCTCGGTTTCTTGGAGCGAAATTTCGGCTCGCCGCAGCGCGCTCCGCATCCCGCCTCGCTTTTCCGGCTTCGGTGCGTCAAAGGCGATGAACCTTGACAGGGCTTGAAAGATCTCCATTTGGCCATTTTGAAACATGGCTGGCTTGTTCAGCACCGAAATAAAAAAAAAGGTTTCCCGCCATTTACAAGTTGCAATGTTCAGGTGGCCATGGGCCAAAATATCCCAATCCCCACTACAGTAGACTAAACTGGGTGGTGCATCTACCCCAAAATGGGTTCCAAAACGGTTTTGACCCACGGCCAGGTGGAGAATGTAAGGATCCCTGCTTGATTTGGGCGTGGCTAAGAGGCTCAGGGGACTGGAGGCTTGAACGAAGGTCATTCTCTTCCCTCGTTCTCTTTGGAAACCGCCCACTTTCCAGGGTTTTGTATTTTTCTTTGAAGAGAATGGTGCCTGAAGAGCATGGGGAGGGTACTGCTAGACGATTCCACTTGCATATTCCACTTACCATAGGTGTCCCTTTTGGTTCAAAATGGACGGATCTCCCTGGAATCGCCACACCTTTTTGAGGATTGAAGCGGCAAGCCTATCTTTTTAGGAATCCCCCGCCAAGAAGCCCAGAAGGACACCGTTCCGGCCACCGTCCCGGCCTTCTGAGCTGCACGTGGCCCGTTTGCGCGTTTTGGAATCGGTCTCGGGTCTCGACTCGGTGAGATGGCGGAACTCGCCCGGAGCTGAGGCCAGATGCCCGCGGAGAAGCCTCTGCCACTCGGAGATCAGAACCGCACACAATGTGGGCGTGCTTTGTTTTTTCTCTTTTTTTTTGTTTAAAGCTTTTGTTTCTTCTTTTGTTTGTTTATGGTTTATATATATATAACGGGTTTTAGGGGACCCCCCATTTTTTTTGGTTTAAAGGTTTAGGGGGGGCCCAATAATGGCGCAACGGTTCTCCCAGTGTTTTTCCCCTTAAAGCTATTTTTAGGGTTTGAACCCTGTTGATCGGCGCCCTTTTTTTTCTCGCCCATCCTTCTTAAAACCCAGTTGCAAAAAAACAATCCAACTGGTTTCGGGCACTTTGATGAGAATGATGTCTGAAATGGAGGACGGGTCTGCCTTTTTCTTTCTTTTGTTTCTTTGGGGGGGGAGGGGGTACACCTTTTGAGGGAAATCAAAAGGCACACCGTTGCCATTTTTGGGGGAGCCCCTCAGAACAGACGAGCGCCACTTCGGGAACTCCATCAAGTGAGGGGGGGGGGGGACTGGCAGGTCTGGGACCCCCAAAAGACCCCCACGTGCCGCTTTTGGGCGTCAACAGAACCTGCTGTGTGGATGGACAAACTCCTTTCGCACCACCTAAGAAGCCCTGGAATGCTTCGATTCTCCAACGTAAATACCAACAAACCGTATGGTTTCCACCATGGTTTCAAAGTGGTGCGAATGGATTTCGCCCATCCACAGTATGGGATCCCTTTTGTTCCCCAGAATTAGCTCCTTTTTTTTTTTGCTTTTTGGGGTCCCTTTGTTTTGCACTAACCAGGCAAATATATATATATATATATATATATAGGCCCTGGGGGGGGGGTTACCATACATATATATATATATAGATATATATTCTGGGGTCCTAATTCCAGCCTAGTTTTAGGGTCATCATAGAGTTCGTTTGGTGTGCCTCGAACAGCCCCGGAAAGTTTGCACCGGAGCTTTGGTCTCCAGAAATGAGCCACAAACAGCCACCGGAGCTTTGGTCTCCAGAAATGAGCCACAAACAGCCTGGTGTTCGTGAACAGGCCCGCAACAAAACGAACAACAAAACTGGGGTAGACTTAGGATACATTTTACATCTTACCAGCGACTCAACGTGAAGCAAGCAATAAAATATACATTCTATAACTGGGCCGAACTCTAATTATGAAAACCAAACAAAGAAACAAACATGCGAGAGGATCCGAGAGACATGGCAGGGTTTACCCAATTGAAGTCCCCCCGCTTTATTTTGAACTTCAAACCGTAGCCATGGCTGGTGAATCGAAGTGGTGTCGTCAGGCACGACAGGTCAAACTGAAGAGTTGATAGGATTCCATCGTGCTTTGCCGTGCTGTCCATTTCCAGTGAAACGGACTTGACTTATGTGTAGACACAATCTAAATGAGCGTGTTGTTTTCGCCAGTAGGTGAAGCATGAACAAGTCAACTGGAAGAACTCTAGGGCAACGGCCTTTAGAATTCCTGGAATTCCAGCAGAGATCCCCGTTATCTTGAACAGTCTCCGCAAGCTCCTTGGAGTTTCCCTTCTTTTCTCCGCCGGTCCTCGGTGAAGTCCTTCGAGTCCTGGCCAGCGAGGCTGTCGCTGGAGTTCCAGGGCGGTTTCCTGCCCGCAGCGGGCCCCAGAGGAAGTCGCAAGTCGCGGGTTGGGGTTTCTCGCGGTTTCGCCGCCGAAGCCCGAGGGGGATTCTCCCGGCTCCGGTTGGATCCCTTCCTTTTTCGCAGGCCCTGCTGCCATGGCTTTGATCCAGAATCCAGGGCCAGGTGGTCATGAATCATGCTCAAGATGTTTTAGAAGCCATGAGAGTTTCTGCCCGAAATCCAGCGGGAACTCACTGATTACTCAAGTGAAGGATGCTCTTGTGCGTGTGTGTGCAAACCCTGTTCCAAAGGGCCAAATTCAACACTTGGCGTCAGCCTGCACCAGTGCACCGGCCCCCTTTGCTAGTACCATGTGGTGGTGCTGCAGGCTAGGACGAGGTGCCACCACATGGGAGTGCATCGGGAAGGTGAACTGACGAAACTCCGATACTTTACTTTGCTTTGTCAGTTTCGGGATGCAGTCGCGCTCGCTCGGATGCGTGTCAAGTGTGTGTGTGTGTGTCTCTCTGTGTGTGTGTGTGTCTGTGTGTCTGTGTGTCTGTGTGTCTGTGTGTCTGTGTGTCTGTGTGTCTGTGTGTCTGTGTGTCTGTGTGTCTGTGTGTCTGTGTGTCTGTGTGTCTGTGTGTCTGTGTGTCTGTGTGTCTGTGTGTCTGTGTGTCTGTGTGTCTGTGTGTCTGTGTGTCTGTGTGTCTGTGTGTCTGTGTGTCTGTGTGTCTGTGTGTCTGTGTGTCTGTGTGTCTGTGTGTCTGTGTGTCTGTGTGTCTGTGTGTCTGTGTGTCTGTGTGTCTGTGTGTCTGTGTGTCTGTGTGTCTGTGTGTCTGTGTGTCTGTGTGTCTGTGTGTCTGTGTGTCTGTGTGTCTGTGTGTCTGTGTGTCTGTGTGTCTGTGTGTCTGTGTGTCTGTGTGTCTGTGTGTCTGTGTGTCTGTGTGTCTGTGTGTCTGTGTGTCTGTGTGTCTGTGTGTCTGTGTGTCTGTGTGTCTGTGTGTCTGTGTGTCTGTGTGTCTGTGTGTCTGTGTGTCTGTGTGTCTGTGTGTCTGTGTGTCTGTGTCTCTGTGTCTCTGTGTCTCTGTGTCTCTGTGTCTCTGTGTCTCTGTGTCTCTGTGTCTCTGTGTCTCTGTGTCTCTGTGTCTCTGTGTCTCTGTGTCTCTGTGTCTCTGTGTCTCTGTGTCTCTGTGTCTCTGTGTCTCTGTGTCTCTGTGTCTCTGTGTCTCTGTGTCTCTGTGTCTCTGTGTCTCTGTGTCTCTGTGTCTCTGTGTCTCTGTGTCTCTGTGTCTCTGTGTCTCTGTGTCTCTGTGTCTCTGTGTCTCTGTGTCTCTGTGTCTCTGTGTCTCTGTGTCTCTGTGTCTCTGTGTCTCTGTGTCTCTGTGTCTCTGTGTCTGTGTCTCTGTGTCTCTGTGTCTCTGTGTCTCTGTGTCTCTGTGTCTCTGTGTCTCTGTGTCTCTGTGTCTCTGTGTCTCTGTGTCTCTGTGTCTCTGTGTCTCTGTGTCTCTCTCTCTGTGTCTCTGTGTCTCTGTGTCTCTGTGTCTCTGTGTCTCTGTGTCTCTGTGTCTCTGTGTCTCTGTGTCTCTGTGTCTCTGTGTGTCTCTGTGTGTGTCTCTGTGTCTCTGTGTCTCTGTGTCTCTGTGTCTCTGTGTCTCTGTGTCTCTGTGTCTCTGTGTCTCTGTGTCTCTGTGTCTCTCTGTGTGTCTCTGTGTCTCTGTGTCTCTGTGTCTCTGTGTCTCTGTGTCTCTGTCTCTGTCTCTCTGTCTCTCTGTCTCTCTGTCTCTCTGTCTCTCTGTCTCTCTGTCTCTCTGTCTCTCTGTCTCTCTGTCTCTCTGTCTCTCTGTCTCTCTGTCTCTCTGTCTCTCTGTCTCTCTGTCTCTCTGTCTCTCTGTCTCTGTCTGTGTCTGTGTCTGTGTCTGTGTCTGTGTCTGTGCGTGCGTGGGTGGGGGGGTGGGTGGGTGTGTGTGTGTGTGTGTTAGGGATCGAGCCGCACTTTTTCTTTCAGGTGTAACGCCAAAAAAGCCGAAGCCAAATATAGGGGTCCCGCCCTGTACAATAAATACGGTGGATGCTTGGGGTCTATTTTGCAGCCACATTCTTTTCGGGTTAGGCTTCTTGGCTGCAACATAATTAGACCCCAGCTGTCCATTGCACGGGTGCGGCCTCCCCCATTTTGCTACATGGTGTGTCTTTTTTTTGGGGGGGACTCCCCAAAATGGCCCCCCAGTAGTGCCCTTTTACCTTTTCTTTTAGGGGGGAGGGTTCCCCTACTAAAATAGACTGCAGAACAAAGTTGGTACCCTTATTCTAGCCTCTCTACTGGAGGACCCCAGATTAATAAACCCCTGCTTATTAATATGGGGGTGTCGGTTTTAGTGGTGATTCATCACTTTTGGAGAGGGACACCCCGACATTGATAAACAGGGGTTTATTAATCCGTGGTCAACAGTACTGGAGCACCTAGACAAAAAGAGGAGAGCCGCCCATACCTCGTATGGGCCCTCGGGGCCGTTTGGGAGGTGCGACTCGGGAGCCCCACCGTGCCGGGCTTAGAGTTGCCGCTCTTTCGAGCGGAACGGGGAGGAACTCCAGGGGGGGGGATGCAGCCCAAGTGGACTGCGGGTTTTGTTTTTTCGGAGCATGTGTGGGGTGCCAGAGTTTTGCTCTCTCTTTTTTGCATTTCCATGCAATGGTTGGTCTACACAATCATTGTGGTCATTGTGGTTTATCATGAGGGCTGGTTGCATGTTGGTTGCCTTTCACGTTCTCGGATCTTTTCGACACTTGCCGACCACGATTGGTCTCTTGCAGGTTGGGTGGGTGGGTCCGAGACATGACTTTGGTTCTTTTCAAAAGGGCCCCATTTGACATCGCGTTTGGCGAGGGGAAGAACACATAGGTGTCCTTAGGTATAGATGGGTTCCACCGGTTTTGGCTCGATGTTCATTTACCAGAGCTGAGCAATGGCTGTAGGCCGACATCGAGGATGTCAGCCCGAAGTTTTCCCATGTTTTATTTTTGGGGGTCCCTTGGGCTGAGAAATAGTGGTCCACTTTTCTGAAGTGTTGCCCTTGGAGGTGTACCGGGGTTTTCAAAAAATGCCGGCTGGTGTGGCTTTAAAGGGACATCAAACGGCCATGCCCCAACTTGAGTGTGTGTGTGTGTGTGCGTGTTTTTTGTTTTGAGCAATACATACACTGAGGTAGAAAAAGGGACCCTGCTGCGGCCTTCCTGCAAACATGAAACCGAAGGGCGCCCTATTCCGCATGAGCTACCAGTTTCGCAGCACTTTTTGCAAAAAAAGCAGTGGATCTGACCCCTTTTTCGGTGGTGTTCCAGCTGTGGTCCATCTGGGTTTTGCTTTGGTAAAGGAAAGAAAGGAAGAAGTTCTGAAGTCCATGGGTCCAACCTTGGTCTTCAGTCCTTTGGTCTGCCCGTTTAGTGGGGCTTCAGGCCACTGGAGGGAAGACTCGGACGGGTTCTACTTAGATCCGTCGACGTTAGACACTTGCAACGAACTGCCGTTGCAATTTGACAATGCACGCCAACTCCACCAATGGACGCCAACGCGTTCCATGATTCACCGGCTGCTGGCCACACCGTAGAAAAGAACTGAATTTGGGCTGAACAGCTTCCATTTGGTTGAGGCCCCAGGAAAAAATGAGCAACTATGTCCAGTAGTGCTGAATTCCTTTTAAACCCAAGAAGGGAAAATGAAAAACATCATATTCATTTTTTACCAAACCGGCAGAACCTTGGCCGAGACGTGGATCGATCGGTTCCAACCAGGCCGCTGGAGCTCCATGGCTGGAAGGCTCATGGCGTCAGGTTCAAGAAAAAACAAATCAGGTTTTGACCTCCATTTGCTTAAGGATATGTTCTTGTTTTTTGCTTTTTTGCCTTGTTGGTTTTAAACGGAATTCAGCACTGCTGGACATATTCTCTCTTTTTTCCTGGGGCCTTAACCAAACGGAAGTTCTTAAACCAGCCCCATGTTACCTTTTGGTTTACGGCTTCAAGACGCGCCAGGTGCTGCGGGGCTTGGTGGGCGCGCTTTGTCACGGCCGCGAGGCGAGCCAGCGGAAGGGAAAACCTCGTGTGCGGGGGTAGGTGCCTTGACGGCCTCGCCGCTTGGAAAAAAATCCAAACCATTTGAGGGTTGATGTTGGCCCCATACCAATCAACCAACCAGTTTACTTTTTTGGGGTGGATGGGTACCAGAAGAGTAACAGATGCCTGACTTCTGGTCAAATCTTCCTCGAAAATGGCGATATGGCGCGAAGGTCGGGCCTGGGCCTGCTTCTTTGTGCGCAGTTTGTCGACCGCCTGTTGGCAATTTGAGGGGGAGCCTTCTTAATAGGGAGCTTGAAAAAATCAGCCCACATTGAACCCACCTCTAAAGGAGACAAATGCCGTGGCCTTGCTTAAACTTCTCAGGTCATGGTGATGTTGATTAGTCAACCACCCAGTTTACTCTTTGGGGGGTGTCAACCTGGGTTCAGTGGTAATCAGACCACTTTGGGAGGGGACCATCCTTGCATTCTATGGGCCCAAAGGTCAGAATAACTTGTGTATTGGTTTAGACTCGCCCCCAACCATACTTCGTCATGTTGAATATGTTCCAGTAGCGGGAAAAGGCTATTGCTGCTATCGAACATCGAACTATACACGGGTGGCTCGTCTTTTTTTGAGTTGGAATGATTTCTTTGTGGGGTGGTTTGAAAGGGAAACTAAGGCAAACCGAAGTCCATTCTTGGGAAAGCCCCGATTTTGAGACAAACTCATACAAAGTCAGAAAAACTGGAAATCGTGGCTTTCCTTTAACCTACCAGCGTGACTTTGATGGTAGAAGAATGCGACCATGTTTTGATGTTCGAGTCTAGCTAAACACCTTGGGGTATGTCTTTCGGGGACTTGAATTCCCCCAAAGGCGTGCGGGAGAGAGAGAGAGAGAGAGAGAGAGAGAGCTCACCGATTTCAAGCATTGCTAGACAAGAAGCTCATGGTACTGTCGGGATTTCTCACACTGTATCGCTTGGGTTGGCTAACTGATTCTTACAAACAAGCAATTTCTGTCTCCATTCGAGGTGCAAATCGTGCAGCAAGACGGCTGGAGTGCATGACAGAGGATCTGTCAAATATCATGCTGTACTACTTGTCCCTTGTACATGCATGATGTACACTACTCGACCGCAGGCCTTGAGTCTACAAGCAAAAGAGCGCATGCTGGGAAACTACATTTGTGTTTGTGACAGCATAAACAACACCTGCACTTGTAGTAAAGTAACGACGTACTTTAACGTGGTAGCGGAGCTGAGATCCTAAACATAGGGGAGCTCCAGTAACAGCAGTAAGTACTACAACTGCACAGGCAACCACATGCCCAACTACTACGACATGTCAGGAGAACCAGCAGCAGCATCAGCGCAACCAACTACAGGAGCAGACAACGGGCCCACAGCAGAGGAGACAATAGGAGCCACAACTACGGGAACAACACAGGAGCAGGAAGACGTCCAAAGGCTACACAAATACAAACTGCCACCACCGTTCTTCACTGGTGACTACTCACAGTACGAAGAGTGGCTGTTCAAACTACAAGCATACCTCGGACTCATCGACCGAGACTTCGACATGGTACTACAACTAGCACAAGCAGCTACAAGACAAATTGAAGATGCAGACATCAGAGCCCACATACGCGACCCCACACAGGCAGCAAAAGCAGTAGACCTCTCACGAGATCTACACTACATCCTCATCAACATCTGCCAAGGTGCAGCAGCTACAGTGGTCAAACAAAACCGCTACAATGCCAATGGATGTGAAACGCTACGGCTTTTGCACAACAGGTTCAGCCTACCAGTAGGAACACGCAGTGTTGGCTACCTCACCAAACTACTGGAACCTACATTCAATGAAGCACAATTTGAAGAACAATTCCTACAGTGGGAGTATGACATCAACCGCTACGAGAAAGACAACGGCACAGCACTACCAGATGGAGTGAAGATTGCAATACTACTCAACAAGACCAAAGGAGCACTTCAACAACATCTCCAACTACGTGCTGGACAGATCACGAACTACAACGAGATCAGAGCTGTGATCCTGGACTACTACAAGACCATATCTGCATTCTCAAGAGCGAGCTCAGCGGTTGGCACAAACTACAATGGTGGAACAGCACCCATGGACGTGGACAACATTTGGAGGAAAGGAAGAAACTACAAAAGGCAAAAGCAAATATGGAGGCAAAGGATCCTACAAAGGAAACAAAGGAAAAGGCAAGTACAGAAACAAAGGCCACTACAAAGGATTCGACAAAGGCAGCAAAGGAAACTACAACAAAGGAGGATACAACAAGAGCAAAGGAAAAGGCTACTCAGGATCCAAAGGATATGGATCAAGCAAAGGCTACAAAGGCCAAGGAAACTACAGCAAATCAAAAGGAAAAGGAAACAACAACTACACAACATGCCATCGATGTGGCAAGCCTGGCCACTGGGCACAAGACTGCAGAGTGCCAGTATGGCACATAGGAGAAGGAGAAGAACTACATCCACTAGAACAAGAACAAGCAGATCATGACAACAATGAAGAACTACCTCAGGATGTGAACGACACTTGGGACTGGTACTACGAAGGAGAAGAAGGACAACACGAGGTGAACTACATGGAGGAGAACTGGAACGACTACGACTATGACAACAGCTGGGATTGGAATGACAACAGCTATGAGGACACAGCAAACTACATTGGAGGCATCAACGAGTCACACCTCACCATTGGACACATCAGACAAGCAAACTCACGACTACACAAGCACAAATCCAAATCACTACTTGGCAAGAGAACAAAACACACAACATCATGGAACGACCACAGCAAGAGCTTTCAACAATTCCTACAAGAAGACAACACACAGCCACACTTTGACATAGCAGCAGCAAGACAACAACAAAGGAACAAGAAGATTGAGGACACTATCACACACTACATCATGTACTCCAACTTCAAGTCATACCACCACCTGTTGATCGACTCAGGAGCATCTACACATGTTTGCCCGAAGGACTACGCACCAGATCTACCGCTACAACCTTGTGGAGAATCGGTTCCACAACTCTACACGGTTACAAACAAGAAGATTCCTGTCTACGGCATCAAGTACGTTCCCTACAAGCAGGACAACTTCAGAATCATGATGCCCTACTACGTTTGTGATGTGAAGTATCCAATCCTCAGTGCATCAAGACTACTTGATAGAGGATATGGACTTGACTTCACTCCACGACACTGCACCATCACACATGGACAACAACAAGCACACCTCATAAGACACTCAGGACTTTTCTACCTACGAGCAGAGAAGATCGACATCCCTACAGGATTCGACATCTACCCAATGACTACAGACAATGGAAAATCCATTGCTGTGATTCAACCTACAGAGAAACAGTACAACAACAAGAACAAATTGCACCACTCACCCACACAGACCAAGGACTACGACAGATCCTTGGTGGAAACACTGACTACTGGAAACTTGATGGTGACTACGCCATCAGAGTACACAAACGACCACGCAAAGCATTATTCACACCACACAACAGCGGTTGCCCAATACCTGAAGGAGAACTAGATGATTGGCGACTAACCATCATCAACAGACAAGGGCAAGAGCAAGAACAACTACAAGAGAACCCAACACAACTTTCCAAGCAAGAACTACAACGAAGACTAGAAGGTGACAACTGGACTGGAGAAACCAGATTCAGAAGAAAGATAACACCTACACGCAGAGCAACATCAAAGACCACACCAACAAGGCAGAGCTCACAACCACAACGGCTAATGGACACACCACCAACCAGATCAAAGATCCAACTACGAGCACCACAAAAGATATGGAGACCTAAAGCAGCACCTTCTACAAATCTTGACACCACACAACCAAAGGAGACAATCCACAGACCACTCACAGCACAGGAGGACAACCAAGACTACTGGGAAAGACAAGGTGAATACTGGATAAGACACCACACAACACTTAGAACAACTCTATTCACTCCAACAGATGGACCAGGACATCCACCAATCAGCACACTTGAGCCTCACAGAACTACAATCACTCACAACCAACTTTGGAGAAGTTTCGCAACGCAAAGATGACTGGACAGTCATAGGCAACGCAGCACTACCATTTCAATGGAAAGGAACAACAAGGTTCACCGTGAAGAAAGACTACGAGTACATCCAGGAGAACCACGATGAGGAACAACAACACGAGCATCATGAAGCACACAGAGCAATAGGACTACGACAACCGCAGCAGCCCACTCCACAACAAATAGCAGAACACAACTTGACACACCTACCATACAGAAATTGGTGTCCAATTTGCGTTCAAGGCAAAGGACGCCAGGACAGCTACAAGAAACAACAATCACGACAACCCATCATCCAAGTGGATTTTGCCTACATCAAATCACAACAAGATCCGAAGACCATACCAGTCTTAACAGCAGTTGACGTTACTACACAACTGTGCATGGCGGTATTGGTTCCGGACAAACCATCAATGATGGACTACATGATCAACAACCTACAAGCATTCATCTTTGAATGCGGAAGAACACAAGGCATACTACAAAGCGACAACGAAGACACACTCAATGCACTACTAAAAGCAACAGCATCTAAAGTCGGCTCAATGACTGTACGACATTCACCATCCTACAGCAGCAACAGTCAAGGAAGCGTTGAGCGACTACATAGAACACTTCTCGGACAAATCCGCGTCGTCAAAGCTCAGGTTGAAAGCAACTACAGCATGACGATGTCCACAAAGCACTGTCTACTACCTTGGATAGTACGACATGCAGCATGGACGGTAAATCGCTACGTCATTCACTCAGACGGCTACACAAGCTTTGAACGCCGCTGGGGAAGAAACTACGAGCGAGCAATCTGCGAATTTGGCGAGACACTACTTTACCTTCCACCACAACACAAGAAACTTCCAAAAGCAGACCTACGGATGCAGAAATGCATCTGGCTCGGAAAAGTTTCCGAAACCGGAGAAAACTACGTCGCAACGGAATCAGGCGTACAAAAGGTACGAACAGTACGGAGACTACAACCGGACTTCAAATACGACCTCGCACTGTTGAACAAAGTTTCCGGCACACCATGGGCACCACGACGGAACACCTACAACCCATCGTTCGCAACACTGTTGGATACGCAACTACAACCGTCAGAGAAAAGAAGGTCCACGCAAGATTTCGGACAACAAACGAACGCTACTGACGACATCGTTGCGGAACCCGCAACAAAACAACAACGCACTACACCACCTCCACGACTTCCGTCAACATCGACGTCAAGTTCACGACCACTACCGGGTAGTCCGATGGCTACTTCACCAACCGGACGACAACATCCACCGCTACCAGCACCACCCCGACAAGCACTACGACGTTTAACTCCGGAAGAAGTAATGCAACCAACTAAAGCACAGAAGACCTCAAAGGACACTACAATCAGATCAACGGAGCAAGCAACCAAAGAACCACCACCACTACGACAGAAAATCAACGCAGTGTGTTCCCAACGGAAAATCCATCACCCCCTACACAAACGACGACACCTCAGAAGACCAACCCATAATCTTCGACAACGAAGGTTACGACGAAACACAACTACTGGAAGGAATGAAACACGAGTCAAACCAAATGAAGCTACATGACGTCTACGACGAAGTAGATGCGTCTACCGTCGACGACAACGTCATCAGAGAAGCGATACCTACAAGATGGGTACATAGAAAGAAAGGACCAGGAGTACGAAGCCGAATCGTCGCAAAAGGCTACACCAGAGAAGATCGAGGACGAAGACTCCGTCTACGCCTCTACAACAATGTTCACGACACTCCGGACACTTCTCGCACTACAAATGTCACGACCAAACTGGATAGCGCGACTAGGTGACGTCTCTACAGCATTTCTACACGCACCCATCGCAAAAGACCACGACGGTAAACAACGTGACGTCTACCTTTGGCCACCTAAAGAACTCTGTCCACAACAGGACAAAATCTGGCGACTAAAGAAAGCCATGTATGGACTACGCAGTTCACCAAAAGCATGGCAGGACTACCTGGCTGAAGTGTTACAAAAGCTCAGCTTTGTAAGACTAAAGTCAGAACCTAACGTCTACACCAATGCGACTCGCGACTGCTACATCATGGTCTACGTGGATGACCTCTTGGTACTTGGTGACAAGACTACAGTCGACTCCACCTTCGAGGCCATCCAGAAGCAGGTCCTACTGAAGCACATCGGCTACCTCGAACCTGGCAAACCACAACAATTTCTTGGAAGAAATATCGACCACTTTGGCAACTACTGCAATCTTGGACTAAAGGACTCCTACATCGACAACATGATCGAGGAGTCTGGAATGAACAACTGCAACTCAGTGAACACTCCAGGAATTGCACACTACAAACCAACAATAGAAGATGAAGCACTACTTGACCACGAACAACACAAAAGGTACAGAAGGATTGTTGGCAAACTTCAATGGTTAGCATACACACGACCAGACATTGCATACTCCACAAAAGAACTAGCACGAGACCTCACAGCACCTACAGAACTTTCACAAAAGAGAGTCAAACATCTACTACGCTACTTGCACGGCACCAAGCACTACAAATTCACCATAGAACCAACAACAACACTCAGAGCAAACACCAACAACATCCTGGATCTCGACGTTCATGTCGATGCCGACTGGGCAGGATGCCCTACTACCAGGAAATCAACTTCAGGTTTCAACATCATCTTTTTAGGAACAACAGTTGCATTTGGCAGCAGAACACAAGCTACAATAGCACTCAGCTCAGCAGAGTCTGAACTCTACGCCATTTGCACAGGAGTTAATGAGGGACTACACCTCAGAAACTTCCTACTTGAAACCAACATTTGCAGCAAGCTAAACCTACGCATCCACACAGACTCCACAGCAGGCAAGAGCATTGCTACACGACAAGGCACTAGCAAACGAGCAAAACACATCGACCTTAAATTTCTCTACACACAAGACCTCATCAAGCACGACATCATCAGAATCCTCAAAATCAACACACTACACAACAGCTCAGACTTGTTCACAAAATACATCAGCAAAGAAACACTACAGAGGCTCATACAGAGCATTGGCATACGCGTTTAGCACTACGAACAACAACTGTTTCACAACTATTTCACATCAACCACAACAGTTTGCATATGGCCATATGTAACTACTTGCATGTAAGTAATAGTAACAGTAACTACAAGTCACAGTAATTGTAACCACCAGTAATTTGCACTTACACGCTTTGGCGGCTTTTGGCGGACAACATTACATGTTGTTTTGTTTTACTACATTCCCGCATGTGTTTTTGTGAGCTACCATTTGGCTCATTACTTTGCCCCGTCTCACTTCGTTTGCTTGATCGCACTACCAGCAATGTCTGGACCCATGGATGTGACTACGACCGCGCCTGAGACTACTGTGCCAGCACAGGAGATTGGCACTACTACACCTGACCGAGTTTCGACACCACCCAACCAACCATCCACTACAGATGCCAGCAGCATGGTCTCTGTGGCACCTCCGCCACCTGAGGCCTGCAATGCCCTCAACTACCACTTCAACCACCAACTACCGACCAATGCACCATTCTACAGGCCAGATGACATCCTGAACCACCTCACTACTGTCGAGTACGACAGTATCCACACTCCGACTGTGGATCAGGGACGAAACTACGCCGAGGTCTACGTGGGGCTGACCTTGGAGGAGTATCTACTCAGACTACGCCAATGCCAGACCTCGACTACCAACTGCCCATCCACAACCTGCCATCAGACCTACGAATGCCCCTCTACGATTCACTACCACTCAGCCTACGCTTTTCAGAAGCGTTCAACTTCTTTTACTACAACTTGACTTCACCACACCTCACCACATCGCACACCAACTCCATGGTCATCGTTCGACTTCATCTCCCTCAAGAAATTTTGCTACACCACATCAGCAGCGGCCACCTCATCAACTTTTCTCGTGACTACTTGAGTCACATGGTGTCAATCATTGGCCAACATCACCTACCCACTCGGCAACTACCCCAACGACTTCACAGGATCAACTACGACATGAACCAGATCACCAATACCTTCAACCTGTCCAACAACTACATCTGGAACTACCACATGCCTCTTCACCTTCCTGAACTACTCAGCTACTACGACCAACCGCAACAACTACAGGATCACCACTACAAAGCAATCAACACCATCATGCACAAGAGTTCCACGTACTACGGATTCACACTACTCACTGCCACAAATCTTCCCATGCAACACAAACTACTACTACACAAACTCCTCACTACATTTCAACAACCACTTCCACCTCCAGAGATCAACTACACTTGTCTTCGAGGAGGCCCTGACTTCCTTACTACCTTCACTACCAACCACTACGCCAGCCTTGACCACCGCACTGGTCAGCAACAAGGCTATAGAGTCCAGCATTGGACTAAGCACACCTAACTACAGGTGATGCTACATCAGTGAAGCAGCACCACAGCTTCACTACAACTTTGGACCTCCAGGTCCAAACTACATCGGAATGTATCTCATGAACTCCACTCAGTACCACTACTGAGGCCTGAACAGGAGAGCTACTGAGATCAGCCTGTACATACTACAGTTTTTTTGATCTTTGAGAGTCAGTGGACTACAGCCAGCAGAGTTGTAGTTATACTACTTTCGATCCTTTTGCAGTCAAAACTACTTTGAGCCCTTTGCACTTTTTCCCCTTTCTGGATATGGTTGAAAAGACACTACAGGGTCTTTTAACCAAGGGGCCGTGTCAAATATCATGCTGTACTACTTGTCCCTTGTACATGCATGATGTACACTACTCGACCGCAGGCCTTGAGTCTACAAGCAAAAGAGCGCATGCTGGGAAACTACATTTGTGTTTGTGACAGCATAAACAACACTTGCACTTGTAGTAAAGTAACGACGTACTTTAACGGGAGAGAGAGAGAGAGAGAGAGAGAGAGAGCTCACCGATTTCAAGCATTGCTAGACAAGAAGCTCATGGTACTGTTGGGATTTCTCACACTGTATCGCTTGGGTTGGCTAACTGATTCTTACAAACAAGCAATTTCTGTCTCCATTCGAGGTGCAAATCGTGCAGCAAGACGGCTGGAGTGCATGACAGAGGGTCAAAAGACCGCTGCGCAAGTGCCGTTGGAAGATGGCAGCATGAGAGTCTCTTTCTTCTTCTCACTCGCAAAACGGGTATTCCACCTGCATCTTGTGACGCGTTTAAAGACAGCCTGAACAGTATCGAATGTTACGAAGTCCGTGTGCCTTTTCTTCCAAGATGTATGTGCGAGCCAGCGCCAGTTCAAGCAACCCGTCAGGTTGGTGGTTTGGATTGGTGCTTCGAACTTGGATTTAAAGCCCTGGTTCTTGTAGGTAAATGAGGAAACCAGCCTGTTTACCCACCAAACCCAGCAATCCAAACAAGGAAGCTGAGTAGTTTTACTGAATGTGGGGATGTTGCCGGTGACCAGTTCAGTCTACAGAGCGCATCAGGGTTTCCAGAAGTCACGTCCGTTTTGGCGCAAGCGGCGGCGATGTTGGCGACTGCTTGAGTTTGAGGACAGGCATGCGGTCTACTTTGAGACTCGAGTTCTTTTGTTTTGATACAAACGGTGCTGATTGTGACGAGTGTTCACAACATGGTTGTCGGGAAACATTTTACATTTTTGTTTGTTGTGGTTTAGTGGTTGAAATCCAACCACTGAACTGCTAAAATTTAGAGATTTTTGCTCCCCTTCCAACGTCAACCAAGACAGTTGAACGGTGGGGATGTGGTGACAACCCGCCGACTTTTGCCAAGGCCAGCAGTACAGCGACCTTCATCGACCTTCAAACTTAGAGAGGTTTCTGGCTTCTGCTTCCCGTCGTTTCTCGTGCTTTCCCCTAGTCAGCTTGTCTCCTTCCCGTCTCGTGTCTTGCTGGCTGGTCAGTGGAGGGTTGAGGCAACTTAGGCTTGGTTGAATTGGTTGAAGTTAGTTCAAGCTAGTGAACATAGGTAAAGTTTAGCTGCGGTTAGTTAGGATTTGGGGTGTGTCCAGGTCAGTTAAGGTTTGAAACAATTCCTGGATCCAGCCCCCCCAATCCACCTTTGGTTAGGGGCGGGGTCGCCGTGTGATTTTTTTTTGCGCAGATGCCTCAGAGGCCCAATGGCCTGGCTCGCTTGGACTCGATGGCTTGACGCTGCGCGTGGCTCGAAGTGTGAAGACATGTCAAGCTGAAGGGAGGGGAATCAAACTCAATGCAGCTAGCGAAAATAGGTCAAGGTTAGTTGCAGTTAGTTAGGGAGTTAGGGCATAGGCGGGTTTGTTCAGGTTACCCGTTGCTTCAGGTTGGTCAAGTCAAACAAACTTAGATTAACACCCTCAACCCCCCCAAGCAACCATGGAGAACACGATGGTTTGGCGCAGAGTTGCTCGAATTGCAAAATGCCAAAATCAAGATGCTGAAGGGAAAGAATGAAACTCAATCAGGGTGAACCACAAGTTTGCAATGTTGATGTTGCTTCCACAAATTTGGATGCTGTACAGAGTATGTCATGTTTGTCCTGCTTGAAAACACGTGGTTCAATTGGCTTGCCCGTAGCAATGGCTTCGCTTCAAGATCCGCAGTTTCGCCCGATGCGTGCGACTTATATGCTCTTGGCTTGCCGGATCACGGAAACCAGACTGAGTTGCCACTGTGTCCAGGACGAAGGGGGTGAAGATTTGTTGCGTGGAGCAGCATGAGTGAGTGGGAGCCATCGAGCTGCTGAATGTGAATCCGGAGCATTGGTCTCTGGGCTCTGTAGTCCGGATACCAAAGATGCTGTCAAGGACACAAAAGCTTCCGCTCCTGCATCGTCCACGCATGTCACAAAACCCCAGCGATGGCATTGGTCTGGGGAAGAATTCTGCAAGGCAGAGAACAACGGGGCATCTGAACTTGCCATCGCAAGGTTCAAAGGAACGCAGAAGGGGATACCAGTCCAGCTGAAGGTCCTCAGGGATTCGGCAGACACCAAAATGTGCTAGGCGCGCAATTGCTTCGGTGATTATGCAGAATATTCTGCAAGAGAACGAGCGGGCAGGCCATTACAAGTTGGTGCTTCAAGCGCGCAGCAATCACAGCCGATCTTTGGCGTGACTTGAGCGCTTCGAGAACAGCGAACAGACACTGCAGTATCCGAACATGTTACCCTCCCACCGACTAACATGGAAGTTTTTCAGTCTGTGGAAGACTGCTTTCCTCTTGCAAAGGGCTTTGTGCACTTCCATGTTGGTGGGAGGGTCTGAGGCGATGGTGAAAATTTGATAAAGCGCTTCGCAGGTTTGCCGGGCAGGTTGCACATCCAACAAGCTCAACGACGGTTGCTCTGAGCAAAATTGAGCGTCGAAGCACATCTCGCCGCAACAACTCTCTAAGGCTTGGTCGAACTTTCGAGTAGTCTGTGGTTTATTTGGGAGGGACAAGCGGGGACTCACAAAATGTCCCAGAAAGCTCACTAGTTTCCTGGGGGACACAAGTAGTTTTGACCATGGCGCACATTTGGACAGTTGAGAATTCTTAGTATTGAAACTGCCCATGCAGTAGCGCCGGCAGTTGCAACCACAAGCCTGCATGATTTGCAGCATGAGGTTGCTATTCTAGGCTGCATTGGCTTTACTGCGCAACTGGCCTGGTCATTTCACGTGCAACAGCATAACAGCATTGCCCGTGACTGTGCACGGTCTTGTGTAGCGCCAGTTGCGCGGAGAGCTTGCCCTTGTGTGCGGCTTTCAGGGTGCTTTCTAGTTGCTGAAGTGAGCTGCAGTCGTCAGTCTGTTTTCTTTCTTTCTCGGCATGCTGCACGCGTTTGAAATAAGTTTTATCGCAGCCGCTGATGTTGATTCAGGACTTGCACGATGGGCCTTTGTCTCCCTTGTAAGTGCAGCGTTTCCTGATCCAGCTGCTATGTTCATGCTGAACCCTTGCGGGAACTTGCATGTACCAGCGCGCTCCTAGCAACATCAGCCGCTTGGCATTGAACCATACCGGCTTTGCATCACTTTAGCAGCAGCCCCTGGGCTACCCTTGCTGCTGAAGCGGATTTCAAACTTGGCTCGTTTCAAGGTTGCGCTACAGCCATGCCATCGTTACCAGAACAGGGGAGGGTGTCAGAAAGGATTGGCGACCCCAAAATCTTGGCAAGGTTTAACTGGAGCTGTGCGAGTCCATGATGAAAGCGACTGCAGCTGGGTGGGGTTCTGACCTGGCAGCGCATTCTCTGAGTTACAAGCTCGCTCCATATTGTCAAGACATCGTCCCCATGCAGAAGCTTTTAGGCCTTTCCGAAAGTCTTAGGCCCTTTTTACCAGCGGCATTGGCCTTCGCAGAAGCCTTTCCATAGTCTTCTTGCCACGGTTCTTGCCTCGAAGAAGCGTCTAAGAAGAAAGAGGATGCCCAAGGAAGGGGGGCCACTTTGCCCAGAGACCAGATATGGCCTCGGCTTTCTTGCACTCCACACGGGACGCTCTTGCGCTCCCGGTTTTGCTTTGCCCTGATGGTCCTTCAGTGGAACAGGGCTGCGGTTCGAGGGTAATTACTTGACACCCACGATGCAAGCGGTGAGGCACATGTGTGGGGCTCATGTCCGTACCAATCGGGTTTTGCACAATTTCACAGATATATTCACCTTGGCTCCGGCTAAGCTGCAAAGGGTGCGCAGATGCGGGGATGCTCTGTTTGTCAATGGCATTCCGAGGTGCGCCTTTGACATGTCACCTGTTCGGGGGGAGTCAGTCAGAGGTCACAGGAATTAGTCCTTTGTGCTGCATGTCAAAGACTCACTGTCCCTCTCGAGGAAAGCAAACTAGCTATGCTTGGCCATGTAGTGGCATATCCAGTTGCACGCATATGAGACACGGGAATATTCGAAAGTCTGGCAGCTTCCCTGAATCCTTGTGCCAAGAAACTGCTGCATCAGTAAAGCAATTTGCCGGGCAACGGGCAGAGGGGCTGCAGACGCAGAGGTGTTGGAACAGTTTGACACCAGCATCCATCAGCCTCTGTTTTACTGCTTCGAGTCAACGTCATACGAATCGTTTTCAACACAGCGCGATCTTGGCTGATATGTCAGACACTGACCTTGTCAAGTGGCGTCGAGATGGCAATACTCCATCAAAAAGGGTCCACACTTTGGCCTGACTATTGGTCAGTTCAAGTGCCTGCGGCTGCAAAAACTGTCTGTCTAGAGCGTCCTGTTGGGCTGGAAGAAGTTAGTAAACAATCACGGAGGCAAAGCGCTTCACGAAATGGGTACACATGCTGTACGTGTAGCCGAGTTTCAACTCGCGGATGATGCGAAACACAGTGTTGCTTACATATTAAACAGTTGCTTGCAGATGGCGTGAAGTGTTTGAACTCAGACTGTAGCAATTGGAGCGACATTCAGGTAGACTGCAAACTAGCTTGCTCAGTTGGCACGAAATTCTAAACTTGATCAAAGCAAGATGGGACGAGAAGGTGATTTTGATTGTGGGTCAGTTCGAAGTGCCTGCGACTACCAGCAGCCTCACCGCATGTCCCACACTGGATTCTAGGAAGGTGGGAGCCGCTTCTATGATTGAGGCTTTTCAAGGTGCTTTGCAACTGCCAAGAAGACTGCATTTTGCCTCTTGCCAAGGTGGCAGGCTCTAGGGACCGATTGCAGCATTCACACGGGCAATCGCGGCTTGCGACAGCGTCCGCAGCACCTGGGCTTGCATTTTGCTCGTGGTGGGATTTGTGGGCAGGCACTAGGTCGCTTGTGCCTGAGAGCCGCTTCTGTCGTTGAGGCATGGAAAAATGCTTTGAAGCTGCCGAGAGGACGATATTTTGCCTCTTGCCAAGTTGGCAGTTTCCACTTTATTTGAGGGGCCGATCGCAGCATTCACAGGGGCAGTCGTGGCTTGCGACAGAGTCCACTGCGTTTTGCTTGTCGTCTAATGTGTGGGCTGCGGCGGACCAGCAACTGGTTGCACTGTGCCGGCAACCGGCCCCCACAGTGCCTTCTCAGCTGGCACTGTGTGTCTTCTGACCGCACATCTACCCGGTGTGTACATAAATCATCAGGTCTGCAGTTTGATGAGGGGAGTGACGGCAAGTGCACTTGGCCTCGCCTCACGCCATATCTTCCGAATCCCAGGCCGATGGTTTCTGGGTGGGTGCCCTTGTTTTGACGACTTCGCTGGCTGCTGCTGTGCTTGGGACTGACTGAGCCGTTCCTTTTCTCCTTGGACCGATTGCAACATTCAGAAGGTCAATCGTGGCTTGCGACAGCCATAGTACCTTGGCCTGCATGCTCCTCTTCGCGCAATTTGGCGGCTGACCAGCAACTGGGCAGGCAACGGGTCCCGCAGTGCCTTGTCAGCTGGCTTTGTCTGTCCCGCGCATCTGCACAAATGACGGGGCCTGCAACAAGATGAGGGGAATGACCGCAAGCGCACTGAGCCTCGCCCCATTTGCCTAGCATTTGCCAAGGCTTCATGTTGCCTTAGGCTTGAGGCCTCATGTAGCGATACAGACATGGACCACGCTGAGGCAAGCCTTTGGTTTGAGTAAGGGGCTCTTTGAACAGTGCATTGCAGGTTCAGGACCTTCAACCTCGAGGCCTTCAGGTGTTGCGTGTTGCAGCCTTGCGGGACCGATCATGGCCGAGGAAGGCTGCAAGCTGCGCTTGCCATGCGCCAGTGAGAAGGATTCACACACTTCAAGCTGAGCACAGCTCATCGTGAGTGCAAACAAGTAGCAACATGAGCATCGCCAAGCTGAGATGAGGCTGTTGACCTGAATTCACCTTCATGCTGAGAAGCGAGTCATTGACATTGAAAACTCGCTGATTGGACTCAAGAGACGCTGAGCTGTTCCTTTTGTGCAGCTATCGCCAAGCCGGTTTCTACGTCCTTTGATTTGAGGAGCCGATCGCAGCATTCACCAGAGCATGCCACAGAGTCCTTCGGTATGGCGTGGGTTTGGTTAAATTGGTGGCAATGGGTCTTGACAGTACCTTTTCAGCTGGCTTTTTCTTTCCAACTTTTGACCGCTCAGAAAAACCTCTAGAGAACTTGCGCCTGATCACTTCGCCGGCCAACGTGACCACCCCACTCATCGTGACCAACTGTCAGCGGGGGCGTTTCGTCTGGGCTAGGTACCATCCACATCTCAAAGTAACGCCTCGGCATTAGCACATTAGCCACAAGTAGACAGCAAGCTTGACTCCTTTGGCAAATCCTTTACGCGTTACACCGAGTGCGGCCAAAGGCATTCAACTCTTAGAGTTAATGGCAAACCCCATGGGATACCCAGACATGCCAGTCTGCCACACTTCGAACCCCGAGCTGCGAACTTCCGCGAAGCCGAGGTTTGGCAACGTTTGCGAATGCGCAGCCACGAGCTTCTACCCGAGCCCCTGCCCCCTTCTCAACCGGTGGTGTCCTGGCCTTTTCGGCAAGCTGCGCAGCCTCCTTGAAAGCCGGGCCAGCATCAGTTGCTCAAGCCCGCGCTGCTTATGGTTCGAGAATGGCTGAGGCGGTCAGCGCGCAGCATTTACAATTCATGGTTCATGTGGTTAATCCAGAGAAATTGGGTAGTGCAGATGTAGATGGACAATAATGTCTCCCCCCTAATCATAAACGCGGACGGCACCACGAACCCAAGCAAGTTCTGCGAACCAGGAACTTCTGCAAAGCACGTCAGGCAAAATCTGATCAAGACTAGGAAGAAGACAAAGGCGGGCTCCGCATGTTTCACGTTGCCCACTTAGACGCAACCTCCTCTCCTCTCCGGGCGAAAAGGGCCATGATATCCCCCTGGTTGCAGAGGCCCGTTTTTTCGGAGCTGCGCGCTTGAAGCTCGGCCAGGTCCTGTCCCTGAAGCTGTTCCAATGCCAGGAAAGGAGCTTCTCTTTCCGGTCCCGATCTCCAGTCTTTCGCCCCGCGGCCAGCGCGCGTCTCGCCCTTGGTTTCGCCTCCCAAGTGCGCAGCTGCCTGAAAAAGGGCGAGGGGCTGGGCGCAAAAAAGAGGTCTTGCGATAGCCATAGCTCCTGCGTTCTGCTCGTGCTCCGATAAAAATCGGCTGATAAGCCGGGCACTGGCAACGGCAACGAGGCCAGTGCCGGCCAGTGCCGGCCCCGCCGGAAGGCCCTGCCGCTGTTTTTTTGACCGCACATCGATCCGGGGGGTGTAAAACTGGGGAGTGGAGGCAAGTGCAAATTAGGAGCTAGCTAGCCTATGGCAACGTGCGTCCAGGAACATGTGGCGGCCTTCCTTTCAACATGCTCGTGTTGATATTGACGGGCATGCTACGTGCTCAGGATCGCCATTCCTACATCTACGGTGAGAGACAGACACACTGCACTCTGCACGCCTCAGTCGCCACAGCTGTAGCCAGACCGGTTGGAGGTCGGGCGATCCGTTGTGTGCCTTCCAGGCGTGCGGCATGCGGAAGGTGTGCTCCAAAGAAATCGCCTTTCCGTTGACCACCAGGAAGGCGCGCCCAACTTTGAGCTGATGTAACCCATGAATCTTTGGAGAGAAGGAGCTTCGCCTTGCGGCTCCGCAAGAAAGTCCTTGGCCTCTAGACCCGTTGCGCCCGAGCTCGGCGCAGCTTGACACGTTGCGCGTCCGTCTGCCTTTGTTTTACTGCTTCGAGTCAACGTCGCCCGGCTCATTTTCAACAAAGCGTGATTTTGGCTGATTTCTGAAACACTGAGCTTGTCAAGTAGCGAGATGGTGCTACTCTGTCACAAAGGGTCCATACTTCGACCTAATGATTGGTCAGTTCAAAGTGCCGGCTGCAAAAACGCGGGGTTTAGAGGGTCCTGTTAAACGACATAGAGAAACACCGTGGAGGCGTAGTGCTTCCCGGAATGGGTATTGAGTAGATATTGAGGTTTGATCGCAGATAGGCCGATAGACCATTAATTCCCCCAGCTTGAACTGTTTGAAGTTAGACTGTGCAACTGAGAGACAATCAGTTGCACTGCTAGCTTTCTCAGTTGTCAGATTTCGGAGAAATGGCGAGCCATGATCTGCAGCAAAACGGGGCCCTTCGAAGGTTGGTTTTCTGGTGGGTCAGTTCGTGGCGACTATGAAGCCAGATGTGAGATGTCTTGCAGAGATTGAAGCATCGCCGAGGCCTGGGTCTGTCTTTGATCGGGAGCGCTTTGCGGCAACTGCCGAGCCTTCATTTTGCTTGGCAGGGCCGCGTTTCTCCAGGCCGAGCGCGGCAGAACGGGCGATGGCAAGCCGCGACAGAGCCCATTGCGTGTTGCTTGGGTGATTCGGGGGCGACTGACCAGCAACTGGTCGCACTGTGGCAACCGGCCCCCACAGTGCCTTTTCTTGTGTCTTCTGAGTGAACATGGTGTGGACATAAATGATCGGGGCTGCAAAAGATGAGGGGAGTGACGGCAAGCAGCCCACAAGGAGGGCCCATGCTGGTTTCTAGTAGAATGGCGCCCTTGCGTATGAGTGCTTCGCTGGGTGGCTGAGCCGATCCTTTTCTGGCCGAAAGTGCTTTGCAACGGCCAAGAGGCCTTCATGTTGCCTCTCGCCCAGTTGGCAGTTTCTACTTCCTTTGAGGGGCCGATTGCAGCTTGCGACAGAGTCTGCAGTACCTTGGCTTGCGTTTTTTGCTTAATGCGTGATTTTTGTTCAGTGCCAGCAACTGGACACTGTACTGGCAACGTGCCCTACACTGTGTCTTCTGACTGGGCTGCAAAACCATGAGAGGAGTACGGCAAGCGCAATGAGCAGCCTCACCCCATGACTACCGGATCCAAGGAGGGCCCACGCTGGTTGCTAGGAGCTTCGCGCCCGATCGCTCGGCCTTTAGAGCGATTGCGTCTGAGTACTTTGCTGGGTGCCGCTTCTGTCGTTGAGACTGACTGAGCTGGCCCTTTTGTGACCGAAAGTGCTTTGCAACTGCCAAGAGGTCTTCATGTTGCTTCTCGCCCAGTCGGCAGTTTCTACTTCCTTTGAGGGGCCGATTGCAGCTTGCGACAGCGTCTGCAGTACCTTGGCTTGCGTTTTTTGTTTAATGCGTGATTTTTGTTCAGTGCCAGCAACTGGACACTGTACTGGCAACGTGCCCTACACTGTGTCTTCTGACTGGGCTGCAAAACCATGAGAGGAGTACGGCAAGCGCAATGAGCAGCCTCACCCCATGACTACCGGATCCAAGGAGGGCCCACGCTGGTTGCTAGGAGCTTCGCGCCCGATCGCCCGGCCTTCGGAGCCATTGCGTCTCAGTACTTTGCTGGGTGCCGCTTCTGTCGTTGGGCCAGGCCTTTTTTGACCGAAAGTGCTTTGCAACTGCCAAGAGGTCTTCATGTTGCTTCTCGCCCAGTTGGCGATTTCTACTTCCGTTGAGGGGCCGATTGCAGCTTTCACACGAGCGATTGCGGCTTGCGACAGCATCCGCAATACCTTGGCTTGCGTTTTGCTCTTGCGATTTGTGGGCAACCGCCGACCAGTAACTGGGCGGCTTTTCAGCTGGCTCTTTCTGTCTTCTGACCGCACCTGTGCATAAATTATCGGGGCTGAAAGATGAGAGTGACCGCAAGCGCCATGAGCAGCCTGACGCCATGACTTCCGTATCCCTCAAGACCCACGCTGGTTTCTAGGAGCTTCGCGCCGCGCCTGAGTACTTCGCTGGGAGCCTTTTCTTGGGTTGAGGCTTTTCACAGTGCTTTGCAACTTCCAAGACTTCATTTTGCCTCTCCGCAAGTTAGCAGTTCCTACTTCCTTTGAGTGGCCCATCGCAGCATTCACAAGGGCAGTCGCGGCTTGCGACGGAGTCCATTGCCTTTTGCTGGTCTTGTGATTTGTGGGCAGTGGCTGACCAGTATCTGGGATGTCAATGGGCCCAGTGACTTTTTTCAGCTAACTGTTCTTGTCTTTTGACTGCGCATCTGGCGTGTGTGAAAAGAATGACCAAAGCTGCAAGAAGATGAGGGGCTGCAAGAAGTGCACTGGGCAGCCTCGCCCCATGGATCCCTGGGCGGGAGCCACGTCCATGGCCAAGAAGCCCTGAGTTCACAACTCTCGCCACTTCCGAGGGGCTGATTGCAACTTTCATGGCGGCTTGCGACGTCCGAAGTACCTGGGCATAAGCGTTGTTTGCTTAATGTGCGAGTTGTGTGCAGCGCGAGCAACTAGGCATACTGGCAACCTGTACAGCGTGTCTTATGACCGCACATCTATGTGCGTATATAAATGATCGAGGCTGCAAAACCACGAGAAGTGTGACCGCAAGTGCAAGGAGCAGCCTCAGCCCACGACTTCCAGATCCCAGGGCCTACGCCGGTTTCTAGGAGCTTCGCGCCCGATCGCCCGGCCTCTAGAGCCCTTGCGCCTGAGTACTTTGGTTGGAGCCCCTGCTGTCGTTGAAGCTGTTCAAAGTGCTTTGCATTTCTCGCCAAGTTGGCATGTTCAGCTTCCTTTGAGTGGACGATCGCAGCATTCACCAGGGCAGTCGCGGTTTGCGAGGGAGTCCATTGCGTTTTGCTTGTGTGATTTGCGCTTTGCAGCTGACCTCGAAAGTCTGGCGATTGGGTTCCGACCTCGACTGTAGCTGACTCTGAGACAGACAGACAGACAGCTAGCTTGCTCAGTGGGCGACAGAGCTGGCAAGGCTCGAGTCTCGAGGGCGGCAAGGCTCGAGGGATACAATGGGTGCGCTCGTGCGCCCAATGCTCTAGCTCCGTTTCTTAATTCTTTAGACACTTGTGTGGCTGGCTCGCACGTTGTGATGCATGGGCAACGTAAAGTCTTCAAACTGAGCTTAGACTGTGGTAAGAGTTGTTCTGAGAGGCGTGGCCGAAGTGCTGCAGGGCACGCTTGTGAAGGATTTACTGCAAGAGTTGAGTCAAAGGACCGTATTTGGAGCTCAACAGAGAAACAGAAATGAGGAAGGAGCAACACACGCTGACTAATTGAGCTTTCTGAACATGCTTTCATCCCGCAAAGAGAAACAAGAGGCCAGCAAAAGGACGACGAAAGGCTGGCAATTGGGTGGATTCCGACCTGAACTCTGAACGACCCTGTGTGAGACAGATGGACAGACCCTTCGGCTAGCTTGCTCGGCCAGAGTGAAGAAGGTGAGCCATGTGCTGCGCCAGTTAAGGTCAAGCTCTTGGCGTGGGGTGTGTGGAAAACTAGACACAATATCCATCCCCTGGCTGTTTTTCCAAGCTGAATCAACCTGCGGGCACCCACATTGAAACCCCGCCTTGATGCATGAGGGGATGGTGAGGCTGCGCATCGCAGAGTGTGGAAGGCGAAAGGGTTCAAGCAGCGCCGGTGAGGAGCAGAGTTTGTGCTCATGTGCTCGGGAAAAAACTCCAGTGAGACTTGCCCCACATCTTGCAGTCTTTCATTGTGATTTGAGTGAGAACCAGCCTCAATCGATTGCCAAAGAGCGGGCAAATGTGCTTGCCAGCGTCGCGAGCAACGCTGGCAAGGCTACCGTATGTCTCCTTGTTGGACAACTTGGTACGTGAAAGATAGCGCTGGTTTCTGTTTGCTTCAAATCATTTCCCGGTGCCGTGCAACATGGCCACCAAGGGCCGCCGTGATCACCGGAACGCGCCATAACGTCGCAGCTGAAGGCTTCGCACGGATTCTCCCGACGCCGGGCCCCAAGATGGGCGTGGACGGCGATGGTTGGTGAGCATGTTGCGCTTGTTGAGACCGCCAAACTAAATAGACACAATCTTGCTTGTTTCGGCCCGATTCCTTGCCGCGACTCAGCTCAACTTTCTCACTCCCTCTCCCTTTCTCGCTCCCTCCCTCTCCCTGTCTAAGAGCTTCTCTGTGTGTCTCCCCCTGAACATGTGGTTCATATTTGTGAAACAGGAAGGAGGGGTTGAACCAGCAGGTTCAACACCCAGCGGACGCATTTGCTGCAAGGGGGATGAAAGCGAAGCGAAGGGTTTGGAAAAAGGGTTGCTTTGCTTGCGCGACCTTTGCAGCTCAGTTCCCAGCTCTGCCTCGCAATTCCTCGCCTCTTTTTTTTTCTTCTCGTATTTCTGTTTGTCTTTGTTTCTCTTTCTTTTTCAGCTCTGGGCCCGGCCAGCTCCAAATCCATCTCTCCCACGTTTTCATGTTGCACCTGACAGGCCCCTCCACTAGGAAGCTGATCTTCCAGGTGCCATGTGGGTGTGGGTCAAAATTAAGCCACCAGGGGACCGCAGGTTGTAGTCCAAGCTTTCATTTACGAGGGTTCCAATTTTGGGTACATATTTTTGACCCACAGCCATGTTAGTGGGAGCAAGGGTATCTTCTTTCTTAGCCCGGTGGGTCTGGCAGAAACTTCTTCGGCCAGCTTTGACATTCACTCTCGCTTCGTCGAGCGAATTTCTACGTGGCCGAAGAACCCGCTGTGGGGATGGTGTGTGTCGACGCGCTCTCGCTGTGGCGCCGTGCAAAGTTTGCTTTGCGCAGAGCAACCTGCAGGGAGGTAGCAGCGCAGAAACATGCGAAACTCGCGCGCAGAAGTTTGCGTGGAGAACTTGGGCGCAGAAGTTTGCGTGGAGAACTTGGGCGGAGAAGTTTGCAGAGTGAGCTTTCGCAGAGTGGCTTGAAAAGCGTCGCGTGCTGCAGCGCGCTGCAAAAACGTGTGAACACAAAAATGTTTGAAATCGTCAACGCTCACTTTCTGTTATGCTTTCAGGCCACCGGTCGTCCTACTGTCTGTGTTGTTGTTTCTCCCTGGGCCCTCGCCCTCTTCCTCTCCCTCCCCATTTTTGTCAGGTGCGGCGCGGCTTGAGGCGCTGACTGTGCCGCTTGGGCTGCAGCGAGGATCAGCCAAAAAAGCCAACCAAGGCGCTTGATCGGCTTGCAATATGGGGGAATGACTTTGCTGATTTGCTGGACTTGCTTTCCCTAGATTTGGGGCCCTCGGAGCTGCAGTGGCAGGACACATGCAGGATTCAATAGGACATGAAGCAGAGCGTGTTTGCAAACTTGACTTGGATGGGCTTGGAGCAGAAGCTTGGTCTAATAGAGTTGGTTTGCAGGAAAGGACAGCTGTTGGATGGTGGTGTCCTGAAGCGACCCCTTGGCGAGGTGTCTTCCACCAGCTGAAGACTCGTCTTTATGGAGGCCGCCCAGAAGGTCGGGTACCTCCTTTTTGCAACGGGCATGCCACGCCGGGATGTTGGCGCGATGGACGGGAGGTAGTCCACAGGCCGCCCGGCGGGCTTGCCTCAACGACGTGGCCACGGGCGCTGCGCCTGACGCCTCAGTGCCAGCGCCCCTGCCTCCTGCAGAGTGCCGAGCCGTCGCCGGTCTGGCCAAGAAGCGGCCCGGCTGCAGGCGTCGCAAGATCAACACATATGGTTGCCTGGGACTATCAAGGCTTGAGGCAAGGGTCTATGACCATTGTGTTGACACTGATGTTGCTTCACGCATACTCATTTGTCTGTCTCAACCCCCGGTTGCCGGCCAGGGTTTGACTTCCTAACTATGACGTTTGCAGTGTTAGGCTCCTTGAAGAAGAGTACGGGTCTGTTTTTTGAGGATACCTCCCTGTTTGTGGCGTTCAAGGGAAGAAAGGAACCCACTGCGCAATTACACGGAATGATGGGGCCAAGTTGGCCCATGGTCGGACACTGGCGGAAAAAACAGCACACGCGGCGCGCGCAATCTGTCAAAAGGCTGTTGACAGCAGTGTTGAACAATAGCAGCCGTTCTTGCTGTGAACGATCCCCAACCCCAAGGGTAATTGTCAGGGGTCAGAGGGTTGTGGTCACGTGTTGATCAACTTGTTGTGCGCCCCAGGAACAAATTTAGCTTTAGCCCCAACAGCAGGCACGAAAGCGGAAGGCTTGCTCAGGCCGCTTGGGTGATAGTCTTCGACCACATCTGGAGTAGCCAACGTATCCAACTTGTGCACTGTTCCAAAATATGCTACCACACTGAGGTGGTCTTCCTGGAGTTATAGCACGCGGCGCTGTTTGGCAACAAGGACAACCGTAACCATCACACGGGTGCTTGGCGATCTCACAAGGTCTTGGCGCAACTATGCGTCTTGGCAGCACAGGCGTTTATGCGCTGGGCGCTTTTTGTTTGTTGGAAGGCAGGGACATGTGCGGGAGTTTCATTGTTTGTCGTGGATGTTTCATTTCGGGGCTTGGGCTAGCTGGCCTCCAAATCGACCTCGCCCAATATTCCCCCACTCGTATGAACTGCTTTGCTTTTGTGCCAGCCTTACCGGTACGCCTAGAAAGTTCAACAATTTGCGTTCCGAGTTTCGCTGTTTTGGCTAAAGTTGAGCTGTGGTCAGCGTTGTGCCTTCGTCGGTGGGTGGTTGGGCTTGTTCAGAAAGAGCGGGCGTCGGTCAAGGGTTTTTGGGGGAGATAGCGGGCTCGGGCGACAGTTGCTGTACAATATTCCCATCACACGTAACTTAAACCCAAACATCAATGCTGGCATGTCGTGCTTGTCAACTTTAAAAGGGCGGGCCGTGGCGATTATAACATGAGTGCCGAAGACGAAAAAAAGCTATTGTGCCCACATGCGCAACTCGTGACTCCTGCCCGAACTGAGGTGTGCCGGCGCCGTTTGGCCCCGCAAGCCGGCCTTTTTGATGCGACATGCCTCCGGAGACGGAGAAAAAACAGGGCGTTTGCGCCGAGGGTCAAAAGCAAAAGACAGCATTTAGGACATTTGACCTTGCAACTTTCTTGCCCGAAGTTCTCACTTGCCAAGAGGGTGCATTTGCTTCAGAGACAGATGGAAGTTCTTCTTGAGTTCCTTTCGCAGCCGGCTAGTGCTTCCAAACTCCTGTTGTAGATCTCAATGAAACTCTGGTTCTGCCCGCAAGCCATCGGCGTCCACAAGCGGTCACCGCAAGCATCGGGGGAAACTCAGAATGTGTGTGGTGGTTGTGACTGTCATAAAGTTCCCGGAGGGCGCGGCACTTTGGGGCGTGTTCTTCTTCGTCTCAGACAAATATAAATAAACTGATAAATAAATAAATAAATCAATACATAAATAAATTAATAAATAATTAAATAGGTAAGTAAATAAATAAAATAGATAGATAGATTGATGGTTTGGCGAGGTTAGATGAGATGAGAAATGATGAGGATAGGTTACAATACAGATAGTCAGGTTGACAGCCTGGCAGGTAGCCAGACAGATAGCCAGACAGCCAGACAGCCAGACAGACAGACGGACAGACAGACAGACAGGTTGCTGGACAGACCGGCAGACCAAAAGCTTGACAGACTGACGGCAACGGAGAACTCTGGCTAGATGTGTTAGAGATGTGTAGGAGGAGCGGTAGGCAGATAGACAGACCGATGGATGATTGACAGGTTAAGTTAGGAACTCGCAGATAGCCGGGTAGCCCACTGAGAACGAGGGACAAATGGACTGGTAGAGACATGAATAGATAGACGCCGCACATAGATCAACACATCGACAGGAAGATAAATAGATAGAGAGGCTCATAGGAAAAAGACAGAAACCTAGACTGCGCAAAGATGGATACAAAAGCACGAAGAAAAAGCGTGCAGGGTTTCAGCAGGAGCGCCTTTCTTTCTCTTTCTTTCTCTTTCTTTTGTTCCCCACCCGACAGGAAGGGGTTGTTAGATTTTATGTTGGAATCCGCGTTTGCGATGCTTCTACACCACGCCTCCACCCAGTATCCCGTATCCCGCCAGAGCAGCTCGCCATGGATCCCGCCGAGTATCCCGCCAGAGCAGCTCGCCACAGTGGATCCCGCCAAGTATCCCGCTAGAGCTGCTCGCCAGTGCCAGAGCGGCTCGCCAATAAATCCTGCCGAGCATCCCGCCAGAGCGGCTCGCCAGTGGATCCCGCCGAGTATCCCGCCAGAGCGGCTCGCCAGTGGATCCCGCCGAGTATCCCGCTGAGTATCCCAGAGTAGCTCGCCAGTGGACCGCGCCAAGTATCCCGCTGAGTATCTTTTGCCGGTGGATCTTGCCGAGTATCTGGCCAGTATCGAGCCGGAGCGGCTCGCCAGTATTCGCCAGTGGATCCCGCCAGTATCCCGCCAGAGCAGCTCGCCAGTCTGGTTTTGCTTAATGTCCCGCCCGGTGCACAGTTGGGTTTACATTTCATGTTGGTGCCTTCGTGTGTTGAGTGTAGCCTGAGGCTCGGAAAGGGTGATGCTTCTGTGTTGCTTTGGGCTGTGAATAAGCAACTTCGTTTAATCCCCCGTCGGGTTTCTTTTTGGAAGGAGCTTGGCTTTTGTTAACGGAACCGATGTTTGAGGCTCGCAGACGAGTGGAGTTTGACGCACAGACAGGTGAATAAGGCTCTCAATGCAAAGCTTGTTGAGCAGTCATAGGCCCCAAGCCACTTGAAAACCATGCTTGAATTCACACAATTGTGTTCACGGTCGTAAGCTCGTGAGTGTGGAGGGTGGGGATTGCTCGAAGCGAAGTATTTGTTCTGTTTCTCTCTCTCTCTCTCTCTCTCGACTGGCGGGCAGTTTGATGCTCAAGCAAAAAGAGTGCATGAGGGTTGTGGGTTTTGCTGCTACTCCATTTCGAGAGTGAACGCTTTGGATCGCCGTTGTGTTGTTGTCTTGGTTTCAGCTGGGGTCGGTGTTGGTCGGTGGGGAAAAGAGTCCTTTCCTCTCCGCACATGACAGAAAATGCACCAGGATTGAAATGGGCATGGGTTAAAGCCCCTGCTCGGTTGGAGATCGCCTGCTTGCTTCTAGGGTTGATTCGCAGCGGGCGCGCCATGCATCCCAATGCGATTCCTGCTTGGCTCAGGAAAATCGGCTGCCCTCAGCAAAGCAATCGAACTCGTTCGTTGGATTGATATCCCGTTTTTACCTGGCCTTTGAGGCTGCTCAAGAGTCAGACTTGCGCATCCTAACCAATGGTTCTGCAAGTTCCACCGGCGCGCCTGACTAAGGTTGACAAGCATCCATGCTTGTAGACAGGTGAGCTTGAAAATGACCATCTCTGCTTTGCTGCTGCTTGCCATCTGAGGATGGACATGCCTGAACGTTAAAGGAGAATTGTGATCTGTGCACATGCAGGCTGAGCTTGACTCTACACATGCTAACAGTCCGGTTTGCTGGTGTCTCGCCTAGCCGTTGTCCATGCCAAGAGCGCAGCCGACAGTGCAGCCTGCCACTTCTCTTTTGCTTCGGCTCCCACCGGGAATAGTTTGCCACTAGTGGTGGCATTTGCCTTCTGGCGCATTCTTGACTCTGGTTTTTCCTCAACGTGCCCATTTGCAATTTGCTCTCTGCTTCACGTGTTTCACCATTGCCAGATTCTCGCGTTTTGCGCAACCCTTTTTGCGCCGATCAGATTTACGATGCTGAGTTGTGCACGCAACTTGTTCATGCCAATTTGAACTGTGTGCGCCCCATGCGCACAAGCTGCTTGTTGGTTTTACAAACGGGGGCCATTATGCTGCTGGCAGCATAGTGGCCCTGAAGGCAACAACTCGTCATGAAGTAAGAGTGACACGAGCGTGCAGGGTGTTGCTGGCCAGGTGCGGCTGTCGCGCGGTGAACGAATTTGTCGCTGCAACGCATCGAAACGGCAAGCAATGCAAGTGTGCAAGCTTGATGGCATGCTCGATGCCGAAGCGTGTGGACACCACGTGGTTTTTTCAGCGACAACCACTTAGCAGCTGGGTTTCACGTGTTGTCGCGCTTGGCGTAACTTGTACGAGCGGATGTAAGCGTGCGTCAGGGACGAGAGCGGCAAGTCCAGGCGGTGCAAGATGGCGTGCGCCTCAAATTTCTGCACTGGAGAGGCGCGATGGGCGGTCGCCCTCTGAAGAACCCAACAGCACGGTAACGCGCAACGTGGCAGCGTCGGCCAACTGCAAGGCCCTTCGAAGGCGTTCTGGCACGGCAATCCTTGCATTGAGGGTAATTGCTTTTGTTCGCAGATACAATCAAGCTTCCTCCTGGCCAGAACAACTCAACGTTGACTTGTTTCTCTGTTTTACGAGGCAAGCAACCGCAACAAAGGAGGACAGGGCTGGCGATTCTTGGCTTTGGCCGCCCCATCATTCGCGGATGGTTCTGGCCCAGAGCCCAAGGTGAGTGAAATTTTGGCTCAACATTTTGCTGAAGACTGCAGCATCATGACGGGCCGCACTAGTGAAAAATACACGTGTGGCTGTAAAACAATGAACTCAGTTCCAGCCAGTGAACACAATTCTTCGAGCTTGTTGAAGTTTAAGGAAACATATTCTCCTTTGGCAGTGCGCCACAGGGACAAGGCATCTTGGTTTTGCCTCGTGGCTCGTTCTCAGTCATGGAAGCGGTGATTTGCAAGTTGGCAGCAACTAGTCATACACCCATTGGCAGGAAGAACTGCAATGCTTTCACTTCCTGTATCCGCCACGTTGTTATATGTTCTGATTGGATCGCGTGGAGGTCACGCTACCTGCAAAAGAGCTGGTTTTCTTTCTGCAGCTTGATTGCAAGTGATCAAACGACAGGGAAGTGGGCTCGAACAGAGGCTTGAGAAGTGGGCTAAGTGTTGCTTCACCCGGGCGCCCGGTGTTGCCCGGTGGCGCCCAGCCTGTCCTCCATTTCCATGTTGCGAGCGGCCCGGCAAATAAAAAGACCCGGCATGGATGGACCCCGAAAACCTACGTTCCCAGCGGGTGGCGCACACATCAGGTGAAATTCATGTGAAAGGCTGATGAAACACGAAGGAAAAATTGTGTTTTCTCTCGAGTTGTCTTGGCATATACAGCCTTTAAAGTACATTCCAAACGTGTTTTGCTTAGCTTGACTGCATTTCCTTTTTTTGTGCTTTTTGTCTCGCGTATAAAACTTGGCTGGCATGCATCAAGCCTTGTCTTAGGTTTTGCTTCTGATGAGTTGTTTAAAGCGTTTGTAAAACTACAAGCTTCCAACATGCTTTGCGCACTACTCGGAAATTGGAAGTGCGCTACCTGGACGTTGGTTTGGGAGAGATTTCGCGCACTACCTGGACATTGTGCAAGTGCATGCTCGGGATAGCACGCTATAGGATGTAGGGGGTTTCTCACCACATCCCCACATAGTGCAGCAAGTATCGCACTAATGCGAGCAGAAGGAAAGTGGGAGTTTCTTAGCATCCGATGCCATGAGCCAGCCTTCTGGGAGAGATCTACCAAGAGAAGGGTCACATCTGAGGAAACAGACAATTACGCCGAAACAACCAATCACAGACAAAAGGTTTGAGGCATGTTCAAACCATGTCACCCAGGGCGTTTTATTCTTCTTCTTTTTTCTCCTTCCTTTGTTCCGGTTTTCCTTGCGGTGTTTAGGTTCTCTCAAATGTGGCAATTAGTAGATCCCTCCCAGGCAAAGGCTCTGTCGTCAGCTCCCTTGAAAGGCTGTGCTTCTGTGAGGAAAACACAGCCTGCGGAAAACCAAAAAAACAAAAGACCCCAAATAGCAAAAGGCTCAGGGAAATGGCTTGGACAAGCGCAATACCCTTTGTTTGGGAGGCTGTTTTTGGTTTGTGTTTTGTGTTTGTTGGTGTTCCTCGAGAACAGGTTTTCAAGGAGCTGCCATGAGCAAGCTTTCACATGATCCTCTGTCAGAATGGCTGAATCCGAGAAAGCCAGCAAACCTCGAGGAGAGCACGCAATAACAGAGGCAAACGCCCAGAGGTGTTCGTTTTCGTTGCAGAAGCACAGGTTTTCAAGGGATGGTTCGGGCAAAACCGCACAATTCGCATTCCAGTATTGAAAGCAAAGCAGGTCTTTTTGCGGTGTTTCAAAAAATGCAAGCCCGTGCGGGGCCTTTTGTTCCATGTTCGGTGTGACAGGATTTGTAGAACGGGGAAACTCCTGAAACGTGATTGGTGGACATGAGCCCCCACGTAAATGATGTCCACCAAAGGGTTTTGTGATGAAATTTGACGGCCTGAACAAATTATGTGGGAACCAGATGGGCTTGCCAGGGACGCTTGCGCTGGAAGCCAGGACGCTTGCTTGCGCAAGGACACGGGTTGCGGACTCGCGGGTTGCGGACTTTGGAGCTAAGATGGTTCGGGGTTCTTTGGATGCCGAGTCAGCCTTTGGAGTTTCTGGAGCTTTGGGAAGTGGGAGTCGGTGAGCGTCTCTTCGCATTTTGATCTCGGGGCTTCAGGCTTGTGAGTCGGCAGTTCCTGACATTTCATGGATGATCTCAATGGGGGCCGGCGAGTTTGGAGTTTTTTTTTTGTCGGTCTCAATGAGGTTTGGGGCTTGCGAGTCTGGAGTTTCTTTGGACCTTCAAACATGGTTGGTGAATCTGGAGGTTAGGGGCTTGCGTGGCTGGAGTCTTCATTGTCGCAAATGGTTGGTTGATCTGGACGAATGGGATTTGCGAGGTCGCAGTTAAACCTGTTTATGCTTCCATAGACCTAGTTGCTGGGTTCTCTCACAATGAACCCCGATGGCCAGGCATGGCCTTTGAGCAACCTGCTTCGATTGGCAGAATTGAACCCAAACCATGGCTCGCATGAGCCAGGCGACCGCCATAATTTGTGGTCTCCCTTGCCTCGGCGCGGCATTTTTTATCCAGAATTCCAGTGGCGAAAATCCAGAAGCTGCGTGCGGAGCAAAACATTCTAAGTGTTGCAATCCGGGGCTAGCCGGATCCATGGGGCAGGCATGAGTGCGGGGCAGGCTATGAAGGCGTGATGTTCTCGGCTGCTGGCGAAAGCCAGATGCAGAACTGCTTTTGAGGGGTGCCTTTTCGAAAGGTGAGGCTTTCGAATCAGTTCCGTGGATACAATTTTACGATGAACTTTCAGGTTTTTGTGTTTTTTCATTGTAGAGAAACATGGAATCTTAATGTTTTCTCGGGCTATGGGGCTCACAGGCCAAGGAAAGCGGCGCAACCCCAGTGGCTCAAATCTGTCCTGCTTAAAGCGTCTACTGTGCGTCGCTTGCCTTGGCCTAAAATGGTGAAGGCGGCCCACGCGGTTGCGGTGTTCACTCTCGTGCTATGGCGCAATCCTCGCGCGGATTCGCCTGGCCCGACCTGCGATGCGGACGTCGAGTCGCTGCTCCAGCACACAAAGCACGCAAAGCAGGCATCATGTTTGGCTGGGGCCGGGGCTGTTAGCCGGGGCGGTCAGCAAAAGCAGGGACAATGAGCAAATCACTGACAGGCAGGTCGGCGGTTGACATCAATCCAAAGTTCAAGCAAATCAGCAAGGTTTAAGCAAATCATCAAGGTTTAGGAGAGTAGGGCATTCTTTTCAAGCCATGTTTGCTCATGTAAAGCGCGAATGATACAAACATACAGGGATTGAGACAATCACTGCTTTTCATGGCGCCAGGCAAAAATGTGGTTCCTGTGCGAGGCGATGTTCTTCTGATGTGACCTCCGTGCGGTCAACTATTGATCTTGACATCCACACGCAAAACGAGAGAATAGGTAATGAAGAAGCTCATTCATTTCTCCTTCATTGAAGTGCCACAGCAACGTAAGCATGGTGGGAAACAAGACTTAGCGCTTTGAGAAATTGACTGAAACGGGCAGGACTCATCAAACGATTTCAAGTCAAGCCGCGCTGAAACCGACAAACTGCCCAAGGGATAAAGACAAGGCACACCCCTTTTTTCTTCAACCAAGATGTGATGCTCTGACATTTGCCATCTAGAACAACGCTGTATGCAATGCATACCACCCAACACCTCCAGAGCATCAAACGAAAGACCCACCCAACACCCCAGGACATGAAAACAAGCATTCCAAGTAACACCAAAAATGAATACGGCAACAAACACCCAAATGTCTAACCTCTAACAAAGCGACTGAACACTTCCCCAAAACGAATGAGGTGGTTGATAGGTTTGAGATGAACATGAGAACCAGAGCCGGCAACCATCAACAGGCCACCCCCCAAAAATCTAGAACCCCCTGAGTGCCACATGGTTCCTTGGCAGGAAAGGCTTTGGACGGAAGCCGCCGCCTTGATTGACGCAGGCGCCGAGGATGTTCGGGGGCTCTCGAGTTCTCAGGTTGCTTGGGCTCCAAGGCGTGTCAAAGGGAGCCCGTGGGCCCACTCACCCAGGCTCCTTTTCCAAGGGGGAACAAGGCGGACGGGAGAGGGTGCCATCCTTTTTCCCAGGCGAAGGAGATGCGCCACATTCAGTTTGTTTGATGAGTAGCTACTTGAAAGGCCCTTTTTGCTTTTGAGCCTCTTGGTGACATTGTCAGTTGCACTACGACAGTAGTGAATCCCTAAAATGGACCAGTCACACTTCATGTTAAGCAGAGGGGTCACGACGCTCTTGGGGTTCACGAGAACCAGAGATAGATCTACCCAAAACTGTTTGTCGGGCGCGACGGTCTGCGGTGCTGAGAAACCCCAAGCTATGGCTCTGTTTTACGGGCATGTTCTGATGACCCTTTGCTTCTTACGTTTGGTCCCCAAATTTGCCGGTGTTTACTCCATCTCAGAGCGTTTGTGGACAGTGCAAATCTGGACCACTGTCAACGTATCATCGTACCATGGGCTCACCATCATGTAGAAGCTTTATTGGCTTCTTGGCAGGTTATCAGTTGAAAGGCTCCATGCATCCCTGCAGGCAACTGGGTTTCGCCGATATCTCTCGACTCAGGAAGTCCAAGTGAAAGCTCACGCTCTGTGCTGGCTATCCCTTCACCTCAAGCGAGCGCGAGTGCGAGCTCTGCCAACAGTCAGGATGAGAAGTTCGAGTAAGGAGCTTGGAACAACAGGTCGACACACAATCCAGGCGAGGTACGAAAGGGTCGCAAAAGAAGAGATGATGGCGGGACTTTGAAAACAGCTGGAAGAGGGATTCTGCTGGACACCAGCTGGTTTCACGTGAAAAGCCAATGGCAAGTATGCCGTGATGCTGTCTCTGTGCTAGGCCTTGAAGGCGCCACGGGCGTGGTCGCTCCAGCAAGCAAGGAGACTGCAAAGGACCAGGATGCCAAAGCAGAGCTGCCAAGGCAACTTTTTCAGAAGGCTGCGCTGCATCTCAGCTTGGCGAGGCCGACTATCCGCTTGCGGTTGCGGTGAGCGACATCACCGCAGGCACGGCAAAGCTGCAGCGCTTGCGCATGCAGAAGCTCAAGCGTCTGTGATTACACAGAGGTGTGGAGTGTTGACACAGACAGTGACTGGGTGGCTGACAAGGCGAGAACGAACGGCGCAAGCTACGTGGAGTGCTTCGGAAGGCGGCTGGAGGCATGTTGCGCCATGCTCCCAAAAAGCCAGCGTAGCTCTTTGACAAGCTGGCAGCAAGCCATGCGTTTGCAAGCCGCGAACGCCACACCTGAGCGGGGACAGGCCAGGTTTTCAGGAGACGCAGGACTTGTCGTCTCCAGGCAAGACGCCGGAAGTATCGCTGGGCTGCCTATGGCAACCTTTGTAGAAACTGAAGAGGTCAGAGTCACCTGTGTGGCGATCTGGATTAGCCAGACAGTGTGTTAGATGGACACGAGCCATGGAGTGGAGGGGTGTTAGGACATACCCTGTGGTGAACAGCACTTTTGAGCTTCGGCAATAGGGAGTTAGTGCTTGCATACTTGTGGGCAATAGGGAGTTCGTCTTAAAGGAAGCCCGTAACAAAGACACACGCGCTGTGGTGCCTCTGAAAACCATTTCTCGCCCAAAATGGGCCAATGAGGGAACGTGCGGAACATCATCGTTTCACCCTGAGAAGTTTGCTGCCAGGTAGCACGCGCCAGCCTTGTTGTTGTTCATTGCGTTTTGCTGCTAAGGCCAACGGTGGAAGACTGGTGCGTGAGGGTGCCCGATAATCGATAGTTGCCCACATGTCTTTTTATATTCTGACCATGTTCAGCTATGTTTTATCTTGGCAGGGTGGGGCGCGAATTGGGGTCATTTCCAATATTCCACTGCAACAACATATTCAACAAACCGTATGCCCCGCTGAGCCCCCTAGCAGCCCAGGTGGCTGGGCGCTCAGTGTATGTTTCAGGTGAGGCGTCGCCGTGTTGTTGCGATGTCTTAGCCCCTTTCCTTGCCTTTCTTCCGGCAGGCAACTGCAGCGTCGAGCCGTGGGATTGCGAGGAGGGCACAGATACTTCCATAGCAGCGCTGCAGATGATCAATCTCTTCGGCAACAACAACTGCACCCGTTCCGAGATCCGGCGCCTGGACCTTGCCACGGGGATCTACAGCCCAGTTTCTCGGACTTATTCTCCCCCTAACAAAACGTGTTGACCAAGCCTGTCCCTGGCCTCACTGGCTTCCTGTAGCGTCAGGGGCTGCGAAAGTCAAAGGTGAAGAAGCCCACAGTTGCTCAGTGGCCTTCTTCAAATGTTTTTGGCGTGGTGGTCCGGGTTAAACCAAAAATTACAAACTGCCATTCGGCTCACATTGCAGGTCTGCAAGTTCACCGGGGGCTACTGCTTCAACGCATGCGGCATCAATCCCACAGACTCCAAGATCTACTGCGACTCCTGGGGCCCTGCCTTGGGCACCAACTCGGGGAGTGGGGCGCGAAACAAATGCAGCCAATTTACGGGATCCCGCGGCTTAAGTTGGGGGCAGGGGGGTGTTTCTTGTTTGTTCCGTGCTTGATTCACAGCTCCACTCCTGCAGCAATCTCGCCTGGTAGCTTTTGCACTCTCTAGCTCATAGAGATAAAAGCCCGCTTTGATTGGAACCAAACATGGCTTACATTTCAAATTGGTCATTTACCTCTTCAACACATATGTACCTTCTGCATTGGAGTAGATCCGCACCAGGATCTACGAGGTGTATTCTGAGGCACTTGGGACCCCCTATTTACAAGCTCAAGTCAAAAAAAAACTTCTATGGAGCAGAACCACCCGCAGCGTCTTTTCTTGGAAGCCGGCGTAATGGCGCGAGTTCCCATGAAGAGACCATCGATCTTTCGATGAATGCAAAGTTGGCTCCATCGCATGATGGCCGTGCTAGTTGGCTTCGGTATGAAGATCTGGCACGGGATTGGATTACATTCACGGTTATAGAACCCGCACGACACGGTCCTCAAGAACCGGCTTGTCGCGGACGCAGCAGTATACCGTGAACTTCTGGGCTTGTCGCGGACGCAGCAGTGTACCGTGAACTTCTGGACGATGAGAAGCTCATAGATACAGAAAATGGAGTGGAGTATATTCTCAACCTCCTTCGCGGCTTTTTCTTGAAGGGCGCACAGAATGTATAAATTTTGCTTCCTCAGCTTCTTCAATCATCGCCTTGGTAGCAATGAATTCGTGACCTTTAGCAATAAGCTTGAGATTCTCCTGCGAAGACTGCGAGCATCTTCGGAAGATACAGCTCCCGGATGCGCCCAAAAGCCCTGAGTATATTCAGGCAATCAATGACGCGAATCAAAGAATGCGTGGCCAGCAAAATGAGAGAAGTGCTGCAGTAGCAGCTATGTTGCAGGGTCTGCCGCAAACAGCCGCAGCACCTATGATGCCCGATCCGGCTTACCTCGCAATGTCGATGCATCACTTCAAGAAAACTTTGACAGATTTGTCGGAGGTAAGGAGCATTCAAAAAAGACACTGTTCTTCATCACACAGAGTGAGCTGGCAGAGAGCCAACGAGAACGGTTCAGCTCCCTCAGTGTAGGTAGGTATGAGACCATAAAGGCCCAGCACTACGACCTTTTCATCACCACCAGAACCACTCTTCAGGATCCAAACATCCGTCCTAGCGGCGAAAGTAGATCCAAGACCTTCTATATCCTTGAACAAGGAGGTTGTGAGGGATTTTGAGTTGAAGGCGAAGAAGGCGCAGAGGGTTTTGTCCATTGGACGATGAAGAGGCAGCTGGAAGACCACGACGCTTTTGTTCTCAAAAAACTCCAACGTCGGACTTTCAAGCCCGGCAAGGAGCGAGAAGGCAAGAAAGGCAGGAGGAAGCGCCAAAGAGGCCGCTTCCGACCCTTCAGGAAACCACAATCAGGCGGCAAGGCCAACATGGCCGATGATTCCACCACCGATCAATGCTATTGGGGTAAGAAAGGAAAACCACAGCCTTGGTATCACAAAGGGAAAGAAAAACGCTTCCGCGAACCCAAGGACAAGGCAACAGATCCAGGCAAGGGTGACACAGGAAAACAGAAGACCAAGACCTTCGCCGTGGATCATAATGCCGCTGTTGCTACTAGCAGTACGGTCACCCAAAATGGCCTGACCTACCACATGATGCTTTGGCCAGTAAACTCATGGTGCCCATCATCAAGCAGGCCGAAAATCCAACCCATGTCATTCTTGACAACGGTTGCGCTGTCCATGGGCAGTTGGTGTGCAGTGGAGAGATTCACATTTGCCAATGGTCAAACCTCTAAGCTTGACGGGACTCTCCGATTGTTGTTCAACACTTCACTACCAATGCTGACTTTCGTCGATGTCCTAGAGCAAGGACAATTCCCAATTCTGCTCAGTATTGATCAGACGTGGAACCTTCACATGACGATTGAGCACGCTCCTCAATATGTGAGAAGATCACGTGTAAAACATTCGGTATGATACGACAACCCATCCCGGTATCCAATAGTGGTCATGCATTATTTGATCTCGCAGCCTTTTGCAAACGCTACGATCTTTGCGCAAATTTGATCAGAATGCGAACCTTGTCAGAAGGCTGCCATAACTCCATCACGGAGCAAGACCAGTGGCCTCAGAGCAGAAACTTCAGCGAGTTGACGTTCGTTGGTCATTGTCAAGTTCCCCTAGCAACGACGAGCGCATCAATGTTCTGGCGATCCTTGGCGGAGCCACAACACTAACACTTCTAACCTCAGAAGTGGTACAGAGAACAGCTGATGTCACCCATATTCTTTTATTACGGAAATCTTTTGATCAATGTCATCCATCTTCAGACAAAATGTGTCGTTGTCGCGCCTCCACCGACACAGAAACAACCTTCACTTCCACCTGTGCCGGAAGATGACGACGACGAAGTGTAAGAAGCAGGTACATCAAACAAGAAACACAAGAAGAGCAAAGACAGCTCACGGGAAGCAAAACCATCAGTACCAGCATCGTCATCGAATGATCCTCCGCCACTTCCGATCCCCCCAAAAGGACCAAGCTCTTCACCAGGAAGCGCAACCTGATGATCCTGCACAAGATGAAGAATGCCCTGAGGAACTACAAGAAGATCAGGGAGGTCCGGATTCTCAAAGAACCCGTCGCTTCACAGACGAAGATTCAGACCTGGTACTCGATGAAGCTCTTTGGACACAGTTCACACATGACCAAAAGGTGTGTAGCAACACCGGCTCCTTCACTGTTCCAAGAGATTTTGAGGATAGATTCGTCTCCACACTGTACAACAACAACTTCTCTTTCTTTGCGCAACAACAAGTCCGGCATTGAGTCACAGTGTGCCATGGCCTCAACGATGACGACAGAGCTATGATTCTCCTTGAGAACCCAGAATGTCTCTTCCGTTGCCACGAACCCTTCATGCCCTTCTTCATCCTCAACCCAAAAGCCTTCTTCTCCTTTGTGCTCTCCTTGTTCCAAGATGTAGAAGGTGTTACAGTGGTTGTTGCTGGAGGTCTTGGCGCTTGGAGGTCGGATCTTGGATGGATGTTCTGGTCTGGTCGTGCTGAAGAGATCATGACACTGTGTCTTCAGCATCTCACAGGAGTAGTGTTCGAGCGAGATGTTCCTCAAAGACATTGCGCTGGTCAGTCTTTCTCACATGGTCATTGAGTGGATATGCGTTGCTGTGCCGTTCATGTACTATCTCAGTACTTCTGCGTTGTCTGCAGCGCCAGGTTCTTGGACTCATGCAAGAAACGGTGACTGTGCCGCACGGGTCATTACAGGATGCCTTCGTTTTCCTGAGAAGGATATCAAATTTGGAATTGAGCATGAGAGTTCTGTTGGCGAGAAGGTGCTTCAATTGTGGTGAATGTTGTCCAATCATGCGCAAGTTCTTCATGCCTGAGCCACAGCTGACTTTTCCGTCGTACGATGGCAGCTGTTTGACAGTCTTCGATAAATTGAGTGTGTCTTCAGTGATGCTGAATGTTCGCCCTGAAATTGCCCGTGGCTCCCTGGATCTATTCCAAGAGGATCCGATGATGTCCCAACCACGGATGTAGAAATTGTCTCTGGTTTTTACGTCACATGCGTAGTGTGAAACGAAGAAAGGCCTTGAGCCAAAAAGCTTGTGGGAAGATCAATGGTGGAGCGTGAAGCGAAAGCGAACACGGGGGGGGAGTGGTTCTTGGTTTTGCAGAGACTTGACCTTCGTGGAATCGCATGTTTCACGAAACATGTGAGCTCATTCTCAGCCGGAGAAAAAGGAAGCCGTAGCTTGTCATCACCAGGTAGAGATCAGGACACCATATAACCAGCACACATCCTACTTCAACATCACTCTTTCAGGGACAGGTCGCAGTTGTAGAGTGTGGCAGCGGGGCCGCTTTTCAAACTAGGAAAGGAGTGCAGGCCGAGGAGGAAAAACCCAGGCAGTCTTTGCCGCCATCGACCACCGATGTGTCAGCTGGTTCGGAGACGAGGGGCTCAGAGATGACAAGAGAGTTGCTAGAAAAAACCAGCTCAGAAAAACCCAATAAAAGAGCACACCGCTTCAAGAACACGCTCAAGAATCACTTTGTGAAGGGAGCTACGATTGTGTGGTCCTCATTGTTTTTTTGTTTTTCCCCAAACAGTTTACTGTGAGGGGTTCTAAATTCATTTAAGGTGGCTCGCCTGTTGCCAAGCCCTAGCCTGGATGCCTGGCACAGCTCTCTGGGTGGACGGGTTCATTTGTCTCCCTGTGTCTCCCTTCATTTGTCTCCCGTTGTCTCCCCGCCTGGATGCCTGGCACGGCTCTCTGGGTGGACGCGTTCGTTTGTCTCCCTGGGTTCACTTGTCTCCCTTTGTCTCCCTTCATTTGTCTCCCGTTGTCTCCCAGCCTGGATGATCCAGTCTGGGTGGACGGGTTCATTTGTCTCCCTTTGTCATTTGTCTCCCGTTGTCTCCCAGCCTGGATGCCTGGCACGGCTCTCTGGGTGGACGGGTTCATTTGTCTCCCTTTGTCTCCCTTCATTTGTCTCCCAGCCTGGATGCCTGGCGCGGCTCGGGTTCATTTGTCTCCCTTTGTCTCCCTTCATTTGTCTCCCGTTGTCTCCCAGCCTGGATGCCTGGGTGGACAGATTCACTTGTCTCCCTTTGTCTCCCTTCATTTGTCGCCCGTTGTCTCCCAGCCTGGATCTGGCACGGCTCTCTGGGTGGACGGGTTCATGTGTCTCCCTTTGTCCCCTTCATTTGTCTCCCGTTCTCTCCCAGCCTGGATGCCTGGCACGGCTCTCTATATGGACGGGTTCATTTGTCTCCCTTTGTCTCCCTTGATTTCTCCCGTTGTCTGCCAGCCTGGATGCCTGGCACGGCTCTGGGTGGACGGGTTCATTTGTCTACCTTTGTCTCCCAGGATGTCTGGCACCCCTTTGTTTCCCTTCATTTGTCTCCCGTTGTCTCCTAGCCTGGATGCCTGGCACTGTTTTTTTGGTGGACAGATTCACTTTTCTCCCTTTGTCTCCCTTCATTTGGCTCCTGTTGTCTCCCAGCCTGGATGTCTGTCACGGCTCTCCAGGCGGACGGATTCACTTGTCTCCCTTGGTTCCCCTTCATTTGTCTCCCATCTCTGTGGGTGGACGGATTCATTTGTTTCCCTTTGTCTCCCTTTATTTGTCTCCCGTTGTCTCCCAGCCTGGATGCCTGGCACGGCTCTCTGGGTGGACGGATTCATTTGTCTCCCGTTGTCTCCCAGCCTGGATGTGTGGCACTCACGCTCCGCGGTTTCCTTCACTTCCCGCGGTTCTGTCCTTTTGGCGGGGTCTGGTTTGCCTTCGGCTTTGGCCCTGGCTTCGGTCATTCCTTGTCTTGTGGATGTTGGGGACAGGGTCCTCCTCTGTCTGCCCTTCATCTGGACTTCGATTTCGCTTGGGCTCGTGGTGGGTCGTCTTCCTTGTCTATCGTTGGCTACACCCTGTCTGTTCGTTCAGTGCCTCGTTATCAGTTGCGGTCCCGAGCTGACGATAGCGGTGCGCTGCGGTGCGCGGCTTCAGCTACGAGAAGGCTCTGTTAACCCCCCGGTGAAACAAACGTGAATCACGCTGGAGTTAAATCCTCTATCGATTCTTCGAGGATGTTCAACGAACCTTACGCTGAGATACCCAGTGGTGCTCTTGGCACCTGGGGTTGTCCCGGCTCTCCCGGCGGACGGGTTCATTTGTCTCCCTCTCCCTCCATTTGCCTGACGGATTCATTTGTCTCCCTTTGTCTCCCTTTATTTGGCCCCGGTTGTCTCCCAGCCTGGACGCCTGTCACGGCTCTCTGGGGTGGAGGGGTTCATTTGTCTCCCTTTGTCTCCCTTCATTTGTCTCCCGTTGTCTCCCAGCCTGGATGCCTGGCACGGCTCTCTGGGTGGACGGGTTCATTTGTCACCCTTTGTCTCCCTTCATTTGTCTCCCGTTGCCTCCCAGCCTGGATGCCTGGCACGGCTCTCTGGGTGGACGGGTTCATTTGTCTCCCTTTGTCTCCCTTCATTTGTCTGGCACGGCTCTCTGGGCTTTGTTTCCCTTCATTTGTCTCCCGTTGTCTCCCAGCCTGGATGTCTGGCACGGCTCTCCAGGCGGACAGATTCACTTGTCTCCCTTTGTCTCCCTTCATTTGTCTCCCGTTGTCTCCCAGCCTGGATGTCTGTCACGGCTCTCCAAGCGGACGGATTCACTTGTCTCCCTTGGTTCCCCTTCATTTGTCTCCCATCTCTGTGGGTGGACGGATTGATTTGTCTCCCTTTGTCTCCCTTTATTTGTCTCCCGTTGTCTCCCAGCCTGGATGCCTCTCTGGGTGGACGGATTCATTTGTCTCCCTTTGTCTCCCTTTGTTTGTCTCCCGTTGTCTCCCAGCCTGGATGCCCCTCTGGGTGGACGGATTCATTTGTCTCCCGTTGTCTCCCAGCCTGGATGTGTGGCACTCACGCTCCGCGGTTTCCTTCACTTCCCGCGGTTCTGTCCTTTTGGCGGGGTCTGGTTTGCCTTCGGCTTCGGCCCTGGCTTCGGTCATTCCTTGTCTTGTGGATGTTGGGGACAGGGTCCTCTGTCTGCCCTTCATCTGGACTTCGATTTTGCTTGGGCTCGTGGTGGGTCGTCTTCCTTGTCTATCGTTGGCTACACCCTGTCTGTTCGTTCAGTGCCTCGTTATCAGTTGCGGCCTCTCTCTGTCCTTGCTCGCATTTGGAGTCCCGAGCTGACGAGAGCGGTGCGCTGCGGTGCACGGCTTCAGCTACGAGAAGGCTCTGTTAACCCCCCGGTGAAACAAACGTGAATCACGCTGGAGTTAAATCGTCTATCGATTCTTTGATGATGTTCAACGAACCTACGCCGAGATACCCAGTGGTGCTCTTGGCACCTGGGGTTGTCCCGGCTCTCCCGGTGGACGGGTTCCTCTCCCTTCATTTGCCTGACAGATTCATTTGTCTCCCTTTGTCTCCCTTTATTTGGCCCCGGTTGTCTCCCAGCCTGGATGCCTGTCACGGCTCTCTGGGTGGACGGATTCGTTTGTCTCCCAGCTTGGATGTCTGGCACGGCTCTCCGGGCGGACGGGTTCATTTGTCTCCCTTTGTCTCCTTCTTGTTGTCCCCCAGCCTGGATGCCTGGCACGGCTCCCTGGTCATTCGCGGTGTATTCCGCGGGCACGCATGTGTGTTTGAGGCTCAGAAACGTGTGTTTGAGCGCGCGCGTGCGCTTGATCAAGCCACAGGCAGCATGCTGCGGATGCACGTACGAGTGCTTCAAGTAAATGATTGTGTGTTCTTGGTGTGTTCCAGCTGACCACATCGGCGCGTTCCAAGTGAACACGCACTTTTTGCATGTGACCACATGAGTGTGTTCCACGTCAGCACATGTTTGTGTTCCAGGTGAAAGCATGCGATTGTTCTGATAAAACACATATGCGATCCGGTCAAAATTCCTAGTAAGGGGGTTTAGTCTACAGAGGCCACCGTCGCAGTCACTTTGTGCAGTTTTTCATTCACACAAAGCGGAGTCCTGCAAATACCAATGGATTGCCCGCTCCCCACTGGAGGCGCTAGGATGGCGCTTGGTTTGCGCTAGGGTCTTCGGTGATCTTGGTTTCCAAGAGTTGGCGCGTGGGTTGCCGCGATGGGCTTTGCGTGGCTTTCAAGGGTGTAATGTTGCAGTTCTTACTTAGTACTTGAAGCCAGCCCGCACGTTTACCTTCATCTTACGTGGCCTTAATTTGTCAAATCCACACAGATGGTCGCCGTGACTCCAAAAAATACGGCGAACCCGCGCTAGCCGCGCGCTAGCAAGGCGCTAGCGCAGTGGTCAGCTGTGACCGGTTCCCAGTTACGCTTCAATCCAAATTTGCTTCCGCTCTCCTCGCATGCAATTATCATGGAGTGCGATTTGCTGGACAAAGGGGAGAAACAACGGCTGAGGCAAGACGGCAGGGATGCCTTGTACCGAGCATACGGAAGAATTGGGTTGCGTATTTCCCTGCGAAAGCAAATGCTTTACTGAATCGATACGAAGAGTTGCCACAATACGATCAAAGCACTTTAGCAATCGATACGAAAGACACTGTGCAGCTAAGCGAGAAAGAAGCGCAATGCGCCGGAAAGCTTTTGCTAAGCTGAAGCCTGTAACTGCTGGAGACGCATCCGATACTGATAGTACTAGCAGTAGTAGCAGCAGCAGCAGCAGCAGGCTCGCGCGCTAGCAATGTGTTGCAAAAAAGCTAGATTGATCGTACACGAACACTATTTTCCTACTTGGAGCACGCATATAAAACACAAGCGTTGTTCAAGGCAGAGCCCCATGGAATAGCGCCTCACAGCCGGCTTCGGGAACTTGATTTATGTGTCGCCCAGGCGTGCAGGAAATGTAAATTCCATGTGAACACATTTTTGTTGTCCAGGTGAACGCATGTGTGTTGCACATTTGTGTTGCACATGTTTCTCCACATGTGCACACACGTGTGTTCCATGTGTACACATATGTGTGTTACAAGTCAACACAGAAGTTTGTTCTGGTTAAACATGCTTGTGTGATCCAGGTCTGCACCAGTGTCGCACGTGAACACAAATGCCTGTTCCAAGTGAGCGCATATATGGGTTCCAGGTGAACACATATGTGTGTTGCAGGTGAACAGAAATGTGCTTTCCAGACATACACACATATGTGTTCCAGGTGTACGCATGTGTGTGTGTGCGTGTTCCGGGCGCGCATATATATATATATATATGTGTGTGTGTGTGTGTTCGCGTGTGCACATATGTGTGTTCCACATGTACACATATGTGCGTTCACGTGCGCACATATGCGTGTTGCACGTGTACACATATGTGTGTTCACGTGTACACACATGTGTGTTCTTATCAGACACGTGTATGTGTTCCAGGAGAACACATGTTTGTTATCAGATGAACACGTGCGTGTGTGTCTGCTCCGCGTGCACTTTTTTGTATGTGTGTTCACGTGCACACATTGTGTGTTCACGCGTGCGCACATGTGCGTTCCAACTGGACACGTGTTTGTGTTCCAGGAGGACACATGTTTGTTATCAGATGAACACGTGTGTGTGTGTGTCTGCTCCGCATGCGCATGTGTGTGTGTTCATTTGCACACATATGTGTGTTCCACGTGCACACATTTGTGTGTTCACGTGTCCACACATGTGTGTTCCAATTGGACACGTGTTTGTGTTTCAGGTGAATACATGTTTGTTTTCAGATGAACGCACGTGTGTGTGTGTGTTCCGGGTGCGCATATATATGTGTGTGTTCACGTGTACACATATGTGTGTTCACGTGTACACACGTCTGTGTTCCAATTAGACACACGGTTGTGTTCCAGGAGAACACGTGTTTGTTATCAGATGAACACTCGTGTGTGTCTGTGTTTTCCGCGCGCGCATAAATGTGTGTGTTCACATGTGCAGTACACATGTGTGTGTTCCACGTTGTGTACACATATGTGTGTTCACGTGTACACACGTCTGTGTTCCAATTAGACACACGGTTGTGTTCCAGGAGAACACGTGTTTGTTATCAGATGAACACTCGTGTGTGTCTGTGTTTTCCGCGCGCGCATAAATGTGTGTGTTCACATGTGTACACATGTGTGTGTTGCACGTGTGCACATGTGTGTGTGTTCACGTGTGCGCATTTGCGTCTCCCACGTGTACACATGTGTGTTCACGTGTACACACATGTGTGTTCCAATGGACACGTGTTTGTGTTCCAGGTGAACACATGTTTGTTTTCAGATGAACACTCGTGTGTGTGTGTGTTCCGGGTGCGCGTATATATGTGTGTGTTCACGTGTACACATATGTGTGTTCACGTGTACACACGTCTGTGTTCCAATTAGACACAGGGTTGTGTTCCAGGAGAACACATGTTTGTTATCAAATGAACACGTGTGTGTGTGTCTGCTCCGCGTGCACTTTTTTGTATGTGTGTTCACGGCACACATTGTGTGTTCGCGCGTGCACACATGTGCGTTCCAACTGGACACGTGTTTGTGTTCCAGGAGGACACATGTTTGTTATCAGATGAACGCGTGTGTGTGTGTGTGTCTGCTCCGCGTGCGCATGTATGTGTGTTCATTTGCACACATATGTGTGTTCCACATGTACACATTTGTGAGTTCATGTGTCCACACATGTTTGTTCCAATTGGACACGTGTTTGTGTTTCAGGTGAATACATGTTTGTTTTCAGATGAACGCACGTGTGTGTGTGTGTTCCGGGTGCGCATATATATATAAATATGTGTGTGTTCACGTGTACACATATGTGTGTTCACGTGTACACACGGTTGTGTTCCAATTAGACACACGGTTGTGTTCCAGGAGACCACGTGTTTGTTATCAGATGAACACTCGTGTGTGTCTGTGTTTTCCCACAGTACACATGTGTGTGTTCCACGTGTGCACATGTGTGTGTGTTGTGTGCACGTGCACACATGTGTGTTCACGTGTACACACATGCGTGTTCCAATTGGACACGTGTTTGTGTTCCAGGAGAACACATGGTTGTTATCAGATGAGCACACGGGTGTGTGTTCCGGGTGCACATATATGTGAGTGTTCACGTGTGCACATATGCGTGTTCACGTGTGCACATATGTGTGTTCCACGTGTACGCACATGTGTGTTCCAATTGGACACGTGTTTGTGTTCCAGGTGAACAGATGTGTGTTTCACGTGAACACATTAGTATGTGCTAGGTGAACTTTTTTTGGCATCTGACGACATATTTGCTCTCCAGGTGTGCACATGTATGCGCTCCAGAAAACGCATGATTGTTTTCGAGGTGCGCGCATGTGTGTGCGATTTAGGTGAGCATTTATGTTTGCTCACGTGTGCGCATATGTGTGTTCCACATGTACACACATGTGTGCTTTAATCGCACACGCGGTGTTCCAGGTGGACACATGTTTGTGTTCCAGTGGTATACATATGTGTGTCCCACGCGTACACACATGTGTGCTTTAATTGCGCGTCTTTGTGTTCCAGGTGAACGCATGTGTGTTCCACGTGTACACACATGTGTGTCTGAATTGGACACGCGTTTCATTGTGTTCCAAGTGAACACACATGTGTGTTCCACGTGAACGCATTAGCGTGTCGTAAGTGAACACATATGTGCGTTCCACGTTTGCACATGTGTGTGTGCTTTCCAAGAAGCACATGTTTGTTTTCCAGCTCAACACATTTATGCGTGTGCCGCAGGTGAATGTATACTGTTTCAGTCGTATACGTATGTGTGTTCCACGTGTACACACATGTGTGTCTGAATTGGACATGTGTGTTTGAACTGCCCATGTGACTGCGTGCTTGCGCGGCCACACTTGCGTTCACGCGCGCGCGCTCGCCCGCCATCGCGCGCGCTTGCCCAACCTCAGTTCTGGCGCGGTGCTGAAGCGCGAAGCACGCCAGCAACACACGTGCAGCAACGCAACGCGCGCCAGGTTCACGACTGCATCATTTTGATTCATCCGTGTTGAAGCGCAGAAAGCCACAAGCTGTTGGCATGTTTGTGCTCGCCCGTCAGCCCTCAACTGTTTGGGGTCTCTGCTGGTGTAATTTCAGCGGGACGTAGGTACGCATCACGAGCGCGGGTACGAAGCGCGGGTGCGTGTTTGAGGTGCACCCGCGCAGTGCGGGTGACGTGCAGGTGCGCGCCTGCCCCCCCGTCAGCAGAGTCATCGCAAGACAAGCCACGTGGCCGCGGCCATCCGCTTCGTTGCCCCACGCTTCTGCTTCAGCGAATGTGTATATTCTGGAAACGAACTTCATCAAGATTGCAGCAACCACCATGCTCATGAGATGCTAGGGTTCATGCTTTTCCCTTTACTGTAGTCAGATTTTCACATCAGGACGCCATGCCAAGAACCTCATGACGACAGCTCCGACTACTCCTTGGCAAAGCACTTAGCCCAGATGAGTTGATCAAAGCAGTCTTGACAGGCAACTTTTTGAAGGTTGACGCTCATCCACCATTCAGAACCCTCTTGTGAAACAAGGCGTTTCTTGGAGAAGCTCGCGCGCGTACGGTGCAAACGTTACGGCGATTGAATCGACTGCAGCCAACTTTGCAATCTCAAGTGACCAAGCCCTCAGAGATCAGACCGATGGGCGATCGTAATCATGCCTTTGACCTTGCATGTGTAGGCCTCCGACTTCCCAAGTATGGAGCGCCTACTTTCAAGAGCCAAATGTTTTCAGCCAGCCCCCCGCCTGAAAAGAGTGACTAGCGCCGACAACGCTTCTTGGAACTGCAAGGTCCTCGCCAGGTCAAAAGCGCTAGAAGAACGGGGTGTGTCAGATGCAGTCTTTGGTTTCGGCGCCTGCAGAACAACATTTAAGTTTATCTCTCGCGCGCGCGTTTTCGTACGCAAGTGCGCTCGGGCGAGTTTGCTCGCGCAAGTGGGCTCGCTCGAGTTTGCTCGTGCAAGTGTTCCGCTTCATCTTGTACCCCAGAAAGAACACTGAAAAAGATCGGGAGCCGCCTAACGCTGTCACAAAGGAACATTTCTACTTCGAGAGTCGGCTCATCGCCAGCATGGAGACAAGCCAGCCTTGCTCCAGTGCAGAGTTGAGCAACACTGGCAACCAGCGATGCGAGGAGCGCGCGAGTTCACTGTCGAGACACGTACGATTCTTTCATCAAGAAGATCAACGAATTGTGCTGCTGCATTGAGGACCAACCAAATCAGCGTGACATCGACAACATCCCGATCCGACGCTGCCCGCAGCAGTATCCTTGACGCGGATCGCACCCATGAATAAAAAGTAATGTCACCAACTTGGCCAGACGACGGGGGCAACATGAACGCACACGTGTCGCATCATTGGTATTGCGGAGACGGATGCTTCCCAGTCCCTTCGTCGCGTTCCTAGTGCTGTCGATTCCTAGTGCTGTCTCATCAGAACGCCAAGAGCTTGTCAGAAATGTCAACCAGAACAATGCTGAGCGCTACTCAAGACAAATCGATGAGTTCACCAACGTTTCCTTTGCATGTAAGGAGCTTGCGATGGAGAAGTCCACAGAGAACCGGAAGAGGAGACATCCCGAGGATATACGTTCTATGATCGCAGTCAAGACCGAACGATTCGCAACCAATGACATCGTGGACCTTCACGGAACATCCCATGTCTGTCGAAAAAAATCTCAGGAGCTCGATTGATATTCTCCAGCGACGCGCAGAGAATCGAAACCGCTGAGAAGTGAACGCGCCACCGGGTGAGATCGCATTCTGAAGTATGAGTATGTGAATCCGACGATGGAACAGCCGACCACGGGTTATCAAATTAAACTCCCGGGAGGCGTCAAGAAGATAGCTAAGGACGACAATTTCGACATCATAACCCGCTAAATCGGGATCGCTGGGCCCCCAACCAGCCAATCAATGAACACGAGAGCAACAGAAAACACACATACACAAAGCATCGCAGTGATCGGATGCCTCCTGACGGGCAACAGCTCCAGCAGAGTCGGACTCCGCCGCAGCACCTTTCGCAGCAGGTTCTACCGACGTCCATGACCACCAGGCCGTACCTGGTCTTCCCCCGGGTGTTCTGGCTGAAGTCGATGAGGTCGGCCTGCGCCTGGTCGTTCGGCCCCCTCGGCCGGCCCACGTCGGCCTTCAGCGCCTCGAAGGCCATGGCCTGCGTCACGTCGCCTCGCGAGTCGGTACATCTTCCGGGGGTCCCGCACGTTGAAGTCGTCATCACGATGATCGTCTTGTTTTGGCCTTGCAGATGGAGTAGATGATCCCAATTGCGTGCAACCACCGCATGGCTGTTCGGCGCAGCAGACTTCATTCAACTAGGGCTCCCGTGGCGACAGCGCTAACAAAGTCTTCAATGATTGCTACTACACATGCTAGGATCACGATGTGGAATTCTTCTTTTTTGCCGCGGACATCGCCTATACGGATATTTCTGATGAGGCGAGCAGGTCAGAGTTTCACACAGCCGCGATTTGTGACACAACAAAAAGGTCACAAAGTTCGTGAGAAAACAGTCGCGTTATAGCTACGAAGTGCAATTCGGTGCTAGAAGTCTAGAGGATTTTGTGCCTGTTGGTTCTTGCAGAGACCTTCATGCAACCGTACGTCTCGCGCAACTTTTGGGCTCAAAGCCCTTCTTCGTCTCAGCAAGCTACACTTAGCTTCACAGCGAAAAGAGAGCCGTAACTCTTGTGCTGACTGGATGGAGAGATCAGGGCATCACAAAAGCCAGGACGCATGAACTTCCTCAACATCCACCATTTCATGCGCTGGGCCCCTAGTGGTTCAATATCATATTGAGATTTGTGGCCACCAAAAATCTTAAAACCTCTTCCTGAACCGGCAGGCCAAGATGGCCTGGACAAGCAGGAGGCAGACACTAATTTCAATAGCCCCGCAAGAGGGGTATGCCCGTTCCCCTTTTTGAACAGGCAGGGTTTCAATTCTCAACCGCCAGCAGGAGCAATCCCAGAGCACTGGTGCGGGTGGAATGCCCCACGCCGACTGGAGATACGCCGGCAGAGGGAAAGGTGTGCGTGCTTGGGGAAACATGGCCAGACGGCTTGCCTAGAACGTTGTTCCTTGACTTTTGCCTTCTGTTCGTTTTTCAACCAGCAAGTTGACATTTTAGTCTTGCCAAGGAGATTGGGCGAACATTCTCAGCAGCCTTTGGCGCTGGCGGCGACTACGTGTACCTTCTCCGTGATGATGCATTTAGGGTGACGAACTTGAGCGACGCACCCGGTTTCACAAACCAACCTGGCACAGATTTGTCTGGCACTTTCATCACTACTTTTCAAGTCAATACGGCTGACTTGGTCGTTATTGAGGCAGATCTTGATGGCACAGGCACAAAAGAGTGGGCTGTCGGCTGCGATGGGAACAAGGTCTACCTTGAAACGATCAACTCTAACCTGCAATTGCTGCAGTTCGAGATTGCAATGGTTGGCAGGCAGCCGAGTGGGCCCTCCGGTGCGCAGTGGTCGTTTGACAACAGGGTCTATTGCGCCTACAACTCCGCTGCTGACGGTGTGTTTGAGATTGAGCTCGACCAGATAAACATTTCTGCGCGCACTGTTCCAGTCAGGGAGGTAAGTGCCTCAGAGACAACAAGCTCGAACGATGGACTGAACTGCATCAACGCACAAAGCCCCTTCCCCAATTCTACAATACCTCCGCCAACCACCACCACAACGACCACTACCACCACCACGACAACCACAACTACAACCACAACGACAACTACAACAACAACCACAACAACAACGACGACAACCACAACGACAACTACAACAACAACCACCACGACCACCACCACGACCACCACAACAACAACCACGACGACCGCAACAACGACGACAACGACCACGACGACCACAACCACAACCACAACGACAACAACAACGACCACCACCACCACGACGACGACCACCACAACAACGACAACAACCACCACAACAACGACAACGACCACCACGACAACAACAACCACAACAACAACCACGACGACCACAACAACGACGACAACGACCACGACAACCACAACCACAACCACAACTACAACAACGACCACCACCACAACGACAACAACAACGACCACCACGACAACGACAACCACGACGACAACCACCACCACAACAACAACAACAACAACCACGACAACAACGACAACAACCACAACGACAACTACAACAACGACAACGACAACGACCACCACGACAACGACAACAACCACAACAACAACAACAACAACAACAACAACAACAACAACAACAACGACAACAACAACGACAACCACGACAACCACGACAACCACGACAACCACGACAACCACGACCACCACGACCACCACAACCACCACAACAACGACCACCACCACAACAACAACCACCACCACCACCACAACGACGACAACCACGACAACGACAACGACCACCACGACAACGACAACCACGACGACAACCACCACCACAACAACGACGACAACAACCACCACAACAACAACGACGACAACCACAACGACAACAACAACAACAACGACAACGACCACCACGACAACGACAACCACAACAACAACCACGACAACCACGACCACGACGACAACCACCACCACAACAACAACAACAACAACAACCACGACAACAACGACAACAACCACAACGACAACTACAACAACGACAACGACAACGACCGCCACGACAACGACAACAACCACAACAACAACAACAACAACAACAACGACAACCACGACAACCACGACAACCACGACAACCACGACAACCACGACAACCACGACCACCACAACCACCACAACAACGACCACCACCACAACAACAACGACCACCACCACCACAACGACGACAACCACGACAACGACAACGACCACCACGACAACGACAACCACGACGACAACCACCACCACAACAACGACGACAACAACCACCACAACAACAACGACGACAACCACAACGACAACAACAACAACAACGACAACGACCACCACGACAACGACAACCACAACAACAACCACGACAACCACGACCACGACCACCACCACAACAACGACGACAACGACAACACCGACAACCACAACGACCCTCAGTTCGACAGGTTTTGACCCCGCGAGCACCACCACCAACCCCATAAAGCCTTACTATTCCAGGTACCGGAGCCACCGCCGTATCCGCGGCATTCGGCGTATCCGACATAGCCACTACTACGGCTACTCGGGCGCCACGACAACCGCAACCACGACTACCTCCGCAACGACGACGACGACAACAACAACAACGACGACGACGACAACAACCGCCGCGACCCTCAGTTCGACAGCTCCCGAGCTTTCTAGCACCAGCACCAGCCCAACAAAGCCTTACTATTCCGGGTATCAACGACGCCACCGTCGTATCCGCGGCATCCGGCGAATCCGATCGCGATATAGCCACTACTACTCGGATGTCACGACTACCACAAGCACACTGCCTACTGAGGAAGCTTACTACTCACGGCATGCTCTGCCGGGCACGGCGTAGGTTGCTTCCCAGCCGCAAGCAGACAGTTTGAGCCAGCAGAATCTTCGTATCACGAATGTTGAGCGTGTCCGCCGAGGTGTGTTTGATTGATTGATGCGCGTGTACACTTTCCCCCCTCAATGTAAGCAAGCTGTGTTGAGATGGTTTAAACACAAAACGCATGTCTGAGTCTGAGACACACCCGCCAGGGTCTAGAATACTAAACGAACACATTTCCCCGTGTGGCAAATGGACAGTTATTCTTGGCTGTCCAGCGACCAAAAACACACCCTGGGAGTCCCAAAAAAAACGGGTTTCAATTGTTTGCACAGTTTACTACAATCCACAAGCCGAAATAAGGATCCTGGCGTTTCGCTTGAGGTGCATGCTGGGTGTTGGACTTCCCATATCCACAAGTTGCAAAACGAGTTTGTGGCTCGTTCGCTGCCAAAGGGGGGGGCCGCGGGATTGCGTTCTGCAACAAAGGGAAAGGACGAACTCATCATACCTTAAGTTGGGCAAAAGGTGGATTGAACGTGAAGCAAAAGTTTGAGCCGATGGGCAAAGTGCGTTTCAGGCAAAAACAGAATATGAAGAACCTTCAAAATCGCAGTCAAGCTGTCAAGCCGGCTTATGGCATTTCGCTCAAAGCTGCGCACAGGGAGGAAGTGAGGCAAGGGGCATCGCGTGACAAAAACGGGCCACTGGCCCCAGAGCAGCCAGAGCGCGTTGTTTGCAATGAGCTGAGCGCTCGATGTTTGGTGAGGGTGAAGTGAGGGTGGCGAGAGTTTGTTGGCGCATGTTGCTTAAACAGCACACATCCCGCTGCACTACAACTATCAGCCTGTTCTCCGGTCAAAGCTACCCACACAAAAACAACAAACCACAAGAAACAACACAAACTGCAATTAGCCCTTGGACGCAAGCCTTTGCCACATCAAATCAAGCCCCAAGCTCACCCACTTCAAAATCACAGAACAGGTGGTTTCACACGAACTTCTCAAAAAGGCACCAAACCTCCAGAAAACCAAGCAAGCAAAAACAGGAAACGTCAAGACTATGTCCACAGACCACACTTGGGGGCATAGTCTTTCATTTGTTTGTTTTCTAGAGGTGTTTTTTTTGCATTTCTTCAACACAGTCTGAATTACCTGGATGAAACCAACAAACAGCAAAAACACAAGGCTCTGTCAGCTGGCCTGACTTGGGGGGGCAGAATCTGTTGTTTTGTTTTGTTGTCTCCAGATGTTTTTTGCATTTTGCCGTTTCCGGTTGCAAGAGCTTCTGTGATCAAGTGCGCTCATGTAGTTCACATCCAATCCGTAGTACAGTAAGTTAGAGATGGTTTCGGTTGACTGGACTCACTCCTTATTTCATTCTTCTTAGTTGTTGTTAGCATTAAGTTGAACTTGATACATATTTTAAGTAGACTTTATAAGAAATAGCTTAGAGGTCCCACATTGTTGACTATACGTTGTTTGAAGCCACAGAGCTGATAAGTATATGAAGTAGCATTCATAAGAAAGAAATTGGCGGTCCCAATCATGTAGAATACATGTTGCTTAGATGCCTTAAGATTTGTAGGGACAGTTCTATTGGAAAGGAATTCCGGTGACACTGTTATTTTGATTTTGACTGGAATGTGTCATTTATAAGTTTGTTAATATGAGAAAGATATGAAGTAGATTTCATAAGGACAGAATTCAGAGGTCCTAAAATCGTGCTTTATTTTCTTGCCAGCCCTAGCACCTGGAAAACACTGTTTTGTAGCGTTTTTGTTCTCAATTCACACATCTAGGCCACCAATGGCCACTTTCTAAAATTCAGTTTGAATTTGAATAGGATTTGATTGGGATTCAACAAGGACCTACTTGATCAGAATGCGGAAATTACATATGGAGCTTTGCAATTAAATCATATTTTAATCATAATGCGACAAGGAATGAATCCAATCACAACTTCTATATTACAATAGAAGTTACAGTATTTTTCAAAATATAATTTACACAGTAGGTTTCCAATCGGTTTTCTTTAAAACTCAGCTAAGGTTTAAACACAACCATAGTTCAACTTGAGTTGCAGCGTCCGGCTCTCCAAAACTAACGCTTTTGACTCTCCCCAAATGGGTCACGCAAATTCGGCAGTGGGGGAGATTTAGAGGGTCGTTTCCAGGTCAAGTTAATAGCGCGACGCTCCTCGGTGGATTTGCAGCAAAGACTGCGCTCGGAAGCCAGATGAAGAGGCACGGTCAAAGTGCAGCATTTTGCTGCTCTTTGGGCGTGCTCAAGGAACAAAGATTGGGAGACTCCTGACCGTGAGCTATGATGTTTTGCCCAATCATCTGGCACTTTAGCGGCAGTGGCTCAGTTCCTCACTCAGCGTATCTGCTACACTAGGTAAGAGAGACTGAGATTGCTCGATTGTCGGCCAGTCAATTTCGAGGTGGCGTAATGAAGTGGGAGCGTTGGTCCGCGTTAGCTGGACCGCGCAATGACGCGGGAGCGGTGGTTGGCGTTTTGACCATGCATGCAAAGCAGAGCGCCAGCTGTTCTCCTTTTTTGCCCCGTTGGAGTCCATCCCGCATTGGTGCCAACCACTAGTCGAAGGACATACAGCGCTTCACCCACGGGCGTCTTTACATATATCAAGGATTGATATACGTATAAATGGGGTTTCTCACCACATCCCCACAAAGACCCGCGAAAAGTGCAACAAGTTTGAATCACACTAACAATGCGAATATGAGGAGCCTTTAGGATTTTGTTTTCCTTGAGGTTTTTACTTTCGTGGCAGAAGTACAGGGTTTCAAGGGAGCGTGGTTTGGGGCAGGGTTCAAAACATGCTGGGGGGCCTTTTTGTTCCATGTTCGGTGTGACATATGGCCAGGATTTGTATACTGGGGAAATTGAAAGGTGGTTGGTTCCCCACCTAAATGATGTCCACCAAAGGGTTTTGTGATGAAAATTGATGGCCTGAGCAAACTATGTGGGAACCAGATGGGCTTGCCAGGACGCTTGTGGGCAGCCAGAACGCTTGTTTGCGCAAGGACACGGGTTGCGGACTTGCGGGTTGCGGACTTTGGAGCTAAGATGCTTCGGGGTTGTTTGGATGCCGAGTCAGCCTTCTTTGGAGTGTCTGGAGGTTTGGGATTTGGGAGTCAATGAACGTCTCCCGTTCGCAAATGTATTAGATCTTGGGGCTTCCGGCTTCCGGCTTTCGAGTGACCTTTCATGATTGATCTTAATGCTGGGGGCTGGTGAGTCTGGAGTCTGATTTTGTTGATCTCAATGAGGTTTGGGGCTTGCGCGTCTGGAGTTTCTTTGGACCTTCAAACATGGTGGGTGGATCTGGAGGTTAGCGGCTTGCGTGTTGGTTGGTTGATCCGGACGACTGGGGTTTGTGAGGTCGCAGTTTAACGTGCTTCTATGCTTCCGTCTTGAAAATAAATAGAATATAATATTAACTTTAGAGCCTCCGGCTCAGTCCGCCGACATTGGCATCTAGCTTGTCTCCTTCTTCCTCTCGCCCGTGTCCCCCTAGTATGCTCTTCTGTCCTCTCTGGTTCCCCCATCCTCCCCGACACGCCGAGCAATGTCGGCGGAGTGTTGAGTGCCACCAAGAGGGTGCTCCCAAAAAGGGCGCCGAACCATGCCTCCAAGTAAAATGTTGGGAAAGGGTGGCGACCAAACAGGGCGTACAATTGCGAACAGGAAGGCTCGCCGTTTAGGGCACCTTAGTGCTGGGTGGTATGTCATGGCCACTGCGTGTCATTTTGGCGGGGTGCGCGGATAAGCTGATTTCTGAGGGGTGTTGAGGTTGCCCCTTGTACGGCATTCTTGCTTGCGAGAAGCGTGGCTTAGCATGGCCCAAGTATCCGACACGAAGGACATTGGGGGCGACACTTGGAAGGAAGCTGGGGTTGGGGAATTTGCCAGGACATTTGGGGGAAACTGGGGGGAAATTGGGGGGAAGTCGGATGGAAATTGAAAGGAAAGTGGGAGGGAATTGGTGAGAAAGTAAGGCGCAATTTGCGGGGAAGCATTGGGGGAAATTAGGGGAAATTGGGGGGAAATTGGTGCCAATTGTCAAGGAAATCGGAAAACACAATGTTTTTTTTTCAATGGTGTCAGCAAAGGAAAAACACCGAACACCGTGTGTCTCAAAGTTTTCCGCAAAAGGCAGCACAAAACCTCAGCCGGCAGAAAGAGGCGGCGGGAGGATTCGAGCCTGGGACCCCCGTTTCTCCAGACCCGCTCCCCGAAGACTACGTTTAGTGGAACGTCATCAAATTGCCGCGCGGTACGCGGGGGAGGGGGGGGGGGGGGGGGTACCGAAAAACCATGCGTATTTGACGTGTCCCGGGGGGGGACTAAGGGGGGGGTTATCCTCTATCCTCTCTTAGGTATCCAATAGTCCTCTCTTAGGTATCCAACACGCCGAACAATGTCGGCGGATATTTGTTTGTTTGGGTGATGTTGTTTTTGGGGATTAGATTTATTTTCGTATCAGGAAAAACAATACTTGCGAAATTTTATTGGAACATGTATTAAGAAATTGATGGATTACATATATATATATATATACAAATAATATATGTAAAAAAAGAAGAGATACAATAAACATATTTGTATAATATTTGTTTGATTTACTTATGTATGGTATTCTGCTATATTCTCCTATAAACCGGTACGGCCTCGAGGTCGCATTTCCCGTGCACCGGCAAGCCCTTGCAGCAGTACTCTGGCCGAATCGTCGTGCTTGCGGCGAGCGGCTATGCTTGTCCCGGTCTTTTCGCCGCGGCACAAGCTCCCGCCTCTTCGCGTGGCCCGGAAGGCCCCGAAATTTTGCCGAAATTTCGGGGGGTTCTTAACAACTTTGCTTAGAGTTCCCGCGGCGTAACTCGGCCAAATTTTCCCGAATTTTGGGTCGCTTCCGGCGACGCGGCTCTTAGGTTTCCGGACGTTACCCCCGCAAATTTCTTCAGAGTTTGGCGGCTTTCCTAAAAAATACCGAGCCAAACTTCGGGAAATTTGGGGACCTGTCCGAGTCGAAATTTCTCGAAAATTTTGTGCCGGGTGTCTCCGTATCCTTGCCTCTCTCTGTGTCTCCCAGTCTGTTTCCGTGTGTCCGTATCTATCTGTTTCGTAATCTCTGTCTTTCTCTGTCTATCTTTGTGCATCTCTGTTTTTTGATGTTTGCGCCTCTCTGTCTCTATCTGTCTGTCTGTGTCTCTCTGTCTCTCGGGTTGTCTCGGTTTGTCTCTGTTTGTCTCTATGTGTCCGTGTCTGTCGTTCGTCTCTATTTCTTTGCGTCTTTTTGTGTCTCTCTGTCTATTTCCGCGTGTCCGCGTCTGTCTATTTGGTAATGTCTGTCTATATCTGTCTCTGTCTGTATCTTTCTGTCTGTCTGCGCTTGCTTCTGCGGGTCGGTTCACAAAGATGGCACACTTCCGCGTTGCCGCGTGCCGCATCTCCCCCTTTCAAGCTCCGCTTTCTTCCTCTCGTTCTATCTTCCTTTTCGTTTCTGATTGTTTCTACCATTGCTCTTGTTTGCTTGCCTACCTCCTTCTCTCTTTCTCTCTCTCTCTCTCTTTCTCTCTCTTTCTTTTTTTTCTCTCTTTCTCTCTCTCTTTCTCTCTCTCTCTCTTTCTTTCTCTCTCTCTTTCTCTTTTTCTCTCTTGCTCTCTCTCTCTTTCTCTCTCTCTCTCTCTCTCTCTCCCTTTCTCTTTGAAAGAGAAGAGAGAAACATATTTATCTCTTTCTTTTTCTCTCTCTTTTTTTCTCTCTTTTTTATTCTCTATTTCTTTCTCTCTCTCCCTCTCTTTTTTTTTCTCTCTCTCTCTCTTTCTTTCTCTTTTTCTCTCTCTCTCTCTTTTTCTCTTTCTTTCTTTCTCCTTTTATTTGTCTTCTCTTTTTTTTTTCTTTTTTTATGTTCCTATTGTTTCTTTATGTTGGTTTTCGTTTTTTCTTTTTTCTCATTGTGTTCTTTTTTGTTTTTTTCGTAATCTTTTTCTTTTTCTTTCTGTCTCTTGTTTGTTCTCTTTTCTCTCTCTTTTTCTCTCTTTCTTTTCTCTTTTTCTTTCTTTTTTGATTTTTTTGTTGGTGTTGTCGTTGATGGAACTAACGGGGTTTTTCTAGTATTATATATATTAAGATATAGTATTAATATTAATGGGTTTGGTTTGTGTTTGGTTTGTAATTGAATTAGTTATAAGGAATGGAAATGAAATTATTTATAAAGAATAGGGAATTGGAGATTGAATTTTTTCTCGGAAGTATTGCGAAGGGTTTGTCTTTGTCTAAAAGCGATTACAAATTTCACCTGCCAATTTCTTATACTAACTTGTCGAGAGTTATTTTACTTGCCAACTTCTTAGTTAACTTTTCGAGAGATATTTCACGATGTATTTTCTTATACTAATTTATATTTATTTTAATATATCCTAAAAACATAAGGAAATTGTTCTTTTGTACCGGATCGCTCTCGTTATGGTGCGAATCTGTCTTGAGCCCGATAAATCCTCTGCGAAGATCGTGCGTGTCGAAGCGCTCTCGCTGTGGCGCCGTGCGAATCTGTCTTGAGCCCGACGAACCCCCTACGGAGATCGCGCGTATCGAAGCGCTCTCGCTGTGGCGCCGTGCAAATTTGTCTTGACCGCGGCGAACCCTCTGCGGAGATCGTGCGTGTCGAAGCGCTGTCGCTGTGGTCCCGTGCGAAACTGTCTTGAGCTCGATAAACCCTTTATGGGGATCGTGCGTGTCGGATCGCTCTCGCTGTGGTCGACCACCGTGCGAGTCTGTCTTGAGCTCGATGAACCCTTTATGGGGATCGTGCGTGTCGCGTCGCTCTCGCTGTGAACCCTCTGCGGGGATCGTGCGTGTCGGATCGCTCTCGCTACGGTCCCGTACGAATCTGTTTGGACCCTGACGCACCCTCTGCGGGGATCGTGCTTGTCGGATTGCTCTCGCTGTGGCGCCGTGCGAATCTGTCTTGAGCCCGACGAACCCCCCTGCGGAGATCGTGCGTGTCGAAGCGCTGTCGCTGTGGTCCCGCACGAATCTGTCTTGAGCTCGATGAACCCTTTATGGGGATCGTGCGTGTCGGATCGCTCTCGCTGTGGTCTCGTGCGAATCTAGCTTGAGCTTGATGAACCCTTTATGGGGATCGTGCGTGTCGGATCGCTCTCGCTGTGGTCCCGTGCGAATCTGTCTTGAGCCCGATGAACCCTTTATGGGGATCGTGCGTGTCGCGTCGCTCTCGCTGTGAACCCTCTGCGGGGATCGTGCCTGTCGGATCGTTCTCGCTACGGTCCCGTACGAATCTGTCTGGACCCTGACGCACCCTCTGCGGGGATCGTGCTTGTCGGATCGCTCTCGCTGTGGCGCCGTGCGAATTCTCTTGCTTTCGCTACTCGTAAATGGTCTTTGAAAGTTGTCTTGTGGTTTGCGCGCCTGCTTTCGCATTCGCGGCATCGTAGGTTCGATTCCCCCTGGCCCGCGTCAGCTCCGGCACGAAAATCGCAAGTTTTAAGTACAAACGTAATACGCGGCGAGCATCCCCCAGCTCCGCCGGAAAAAGAAGAAAGAACTTAGAGTCGAAAAGAGAAGGTAGAAAAGGAAAAGTTGGCTTGCGATTTTTAGGATAATGAAGTAACGCCCGCAAAGTTTGATTGCGCTTTAGGATGGTGAAATAACACTCGAAAATTTGGCTGGTGTTTTGGGACACTGTGTTTCCCTTGTGAAGTGAGATTGGGCAGTTGGCTGTTGTCATTGGCTTGTGAAGTGAGAGTTGGCTTTTGCGATTGGCTTGTGAAATGAACTTGCGTAGTTGGATTGCCTGTCCATAGCCATTTTGGCTGAAATCTTGCGCCCGTCTTCTGAGAGTTTCGGCTTTGCTTGCGCCCAGGATGTTTTCTGGTCGATCGCGTTTTCGCTTGCGCTTGCAACAACTGCATATGTGGATGGATCTTTTGAGGCCAACAGCCCGCGGATCCGCTCTCACCTTGCTCAAGCGATCGCCTTTCACTAACTCTTTAGCGTGACCTTATCGCGACCAGCCCGGCCCTCAGTACATCTCGCAACCTGTGTTACACGACAGGACGGGGGGGCGACGATACAGTTCATGACAGGATGTGACATGTTGGGGCTTACACGACGGGATGGCTATATGTCGGGGGGAAGCGGTTGTGGTCTGCTTTGCTCTATTTTTGAAAGACCACATACCCACCGCTAGCGTCAAAAAGATTGCTCGTGCTGCTAATGACGGACTACGACGGGATTGCGACGGGCTATATAACGGGATGGGGGGGCGATAACATAGTATATGACAGGATGTGACATGTTGGGACTTACACGATAGGATGGTTTTTTTTAAAACACCCATGGATTATACGATGACACCTACGACGAAGCTATTACGAGACTTGTGATGGGCTACACAAGACGAGTCTACGATATATCGAGTGATTGGATTACGATAGATTACGTATTTATGAGGGGATAATTATCTTATTTATGAGGGGATAGTCGTCGCTAATATGGTTGGATATACTACGGGTTATATGGGGGATTACGACGGGTTACTGATGGGGTTGTAACAAATTGCGCGATGGGAAAGGAGATGGACGAATGATAGATTACATTATATGGGGAAATTAATATAAACACATAATAAAGCTATGATAATGTTACGGGCTATGCAATTATAAAGCCAGATGATACGTTAGGGCGAAGGTTACGATTACATGACGGGATGCGAGATTATGGAAGGGTTATAACGACGCGATATATACCGATGGGATTGTATCGATTTGATTTATGATGGGCTATAAGTTGAATAACATAATTTACGATAGGATGCGATGTGTGGTTATAACTTATGGGTTATATAACGATTTGATTATATAACGGTTAAAATCTATGATGGGGAATATGGGATGTATGATTAACCACGATTAATGGGCCTTAACGAGGTGTATAACGAGTTTATGACGGGATAATTGTGATGGTTTATGACGAAATTTACGAGATAATGTTTTTTTAATGTTAATAAAGACATGTTTATGCTGTATATATGGTCTTTGTGATACTGTAAGTAAAGCTTTGTTTAAATATATAAAATGTAGTGAAATAAGCATAAAGTATTTGCCTTTTGTGCAAAATGTGTAGAGTCTTGTTAGTGTGTGTGTGTGTGTGGGAGTTTGTCGTAATGATATTTGTTTTGTTGTATTTTTTTTCGTATTTTTTTTGTCGTAGTTAAGATATGTTTTTGAGCCTTGGTTCTTGATAGCTCGGCTTATGCGATGCTTTTAGAAGAATGTATGAAGCCTTATGAGATTGTGTTTTTTTGCGGACGTTTTGGTCTCTGTTTGTGGGTTGTTTTTGATAGGTTGGAATATGCTGGAATTCTTTTTTATGATTGTTTTTCTTTTTTTGGTATCCGCCGCATCTTACCCCTAATTGTTGCTTTGGATTGGTGGTTTGGGGCTTGAACCCCTAAATTATGTTGAAATTAAATGGAAATTACTCCTTAATCTCGAAACCACCGATCCAAACTAACAATTTGGAGATCGTGCCATATGCTTTCCGATAAATATATATATATATATATATATTATGTGTCTGTGTTCGTGGTTGGTCTTTAGTATGATCTTATCGGGCCGCCCTTAGCTTTCGTAATCCTCTTTTTCCAGACGTATCTAAGAACGACGAGCCCGGCCCTTAGTATCTCGCGACCTATGTTTGGAGAACGGTATGCATTTCGCATACGAAGAGTATTCATTTTTTTGATGCATATGATATATTGGTGCCTGAGCTGCAAAAATGTTTTGTTAGCGCGGGCTCTACAAGACTTGCTCTGTTCTTAGCACACCCAGCACGGCCTGGACCTTGGCTCCTGAGAGCTCAGCTTATGCGATGGTTTGCGAAGAGTATATGAAGCTTCGTGAGATTGCGTCTTGCGGACGTTTTGGTCTCGATTTGTGGATTATTTTTGATGGGTTGGAATATATTGGAATTCTTTTTCATGATTGTTTTGCCTTTTTTGGCACCTGCCTTAATTTACCCCTAATTATTGGTTTGGATTGACGGTTTAGGAATTGAACCCCTGGATTATGTTGAAGTTAAATGGGAAACCGCCCCCTAATCTCCAAAACCAATCCAAATTAACAATTGGGAGATCGTGCCACGCATTTTGCGATGAGTGTGTATCATGTCTCTGTGTCCCGGGGTTGGTTTTTGGTATGACCTTATTAGGCCGCCCTTAGCGACGTAGGCCTTTTTTTCTAGGCATATCTGAGAACGATTAGCTTGGCACTCAGTGCATCTCACGACCTGTGTTTGGAAAACGGCATGCTTTTCGTACACGAAGAGTTTTTAAATTCTTTGATACATATGATAAAATATATTGGTGCCTGAGTTACAAAAAATGTCTTGCCGACACAATCTTTATAAGATTTGTTTTCTTCTTGATATATTCACCACAGCCTACACCTTAGCCCCTAAGAACTCGACTCATATGATATTCCATCAAATTTGCCAGGTGCAAATCCGCATTACGTACGGAAAGCGCCGGCGGAGCTGTAGGCAAAGCTGCGGGCGCCTGTCCAGGAATATAGATAAATCAATCCTCATTTCAGGAATCATTCGCAGTCTCAAATATACGTTGGTTGCAGCTACGCTGCCTAAACTTGTTTTGGTTTGAGCTGCATAATGGTTCCGCCAACGTGGACCCCTCTCGCTTGGTGGCTCAAGCACGTTCGCGAGGTTGACTTGTTCGAGGCTTAAGTTATGGAACTGTTTTCCAGTTTACGAGCCGCAAACCTGTTTAAATATTTGCGCCTAGAGATAATATTAGTCCGGCACTTAGACGGGTTGTGGAGTTTGGCAGCGTTTTTCTTCATGAATTATAAAATGATTAGCCTTTGCTACTTACTCGATGGCTTTTTTTGGAGATATAAAGCATCTTATAGTTGTTTTGTCCTAATAATAAAGAGATTTAGCTGCGGTTTTGTTTCTGCGTGCGAGGGTTACACGTTTATGCTAAGATGTGTAAGCACTACACTTCAGTTGGCCTCTACGCTCAAGAATTACGAAGGAAGCTCTGAGGAAATTTTTAAATTGTTTTTGGAAGAAACATTTCTCTGGTTCCATATTGTGTTTGATATTTACACGGTCTTCGCCATTGCCCCGCTTTACACGAAGATGAAAGTAGCATCGGACAGCTCACGAAGTATAAGTAGGATTGTGAGATTGAGATAACGCGAATAGTGACGCACATTCACATATGATAAATAAATAGTGTCTTCTTTCTTGAGTTCCTTACTAGCTTTCAGGGATGTTTTTATTATTTCCTTGGTAAATGCTAGGAATAACTAGATATGATCAAGATTAAGATTGGCTTAATATAGCCGCCTCATCAAAGGAAGTTTACGGCAACTAATTGAAAGCCAGCTCTCGCGTAGATAGATAAAGAGAAGGAATAAGCGCGCGAGAAAATATATGCGCGCGGGCAACGCGGAGGTTTCGCAAGGATTAGCAGGCGCAGCACTTTCGTAAGATCAAGTACAGATTTCGTGGCAAGCGCAGCACTTTCGAAAGGTCAAGTGCAGATTTGATTTCGTGGCAAGCGCAATACTTTCGCAAGGTCAAGTATAAATTTCGTGGCAAATGCAACTGCCAAAGATCTCGTAGCAGGCACAACATTTTCGCAATGTCAAGTGCCAAATTCGTGGCAGGCGCAGCACTTTCGCAAAGTCAAATACAAATTTCGTGGCAGGCGTAGCACTTTCGCTAGTTTAGGTATAAATCGATAGATAGATAAATAGATAGATCGATAGACTAGATAGATAAACAGAAGGAGATAGATAGATACATAGATAGATAGATACATAAATAAATAGACGGTTAGATATATAGATAGAGAAAGATAGAGAAAACAGAGAGGTAGATAGCTAGATAGATAGCTGGATAGATAGAAAAAAAGATCGATAGATAGATAGATAGAAAGGTAGGTAGATAGATAAAGAGAGAGATAGATAGGTAGATGGAAATATAGATGAAAGAGGTAGGTAGATAGATAGATAGAAAGATAGACGCATAGATAGATGAAAGATAGAGAATATAAAGATAAATAGATAGATAGATAGATAAATACATAGATAAATAGATAGATGCACAGCACTTTCGCAAGGTCAAGTGCCAAATTCGTGGCAGGCGCAGCACTTTCGCTAGTTTTCGTATATATCGATAGATAGATACATAAATCGATAGACTAGATAGATAAATAGAGGGAGATAGATCGATGCATAGATAGATAGACGGTTAGATAGATAGATAGATAGAGAAAGATAGAGAAAGATAGAGAAAGATAGAGAAAGATAGAGAAAGATAGAGAAAACAGAGAGATAGATGGCTAAATAGACAGAAAGAGAGATCGATAGATAGACAGATAGATAGATAGATAGATAGGTAGATTCATAGATAAAGAGAAAGATAGATAGATAGATGGAAATATACATAAAAGAGGTAGGTAGATAGATAGATAGAGAGATAGATGGATAGATAGATAGCTGACAGATAGAGAAAATAGAGATAGATAGACAGACATCGTGCTTTTGCGGACGTTTTGGTCTCGGTTAATCTCCTTGCTGATTTTAATCGATTCTTTAATTATTTCCTTGGTAAATACTAGATACTAAACAAAAATTAATTTATTATTTTGACTCAAATATTTCAAATCTTTGTCTATTTATTCTATAAAACGAAATCGTAACACTCGATCGTCGCACTTATACGCATTTTCCCGGACCGATTTTCCGAAGAATCCCGGATATTTCGAAAAAATTAATCCGGACTATGCCTCTAGAACATACAACCGCCTTATATACTCCAACATCCTGAAAAATACAATGACTTTATTTTTTATAGGACCAACTTTCTTGAAATATTCTAGATATTTTTGGAAAATCGTCATTATCCACCATTTTGTCGATATATTCCAAAATCGCCTTTCGTTAAGTGTTTATTCGATCTATCTACCTATTTCTTTCTCTAAGAGTATAATCATAAATATCTAATTATAATATTTATTTGCTATATATTCTAATTTTATTAATCTCCTATCACGAATTTCATCTCGCACGCTAATAAAAAACAATAATATAATAATTAAATATTTTTTGAAAACCATATAAAAAAAATAAAAAAATCAAAATAATTTATAAATAAAAAAAATATATTAATATATAAAATTATGTTTTGTAACATAAATTACATATATAATATAATTTTATATATATTAAAAATTTCAACAATCAATAAATAAATTAAAATATATAATAATAAAACAATATTTATTTAATATAATATAGTAAAAACATATATATATATATATAATTATTATATTTAATATATTAAAATAAATAAAATATCATATAATATATGTTAATTCCATAATAAAAATTAAATTTTCAATTATATTTTAAAATATTAAAATACATTTATTTTCCTATTTATTTTTTATAGAAATATATGTTTAACCATTTTTAATAACCACAAACCAAACAAATAATTATATATATAATAACTAAACAAAACTCATTAATTCCATCAACAACAATACCAACAAAAAAATCAGAAGAAAGGAAAAGAAGAGACAAAAAGAAAGAGAAAGAAAGAAAGAGAAGAGAAAGAGAAAGAGAGAAAAGATAACAAAAAAGAAACAAAAAGAAAAAGGAAAAAAAAACAGAGGGAAAAAAAAAGAAACAATAAGAAAACAAAAGAAACCAAAATAACGAAAACAAGAAAAAACAAAAAAAAGAAAGAGCGAAAGAGAGAAAAAGAGAAAGAGAGAGAAAAAAAAAAAAAGAGAAAGAGAAAGAAAAAGAGAGAGATAGACAAGGAGAGAATGAAAGAGAGAGAGAGAGAGAGAGAGAGAGAAAGAGAGAGAAAGAGAAAGAAAGAGAAAGAAAAAGAGAGACCCATGGCAAGAAGAGTTGTTGCTAGCGGACATACCCGAAGTGGAGGCAATAGCTCCGCAAGGGTGTCTCCAGCCCCGGGAGAGACCAGCCGATGCCCCAACAGGACCTAGGCAAGTTATTTCTCATCCTGTGGGCGACAAAGCGGCACCAGGGAGAGAGAGAAAGAGAAAGAGAGAGAAAGAGAGAGAGAAAGAAAGAGAGAGAAAGAAAGAGAAAGAGAGAGAGAAAGAGAGAGAGAGAGAGAGAAAGAGAAAAAGAGAGAGAGAGAGAGAGAGAAAAACAAATTGGAGAAAGAGAGAGAAAGAGAGAGAGAGAGAGAGAGAGAAAAAAAGGAGAAAGAGAGAGAAAGAGAGAGAGAGAGAAAGAGAGAGAAAGAGAGAGAAAAAGAGAGAGAAAGAGAGAAAAAGAGAGAAAAAGAGAGAAAAAGAGAAAGAGAGAGAGAGAGAGAAAGAGAAAGAGAGAGAGAAGCAAGAACAATGGTAGACACAATCAAAAACGAAAAGAAAGACAGAACAAAAGGATGCAAGCGGAGCTTGCAATGCGGCATGTGGCAACGCGGAAGTGTGCCATCTTTGTGAACCGACCCGCAGAAACAAGCGTAGACAGACAGAAAGATAAAGACAGAGACAGAGATAGACAGACATTACCAAACAGACAGACGCGGACACGCGGAAATAGACAGAGAGACACAAAAAGACGCAAAGAAAGAGAGACGAACGACAGACACGGACACATAGAGACAAACAGAGACACACCGAGACAACCCGAGAGACAGAGAGACACAGACAGACAGATAGAGACAGAGAGGCGCAAACACCAAACAGAAACAGATTGGGATACGCAGAGATTCACAAAGATAGACAGAGAAAGACAGAGATTACGAAATAGATAGGTACGGACACACGGAAACAGACTGGGAGACACAGAGAGAGGCGAAGATACGGAGACACCCGGCACGAAATTGTCGAGAAATTTCGACTCGGACAGGTCCCCAAATTTCCCCGAAATTTGGCCCGGTATTATTTTTTCGGAAAGCCGCCAAATTCTGAAGAAATTTGCGGGGGTAACGTCGGGAAACCTAAGAGCCGCGTCGCCGGAAGCGACCCAAAATTCGGGAAAATTTGGCCGGGCTACGCCGCGGGAACTCAAAGCAAAGTTGTTAAGAACCCCGAAATTTCGGCAAAATTTCGGGGCCTTCCGGGCCGCGCGAAGAGGCGGGAGCTTGTGCCGCGGAGAAAAGACCGGGACAAGCATAGCCGCTTGCCGCAAGCACTACGATTCGGCCGGAGTACCGCTGCAACGGCTTGCCAGTGCACGGGAAATGCGACCTCGAAGCCGTACCGGTTTATAGAAGAATATTTATTTAATATATTATCTTACTGAATTTATATAAAATATTAATTCATTGAAAATTAATTTAATAAATATAAATATAAATAATATATAACTTGCTTAAAATTAAAGGGCCGGATAACCCCACAAATCTATGCTTATTGAAGTATGCGACACTTGCATCTGCCGAGCAGCGAATAATCCCAAATCCGAGACATGCAAAGACCCTCACATGCAAAACCTTCACGCAGTCAGCTGTCGAAAACTCTCAGCACTTTGTTTTTCGCTCTGGCAGATCGAGGGGTCGCATTGGCATCGCCAATGGCATATGTCAGCGGCATATGCTTAACATATGGCTTGAAGTGCCAACGCGTCAGGTGCAGCATGTATCTGCCAGCCTGGCCCCATGCATCCTGCGCTGTAAGGCGCTAAGTACTTCAAGACGAAAGCCTTCCAAGAGCGGAGCCCCATTTCTGCGGGCTTCTTTGCATTGCAGCTGGTTCTACAAGCGTATATAGGTCGCTCCCGCGACCGCAGATGCAAGCAAATTCCAAATCATCCACGCGTCCGAATCTTTCGACTGGGGTGTCCTGAAGTGCGGCTCGATGATGTGTTCTGGCACGGCTGCAAATGCTGCCATTTAGACAGCTGCCAAACGCTGCCCCTGCCAAGCAAACACACGCTCAGATGCACAGAATGCTGCGCCTGCCACGACTTCGGCAACGGCATCTCCAAAGTGCTGCGCCTGCCACGATTTCGCGCGCCCGAGCCGCGCGCGCGACAACATCCCATCCCTTTAGACAGCTGCCAAATGCTGCCCCTGCCAAGCAAACACACGCTCAGATGCACAAATTGCTGCGCCTGCCACGACTTCGGCAATGGCATCTCCAAAGTGCTGCGCCTGCCACGATTTCGCGCGCCCCGAGCCGTGCGCGCGACAACATCCCAGCCCTTTAGACAGCGCCAAACATGCCATAAACCACACAGATGCACGGGATGCACGCGCCACGACCAGCAATGGCATCTCCAAAGTGCTGCGCCTGCCACGATTTCGCGCGCCCCAGCCGCGCGCGCGACAACATCCCAGCCCTTTAGACAGCTGCCAAATGCTGCCCCTGCCACGCAAACACACACTCAGATGCACAGAATGCTGCGCCTGCGACTTCGGCAACGGCATCTCCAAAGTCATGCGCCCGAGCCGCGCGCGCGACAACATCCCAACCCTTTAGACAGCTGCCAAATGCTGCCCCTGCCACGCAAACACACACTCAGATGCACAGAATGCTGCGCCTGCCACGACTTCGGCAATGGCATCTCCAAAGTGCTGCGCCTGCCAGCCCCGAGCTGCGCGCGCGACAACATCCCATCCCTTTAGACAGCTGCCAAATGCTGCCCCTGCCACGCAAACACACGCTCAGATGCACAGAATGCTGCGCCTGCCACGACTTCGGCAACGGCATCTCCAAAGTCATGCGCCCGAGCCGCGCGCGCGACAACATCCCAAGCCCTTTAGACAGCTGCCAAATGCTGCCCCTGCCACGCAAACACACGCTCAGATGCACAGAATGCTGCGCCTGCCACGACTTCGGCAATGGCATCTCCAAAGTGCTGCGCCTGCCGAGCCCCGAGCTGCGCGCGCGACAACATCCCATCCCTTTAGACAGCTGCCAAATGCTGCCCCTGCCACGCAAACACACGCTCAGATGCACAGAATGCTGCGCCTGCCACGACTTCGGCAACGGCAATCTCCAAAGTGCTGCGCCTGCCACGATTTCGCGAGCCCCGAGCCGCGCGCGCGACAACACCCCAGCCCTTTAAACAGCTCCCAAATGCTGCCCCTGTGAGTAATTGAGTGAGTGTGAGTGAGTGTGAGTGAGTGAGTGTGTGTGAGTGAGTGTGTGTGAGTGAGTGTGTGTGAGTGACACCTGCCAAATGCTGCCCCTGCCACGCAAACCCACGCTCAGATGCACACGGCAACGGCATCTCCAAAGTGCTGCGCCTGCCACGATTTCGCGAGCCCCGAGCCGCGCGCGCGACAACACCCCAGCCCTTTAAACAGCTCCCAAATGCTGCCCCTGTGAGTGAGTGAGTCAGTGTGAGTGAGTGTGCCACGATTTCGCGAGCCCCGAGCCGCGCGCGCGACAACACCCCAGCCCTTTAAACAGCTCCCAAATGCTGCCCCTGTGAGTGAGTGAGTGAGTGTGAGTGAGTGTGAGTGAGTGTGAGTGAGTGAGTGAGTGAGTGTGTGTGAGTGAGTGTGTGTGAGTGAGTGTGTGTGAGTGACACCTGCCAAATGCTGCCCCTGCCACGCAAGCACACGCTCAGATGCACAGAATGCTGCGCCTGCCACGACTTCGGCAACGGCATCTCCAAAGTGTTGCGCCTGCCACGATTTCGCGAGCCCCGGGCCGCGCGCGCGACAACACCCTAGCCCTTTAAACAGCTCCCAAATGCTGCCCCTGTGAGTGAGTGAGTGAGTGTGCGTGAGTGAGTGTGAGTGAGTGTGTGTGAGTGAGTGACTTTGTGCGGGTGAGTGAGTGAGTGAGTGTGAATGAGTGTGAGTGAGTGTGAGTGAGTGAGTGAGTGTGTGTGAGTGAGTGTGTGTGAGTGAGTGTGTGTGAGTGAGTGTGAGACAGTGAGTGTGAGTGAGTGGGCGGCGGGGGCGGCGGGGCGAGCGGCGGACGGCGGGGCCGGACGGCGGACGGCGGGCGGCGGGCGCGGAGCGATAAAAGTAAGAACCCCGCACAAAGATGTGGGGAATAAAATATTAATTCATTGAAAATTAACTTAATAAAAATAAATATAAATAATATATAACTTGCTTAAAACAAACTTTAAAAAACAAAACAAAACCAAAACCACTAAAACCCTAAAACAAAACATCATTTAAATCCATCTAAGAACAAATCAAATACATTGTTATTTTCTTTCAAATCCACCCCATAATCTTTATAAAATCTCAACAACAACCTTACAAAATCTAAACTCAAACCCATACCAAACCACTAAATCTATCTACTAACCTCAAAATTTCCCATAATAAAAACAACCTCAAATTCTTGCCAATTTACAACACTATTTCAATATTAAAAAACAATATCCCCAACACCAAATTCCCATAACCCATACAAAATAATAAAATTTTAATAAAACCCTAAAATAACAATTTTTAATAAAATATCCTAATCAAACCTATATTTGTTTTAGCATTTATAAATATGTTAATGATTTTAAAATTTAAAATATTATAATTCATTATTAAATGAATAAATCTATATATATATATTTAATATTCATTATTATAATTGAATTTGGTTATTTGATTTAATATAATTCTATCATAGCTAAAAGCTTTAAATACATTTCGAGCTAGTTAATTCGGACCGATTTTAAGATACGATTTCAGATGATGAGCATTTCAATCTGGGTGTTATATTCCAGGATATCTTTTATTACTCCCGAATAATTTCGTTTCTTTTTTCAAAAGACACTTGTACCAAATCAAATTCTATATAGTATCAAATCGAAATCGATTCTAACAGGGTGTAGGAGACTCTAAGCCTGATTTAACGGAGCAGGCTCCACAAGCCTGCATGAGAAACTGAAAAGACCAGCTAAGCGCATCGGCGGGTTCAACCCAAAGGGAAGACTCAACTTTTGTCTTCGCCTTTGTTTGGGTGTCCCAAAATTAGTTGCCAGCTCACATGGCAAGTGCCAGTGCTCTGGTGGGCTTTCAACCATGCATGCTGAAATCAGGGTCATTCCAACCGGCCAGGCCTTGCCCCTGGGTAGATTAGCCACATAAACAAAGAGCTACAGGCGGGCCAGTTCAAACCCGGACGGGCGTATTTCCTCTTGCATGGCATATTGTCATATTGTCGGCGCAGCCCAGCGTGCAATTCCGTCCTCTTCTCGCTCTTCGCGAATTTAGACTCACTTCCGTGCGCTGGCCCAAAAGAGGCCCACACTGTCACACGTATTTCTGACCAGACCACCTGGTTCCTGGTCGGAAGCCGGCTTCAGCCTAGGTCCTATAGAGAGGTTAGAATAAGGGTACCCGATTCTCCTTTTTAGTAGGGGAACCCTCCCAACCAAAAAAGAAACGGTAAAAGTTGGCACCTAGCTGGAAAGCCCAGTAGAGCCATATTCGTTTCCCCAAGCCCCGGCCCGTTGCGACGTTTGAGACTCGATCCCGACTGCTCATAGGTTGAGCTGCAGCTCATGCAGCCCGCAGCCCTCCGGGTCGTGCACCAGCTGCAATCGGCCCAGCACCTCGCACCTCAGAAATGCGCTGGTGACAAAAAAATCGCCACAGAAATTTGCTTCATGGAGGGGCCCTGGAAAGTGTATATATATATATGCATATATTATATTTGATACTCTCTCTCTCTAGATTATTTGATATTATAGATATATATATATATAGTACACAAAGCCCCTTTCCAAGAGGAAAGCAGTCTTTCCACGGAATTCTGTGCGATTCCATGATAGTCGGTGGGAGGGTATGTCCAGCAGTGACAGGTTCACTTTAAAATCAACAAAGGAAAGTAACAAAGATTCTTTAGCCGCGCAGTGTGTTGGCGCGCCTGACGATTGCCAGGATGATTCAAATCAAACCATTGTTACATGCGCTGTCAGTATGTGGTTCAGCCTTTTCTTGGACATCTTCTGGCGTTTAAACGTTGGTGAGACCTCAGGTTGGTTTAGGGTTGTAAGGTTGGTTCCGGGCTGTTTCGAGCCCAAGGTTGGTGGGTTGGTTTAGGATTTAGTTGGTGAAGGTTTGATTGCAGGTGGGTTTAGGGTTATGAAGGTTTGGTTTTCAGGTTGGTCTGCTGTGGGTTTGTTCAGGCTGCAGGTCTGGATCGGGGGTTGTTTGGGGTTCAAGGCTGGGCATTCAATAATGGAGTGGGTGTTAGACCAAACTGTGGCCTCTTTATGTGTTAGCCTGTCCTTAACCCAGAAAGCCATGTAAAAACCAACGTCTGAACACACGTCACGGGCGATGCTGCAAGCTAAGCAAAAATGCAGCCAACTACTTGCTAAAAGGGTTTCTAGGCGTCTGAGTTGGGATTTGCACAAGGCAAAACAGTTGATGTGTTATTAGAGCCTAGGGTGCGACAGTGGGAACATGACCTTTCCTGGCACGGTATTGCGCTCGTGCCTTGCTGTCATCTTGCTAGAGGCCTTTGCCAACACATAATAAGCGGATCAAACATTAGAAGCAGCAATCGTAACTACATGCTAGTACATATGGTTCACAACTTGAATGCCATCGACAGCTTCGGAACGGTTCAGAACGGTTCCTGCGTTTCCGGGCATCATGCCTGAGAACGGTTCAGAACGGTTCCGTGGCACAGATGGGATCGGAACGGTTCAGAACGGTTCAGAACGGTTCTGAACCAAGATGGGCTAGCACACGCTCGCAGCTTGAACGGTTCAGAACGGCTCAGGCTTCAGCCTGCATACTTTTCAGGAACAGTTCAGAACGGTTCTGCTGATTAAGTGTTTGGGCACACTCCTGCCTGAGTTGAGTTGCCAATGAAGTCATTTCAGCAACTTCATTGGCGCAAAAAGCTTGCGTGTTTAGAAAACAAAGCTATTAGCGCTTGGCAACGGACGCTTAGTTTCCCTCCGAACCCAGGGAAATCAGATTGACCTGGACCTAAGATAGCCCATGAGAAAAACAGAGCAAACTTTCGGGTATGTTGTACTTTCGCGGAAATGTTGCGAACTGAGCGGCGCAAAACCAAAAACAAGGCATCTTTTCAGGACAGCCTGTGGGTGCAAAAGTGCACAGCCCCTTTCTTCAGGATTGGAGAAGTGCGCGGCCTATTGGACGAGCCGCCTGGCGCCTGACGAGTTTGCATACTGCTCACGCGAGGACCGCCAACTGCTAGCAACTAAACTTTATCACTTGCGCGCCTTGCCCGCTGACCACCCAGGAACCGTTCGGAACCGTTCTGAACCGTTCAGGCGAGGCAAAGCTGCTGCTCGAGAACGCAGGCGGAACCCGCGACTATTACACGTGTGCGGCCTGAGCACGAGCAACAGCAACTTGTAGCACGAAAACGAGACTGCGTGTGGAAAGGTCGCAAGGGACATGGATGGAGCATGGGTGCGTCAAACAGGAACGCGCGAGAAAAGCGAAACACACACCAACAATTGGACAGATTTGTTAGGATGGGGCACCTGTCATTCAGGTTGAAAGGCAATACAAATCTGACAGCAAGTTCAAGGTTGTTAGGGGTTCACGGGGCGGGCATCTGCGCTGGCCAAGCAAAAGAAAGCCTCCGCGCAAAACTGACACGCAAGCGAGATAGGGTCGAACTCACACTGGCCTGGCACAAATCTATGAAAACTAGGCCATGAATAGAAACGGGGTGCGTTGCGCCGATCCGGCGCATATCTTCGAACACGTGGCGCATTTGCGCCGGCGCAGTATAAATATAAGGCATGCTTGGAGCAATTTGGCAAGAACAAGTGGCGCATTTGCGCCGGCACGGCACAAATCTAAGGCATGATTGAAGGCGTGGCGCTTTTGCGCCGGCCCGGCGCATATCTAATACATGTGTGGAGTCAATTAGGCAAGAGCTGTGATCCACAGGCAACCTGGCTACAAAAAGGCGAAGCTGTATGTCGTTTAACATGGGCCTATGCCGGGCCGGCGCACTGTTTGGCAAACTTGGCTGCAAGCAAACAAGGAAGGGTGAGTGCACACCAGCTGGGTGAAAGTCATGGGCGCACATGGTGATAGATACGCGAATCCGAACTGCCTGTTGCACTGCCTGCAAAAAGTGGGACATGACGTTTTGCAAAATGACACCCGACCATGACTGGCCTCAGACCATATGCTGTTGTCTCACAACGCGCAGCAGTAACCTGCCAAAATACTTTGATGTTCCAAGTCGGGAGGGTCACAAGCCATAGCAGAAAGGCAGGCAAGGTGCTCACACATACAAACAACACCATTTACATGACTTATTACGTAGCCTGTTGCGTGCGCATGTCCCTTTACGTCCAGGCAGAACACACATGGCCAAATAAAGAGGCCACAGTTTGGTCTAAAGTGGGTGTATTTATCTGTTTCTTTGTTTTTCAAGGTCAAACCAATTGTCTGCTTCTGTTTGGCTTCGAACAAGTCCTCAAATATACCATGATCCAAACGAGCCTTAGTCTTTGCCCCTGCAAAACACAAAATCGGTTCAATATCCCGTCCTGCAAGCGCCCAAACAGGCCTTTGCTCTGAACCACAAGCAAAAAGAGTTCACGTTGAGGAAAAATAACATATGTCGATCACACGTCAAAGTTTGAGTGTTATGCCGGTACTCTCTGAGATAATCAGAACACAGGTCTGTCTTCGTTCACTTCAAACGAACCCTCAGAATGTTTCTGGAAAGGAGGTGGTACTGACTGCGGATTTCCGCAAAGACCTTAGTGCGTTCACCAACATAAGCAACCGCAAACTCCACAGAAAAGAGTTTGCAACCATACAATAAAGCAATGTGAGCAACATCCACAACTCTTTCCATGGACTAGACATAGCTCATCACCCAACAGTGTCCCTCACTTCCGAACGAGTGGATTGGCGAGAAAAAGAGCTCCAACTGTCTATTTACCACAAAAGCGGGTCCAAACTCCAAGCACTGCGGGAGTGAACCCCACCAAACCAAGCAAACACCTCTAAACCACCAAGCGGAACCGGATGGCTCACCACCAAACCCATGTCCTCTACACCACCAAGCCCCACCAAAAAGTCCCATGGCCTCAACAAAAAAACAAGCCGTGGGCGCATTTCCTGCGCGGAGGTGAGGGGCGTCCACAGCACCACGGGGTCGCCCTCCGGGTAGGTGGGCACCTCAAACGACCGAAGGGATCGGCAGACGGAGACGCATCTGCGAGGAGAAAAAGCGACGAAGAAGCGACAAAAAAAACGGGCAACCAAAAAAGTGACCATGGACCAACAAACCCACGCAAAACGCGCCCAAGAACCGGAGAAGCAAAAAAAACCCGCCACTGACCAAGAACACCCGCAACACAACAAACCCACGCAAAGCACGCCCAAGAACCAAAAACACGCAGCTGACCAACAAAACACAATCAACACGCCCAAAACAAGGGGCACGAGAAACAAGGAGTCACAAAGTTTAAACAAAGGTCCGTCTGCCACAGACAAACACATACAGAACCGTCCACCTAACGAGAATCAACGTGGAAGGCGGTTAACCCCGGATTAACCAACTCCTGGGTTATTGGGGAGTGTCCCATTTTAGTGAGCTTGTCCACTTATGGCGGGGTTACACGCCGCCTGGGATGGATTCTGCTTAGATCCTGGATCGGATTCGAGGTGTCCGTTTGGGCAAGATAGATGGCACTGTAAGATTAGAAGCCACCTGCAACCAGCACCATCAAATTTCAACCAACCTGACTGATCAAAACTTGCTGGTGCGAGAGGCAGGGAATGAGAAATGGAATGTCCTCACGAAAAAAGAAGAACAAAAAAGCATCCAACTGGTGGTTTCCTTTTTCATTGGAGGGCCCGGGGGCCTGCATTGGAGGGGTCATCAGCCTTAGGGAAGGGGACAAAACAGTTGACACCATTACTCATTCCCTGCTTCTTGCACCGATCGCACGTCAAAAGGGCAACGACTCCACGACTCTGCTGCGAGGTGCAGTGAATCGGACCTTATGCAGCAGCGGTCTGTCTGCCAAGTCCCCCTTCCGGCGCTGGGCCGGACCCTGGCGGAGCGGATATGGAGAGATGGGTGTTCAAATGCTACCAGGTCTTGGGCTGAAGGAAGCCCAAAGGAAACCAATCTCATTTTGGGCTTGTGATTGCACTAATCACAATGTATATATAAATCTAATGAGGCCGAACTAGGCCTTACTACCACCCAAACAGATCAGGTGGAACCAGCTACTAAATGTGCGATGCGGGGTTTAGGCATTGCAAAGTTGTTGCGAAGCAGGGCAGCACCTCCAGCACATCTTCAGTTGATCCCTGCTTAGAAAGCGACTCATGATTGGAGGGTCCCTTTGTGGTGGTTGGACTCCTTCGTCCACCAACAAAATTAGGGGCTGAGGGTTGATATGCCCCCTTCTACCAAAAGGGAGAACCCGCAACACCGGCGGACAATGGGAGGGGGCTCACGGCTAATCACCCCAGGCCTAACCTCCAAACTCACTTCCGAATGCGTGGTTAATCCAACCACCAAAATCTACCAAAATGGTGGTGCACCTACCCCAAAATGGGATCTGATTGGTTTCGACCGGCCGAATCATCCAAACCCAGACGCTGCCGATTGATTTTGGGCCTTCAATTGGCCAGGCTTGGTCTGGGTCTTCCATCGGAAGCCGAAGCCAGGAGCATCTGGGAACCCAAAACGGGACCAACATACGCGCCACGGACCTCGTACGTTCGGACGTGTTCGCGCCTGGTACTGGCGGTCGCCCACCAGAGGGAAGCCCAGGTACTCCATGTGCACCTCACCGGGCTTCCATTTGAACAAAAAAAGAAACAAACGGTGACCTGTACTAAAAGTGACAACCCAAAAATCTAGGGGTTGATTCCCATTCTTTTCAACCATCGTTCTTTTCAAAAACCATTCATGATAGGAATCCTGGAAAGAATGGGGCGGGAACCCCTAAAAACGAGAAAACCACAACAGGGGTTACTGGATTCTCTTCAACCTGATCAACTCTCTGGTGTCCTTTCCAAAAACCGCCATGTTTGGAGGTTCCGAAAAGCGGGCAAATGGAGGAGTTCCCAAAAGAATAAAACCACCAACCAGGAAACCCTGCAAAACCCACAGCTGGATTCGTCTTTCGGCCAAAAAATCGGCTCTTAGGATCCCGCCCTGATCTGATGCGTGCGCCCCGTGAGCAATCGGAAGTGCACCAGGCTGTAGCGAGACCCAGCCGTGCTCCTCAGCTCCGGCCGAAAACCCCCGCAGGTCGCCATGGGATTCTTCCACCCGAGATGCCCGAAAGTCCCATTGTTTGACGCAGACTTGGACCCAAAGGCTTGTTTGGAAATTCTTGAACCATGGGTGCCATGGGTTTAAGATGGCTTAAGTCTACCTAGTCAAACAATCTGCAATTCTTACCATAATTCCGAAAGCTGAATTAAGGGATCCGACCTTTATCGTGGTGAGCTCGTTGTACCCCCTGTGAGCTCGCGAAATAAAACAGGCGCAACAATGGAACCCTAGATCCGGGGTTCTCAAAAAGGACCTTCCTTGGGTTTCATGTGAAACACTGCAGGGGGAAAAGGGAAGAATTATCTTTTGCCCTTCATCCTGCATAATTCTAGTGGAAGGCACAGATCCAAGATTCGGTAAAAGCACTGACACCCTGAGTGGTATCACTTCCGAAATCGCTTTCCGGGCAATGAGTCACTTGGCCCCAGAGCTCAACCATCTTTGAAGGGGACACCGACAAAGCTCGCCCTCAGACGCTGAGGTAACCACCAGAGATAAATGGATGTCCATGTCCTCAACCCAACAGCTTCATGGCAATCCGAATGCCGTTTCTTGTAGTCCCTGCGAACATCGCTCATGCGGCGCCCTTAAGTGTTTCCACCCCTGTTCACCACCCAGCAACCCAAAGAAATAACAGGTTTCGGACAATGTTTGCATTTTTTTGCAATTTTTGGGGTCACTAAACATGGACCATGAAACACAAACGGTTAAAAGGTCGATTCGCTTTGGGCAAGTGAGACTCTGTTCGAATGGCATAAGGCCAGGCTCAGCCGATGGCAACTTTGCGCGCCGCTGCTGGGTCCACTTTCACCCACCGAGGTGGCTCGTCTTCTTTTGGGGACCCCCAAACCGGTGGTGTTTCCCCTTTGGTTTCCCTTACCCTCAAAAAAGACACCGCCACATTACAGCTCGAATTTCGCCCACTCAAGTAACTTGCATCATGCCCAGCCGTCACAAGATCCGGGACGGATCTCCGAACCAAGGCATAGTCTATCCAAGTGTCTGGTACTCTGCGAGGCACTCGTAGAATGTCGATGCCTCCTCTCCGATGTTCCGAAACTTACCCATCCCTTTTGGTTTCCTTTTTGCAAAAATTATTGAAATTCCTGGCTGCAAGACTGAACCTTCCTCACGCATACCCGTCTGCTTCCCGGCTTGGCACAAGCTAAGGCTTTTCGCTCACTGGGCTTTCGCGCATCCGTGCAACAAATCGAAGGCAACGCGGCGCACCTTTCCGAAAGTCTGCCTCCAATCGCAGGCCCCATCATGGTATAGATCTACGCGGGCGTGTCTGGTTTTGAGGGTATACATGGCTTAATCTAAAAGGACAACCACATGTTTCCTTTTTGTGGGGCAGCATCCCATCTTTAGGTTTCCTGTCCAGGGTGTGTCAAGAAGTCTCCGACACTCCATTTCTTGTCGGCGGGGCGCACGAGTAGAGAGATTTCCCGCTCGCACCTCAGTGTGCCCACTTTGGTCAAAAACTGCATAAAGTCAAACCCCTTGACACACCAAGGGGATCACTGGATTTTCCCGCGTTGCAACCGGTGGCTTCCATTTGGAGGTTCCAAACGGGGAAATGGCTAGGATCCCTGTAACCTACCATGTTGTCAACTGATGTCAAACCAGGTACGCCACTTTCCCTCCGCCATTTGACAGGCAAATCAACAGGAAATCACCACCCAAAGAGGGTGCCGCAGTGAACTCTGGAACCAGTTCTTTACGGGGGGGGTTCAGCCTATCCCCCAACTTTCGGTTCCCTTGAAAACCAATTCGACACTGATACCGAGCATTAACAAAAACCACATCCTTCTCTTCAGACAAATCGAAACTCATTGGGGGTGCTTTAAAAAACATACTCACCCCTGTTGGCTTCCCTGTGGGGTTTGCTAAACAAGCTATGGCCTTCTTGGTACCCCTTCTGTGTGTGGACGAAATCCATTTTACTCCAGTTGAAAAGATGAAACCCTATTATTTATTGGGACAAACCACCTATTAAATGGTGCCAAAGAGTTTTCGTCTATGCACAGTAGCCCCACAGTCAGCGGTTTCGAGCCTGGTGTGGGCCCATTTACTTATCCTTCCCAACAACCAAAGGCTAACCTGACATACGGTGGATGGACAGAATCCAGTTCACACCACCAAAGCAACCCTGGAATGATTCGATCCCCCAACGTACATACCAACAAACGTTATGGTTTCAACCTTGGTTTCATTTCGTGGTGCGAATGGATTTCGCCCATCCACAGTATGTGGGTTTGTCCCCAGCTTCAAAACACACTTTCCCACCAGCAGCTTGCCGTTTGGTTTCTTAGGTGCGAACAATCTTCGTCCATCCACTGTTTTCCCGCTGCATTGTTTCACATGGAAAATACTATTTACAGGGGACTCGAATCATCCCAAAGTTTCATTTCGTGCAGAATAGTGTTTTCGTCCATCAGTAGCTTACCCTCCCAACTAACTAACATGGAACCTGATTTTTGGGGGTCCCTTGAAAAGGACACGTCCAACAAAAAGGACAACTGTCCAGCACCCCCCCTAAAAAAATCAGGTTCCATGTGAAAAAGGTGGTTCCCCCCTAAAAATCAGGTTCCACGTGAAAAAGGCGGTTGCCTTCCGGTACGGGTTGACTGCGCCCGACTTCGGTCGCATGCATGCGCGCGAGTCCTGGCCGCGCTCGTGGACCACCACTCGGCCCTGGGCGTCCCAGGTCGTGGCGTCGATGGGTGCGCGGATGAGGCCGCGGCTCTTGATCTGGTGCTGGCCGAAGCTGCCGTGGACCAACCTCACGAGGGAAGCTGCCCGATTGGAGATTGTTTCACGGGCGAGGGATGCGAAGCTTTTTCCGGATATTTGTGCAGCCGAGAGATGCAGGGAATGAGAAGACCAACCTCACGAGGGCTGAAGCGTCCCGATTGGAGACGTTTTTTGCTTAAACCGGGAGATGCAGGGAATGAGAAAAGGAGGGGGAGTTAATTTTACTTGGGGCGAGAGAGGGGAATGAGAATTGGAATGACCCCAAGGAAAACCCTCCAAGTGGTTCCCTTTAAAAGGGGGACAAAGCAACTGGCTTCATTCCAGTTCAAACTTCCCGGCTTCCCGAGGGTTTCACTCGGGGCTGGCCCCATGAGTTTACCCAATTTTAAGCGGCAGGTGAAAGGGGCACCACCCCAGACTGGCAAAAAGGATGGGTTTCCTGGTTTGTTGTCTTACTGTTGAAATCCACCCGCTCAGTAGTAGGTTAAAAAAGGGAAACCACAATTTCCAGTTTCTGACTTTGAGCATGCACAGAAACAGAGGAACCCTTGGTTCGCATTTGGCATCTGATTGAAGGCGTAGCCTGATTTGGCTTCACTCGAAAAATCTGGTGGCTTCGGGTAACTCATCCATTTTGAGGGTTTCCCCACTGAGGGTTGCACACCCAAATGGACTGAGGTGGGTTTTCAGGTTCCCTCCCAGCAAACATGGAGCCTGCACAAGATGGTCTAAGGGAAATGGTCTTCCAGGAACCTATGTGCAGGTTCTACTCGCTTCCTAAAAGGATTGGCCCAACAAAAGTCCGAACTCTCGATTTGTTTTGCCACTAAAATGGTCCCAACCCAAAAAGTGACTGAAGTTCGAGGCACGGAACTCAGGGAGTGAGGCTCGGTAACCTTCAGAAAATGAAGATCCAAGCTGAAACAAATCTTGAACTTACCCATCCCGGAAAAAAAGAAGAAAAGTAGAACACACAGCTCTTCAGCGCGCAGTTTTACCTCTGGAATTCCAGAGCTTGGGAATAAAGCCGTGCATTATTTTTGGACAATTCTCGGAACCCTTCTAAAAATAGGGGAAGGGCCCTCTGCTGAAGCCACTCCCCCAAAAAACCAAGCAAGCTGAAAGAGCGTTAAAACCAACACCTCAACGCTGCACTTGAAGCGTGCAGGCAGTGTACTTCAGTTTTGGCGTTCGGCCCACCAATTACATGTGAGGGTCAAAGCTGTTGAAGGGGACACTGGTGGGATTTGAGCCCACAACCTTCCCGCGCATAGCACGGGCCACGCTGCCATTGCGCCACAGGCCCCCAGCACTACAAACTATTTTTTTTTTCCGGGGGGAGGCGCCTCTATTGTCATGGGCAAATGGGTCCATTGGCAAATGGGTCCGAGGAAGGTTCTGATTTTGTCTAGGGATCTCAGGGTAGAACGGAGGTGGGGCTCATAGGCGTCAACGCCCCGTTTTGGGGGCCCCACAGCTGTATTGATGTTTGGTGGACGCAGCCGGCTAGCCCACAGTCAACAATTCCCCTGCAAACATACGAATGGGTGACGGACCCCCATGAATTTCATGTCTTAAGCATCTTCGTTCCATCGCAATCAGTGGAGATGGAAATGGGACGAAGAGAGGCAGAAAAGGGTCCAATGCCCTGACCTTCCCATTCATTCTCTTTCATCCATCTGTAACAACTGCCTGGTTTCCTTTCGGTTTAGACAGGCGCCTTTTCTCTATTCCCCCTTCATCTGTTTCACATCCACGCGACATACGCCACATGAAGCCAACCAAACAGAACGTCCTTGGCATCTTCTTGGATGCCTCCAAAGGGATGTTGCCATGGCCCATAATACCTTTAAATGTCGCACCCCTTTTTCCGTCGAAGAAACATCAACCCGTGGTTCCCTATAAACATCAAAGAAATCACAGCAAGTTGGCTAAAGAGTGCGGGTGATCGGGAGCCCATCCTCATGTGAGTCAAATGCTGACACCGGTTGGCTCATTTTGAAAGGACGGTACGTTCAGTGAACCGAGCAACCTCTGCTCATAGGTGTCCATTTTAGGGGAAATAGATGGCCCTGGTAGATGATTCAACCACCGGGTAAACCAGGAAGCGCCATCTATTTTTCGAGCAAAACCACCAACAAGGACACCTATGCCTCTGCCTGCGAATCGATGACTTTCCCTTTCGAGACAAGCTTCAAGCCTTGGAGTTGCACCCGTGAAAGGGACATCGCAAGCTTGCGAGGCCTTTGGCTGGGTCGGAAATCAAACATGTCCTCTTCTTCCATCTTCTTTTTGTTTGGTTGGGGGGGAGGGGGCATCTCCTCTTCTTTCAGTTTCTGTTTCCTTTCCTATGTTCATTTTTTTGAGGGGGGGGGTTGGAGAATTCGGAGGCAAAAGCCCGAAAAAATTTGGGAGCGCCAAATCTCCATCAAGGCGGCGCAATGTAGTCCCGCACGGTGAGCTGCAGGGCGATCATCCGCTTGGCCGCGTCGAAGCTCCTTAGATCGGATCCAAGCGCCGCTTCAGGAATCCGCAGGCTGGGAAAGAGCGCCTCGTATTCCTCTGCTTCGAACGTGTAGTTCTGAGCTTGGTTGACGTAAGGGGAGCAACACATCAAATTTTAGCAGGGAAGTGGATTGGGATTTCAACCACTAAACCACAACAAGCAAAATGTAAACTCTTTCCCAACAACCAGGTGGACCTGTGTTATTTAAACCGCCCTGCAAAAAAGCAAAAAGGCGTGTCGCTAAAGCAAACGACACGGCAATCAACAAAGAATAAATACAACACTGCGGATCATAAGGCAACTCCCCCCACCAGGGGGTGGGGGGCAACAAGGTTGAAGCACTAGGGGACTAGCAAGAACCAAAGAACAACTTGTTTCAAGGATCTGGTTTCAACAACTCAAATGCCAACAAAATCAAAAGCAGAGAAACGTGTTCTCCAAGGACTCCCTGGCCCAACCCCTAAATCCAAACGGTATGGGCTCTCCAAACAGCCGGACAGGCCAACGGGGAAAACACGAATCGAATCGGCCCACCGAGCGTCTCCCAGTTCTTGGCCATGAGCAAAGGCCCACTGGTGCCCACGTCCAAGCGGTGCACTAGGCCGTAGAGCATCCGCTCATTCAACACCTCCGGCGAAAAAGGAGTCGGAGGACGTGGAAAACCAGAGGCTTGGACACCAAAAAGCTTGGCTACCACAGAATATAGGTGCAGTCCAACCACCACCAAAAAAGGGAGGGGCGGGGGGTACCACGTTGAAAACCCGATATGTTCTGCTGTGGCTTCGCGCGCCTCCGTTCAAAATTTGCAAATCGGTTTGGAGGAGACCCCAAACCTGTTGAACCGGGTTCCTTTTGCTTCACAAAAGACACGTCGGGCTCGGCGAGCGTGGACCTGAGGGAAAAATGCCATTAACTATTCCTTCATTGCAAAAATACCTTTCAGTTGTGTGTGTGTGTGAATGCGCGCGCGCGCGTGTGTGTGTGTGTGTGTGTGTGGTGTGTGTGTGTGTGTCACGGCCGTGTTGCTTGCAAATAGACTGCAATCCCCTCCCCCGAATGCTAAACGTACCCCTGATACTGCAACCGACTTTTGAAAATCCCAAATCCGGGAATACTACTTGTAGAACAGCATTAGGGGGAACGGATTAGATGACCGAATGAAACAAAAGCATCCAGTTCCAGGAGATCTGATTCCAGTTCGCGCCTAAGAAACTGACAGTGAGCCGGCTTGATGTATCGGGCCAAGTCCCGATTCATGGATTCACGAGCCCCCGCCAGGCGCTTTTTGTGCTAAATACCGGGGTGTGCGAAAAATAGGAGGATTCATGCCTTTTGAACGTTGGCTTCCTCCTGGGCAAAGTGGCAAAGATGGGCTGAGCACCCAGTCATTCACTGGCTGAACAACCAGGGTTCCCCCCAAATCCGAAAGCTAAGGCCTGACATTTTGGCCCCGTCTTCACGTTTTTTGCCTTGAGGAATCAGGAAGAAACTGCGGGTGAGAAACGTGTGATACGCGGGGTGTCTGCAAGTCATTCACCTTGCGTTGCAAATGACACCCAGCTTCAATGGTTGCCACCTGCGATGCCTGAACCAGTTTTGGAATGACCCCGAAAAAGACCATCCCCGATCTGGCTTCCTCTGGACGGAATCCCCAGGTTTGTTCCCAAAACCCTGGGCATTCCCTGAGCACCAGCAAGCAGCATAAAAATGTGCAATTTTGCCCCTTGCCCCCTCCATTCGCTGAAGTCCCCTGGAAAAAATGACCATGTTTCCACTAGTGAGATCGATTCCCTTCAAAAACCAACAGGGGGGAAAACAAAACATGTTCAGCAAATGGAAGTGAAGGCAAACACCTTGACCCCTTGACCCCTATGTAATCTCGACCCCTTGACCCCTTCGGCCTTTTTGGGCAACTCTCCCCAGACACGCCGGGCAACTCACGCCGCCCACTCGCCGCCCAGGTGCCTCCTTGAAAGTGGGGTCCGCCCCGAAGCGGAGGATGATGTAGTCGTGCAGCGGCGGAGCTTGCTGCTGCGCCAGCCTCCGTTTTGTTTTGTTTTTCTCGGGGCTTTCAGCACCTAAAGGAAGATCACCAGCACTTGACACCTCTTCTGTCCTAGATAGCCAAGTTGCTTGTTTTTTTCAGTCGCTGTTGCTGGTTTTTTGCGTGAGGTGCAGGGTTGTCCCTGCTTTTTTTTTTGGGGGGGGGGAAGGGGGAGGCCATCATAAGAACACATCTTTCCATACAAAAGGCTATTTGCCCGAAAAAAGCCTCGAGCGAAATCATGCTCATGGTCCACACAAACCGGCGAAACGCGTTGCGAGAGCCAAGGGCCCCCACCCAACGCTGGCGCGGAAGGAGCGGAAACCAACCAGCTGACTTTGACCAAATGACCCCACAAGGAAACAGACTTCGAGCCCCAACAGAACTGAAATGCTGACAGCCCAAGGAACCACCCCCCAAAAGCCCGCTTCCCACTGATCCGAGGGGCAGCTGCTTGGCACATGTCCTCCTCTGCTCCCCGTTCATGGCTTTGGCGCGCTGCACCAACGCAGGGCCCCCCATCTTGGAGCAGCAGTGCCAGCTCGCGGGCTTGAAGATGATCATGAAGTTCGCGTCCTATGAAGTTCTCTGGTTGCGAGAGGGAGCCCCTGGTGACCATGTTTGGTGTGCGGCGCCATCTTTTTTCGGGTGACCCATTCTGCCATAGAGAGCTCTCTGCCAATTCTGGTTGCTTAGGAGCCCGGTTTTTCTGGTGACCATGGCTGCCATGGAGAGTTCTCTGCCATAGAAAAGCTCGGCTATGTAAACTGGACCTCCCGCCTGCAAGAGGCCGAATATCCGAGCCAGGGGTCCCCTTTTTTGCATGGTTTCGAGTGGAAAAAAGGATGCCAGCCACCTGATCCACTGAAAAAACCTGGGCTTATGTTGGTCCTGCTAGGGGTGAAACTCAGAAACTGGATAAATCGTGGTGTCCCTTTGACCGAACGGGCGTGACTTTGGTTAGAATGGAGCCAGGGAAAAAAGGGGGCTTTGGGGTGGGGCCTCCGCCTGATTGCTTCGAGGCATGTTCCCGAACTCGACCATTGAGCTTTGTGACCGGCCAGACGGCGATTCCATGGAAGTCTTTTGGGGCCGCTTTGGCGGAACTTCCCGGCCGGCCTCGAAAGGCTGCCTACCCTCATTTGGCCCGTTGGGTCCAGGTGCTCCATGACTAGAGCTGCCAAGGGACAATTCTGTACGACCAAGGCAAAAGGCGGGAACCGTGCCACTTTCCACCAACAAGTTATGGAATCCCACGACATGGCTAGGTCCTCCAGTAGAGGGGTTGGAATAAGGGCACCCACTTTTTTGCTGTAGTCTAGGGGAACCCTCCCAACCCACAAAAGGGGGTGAGAAAGGGCACCAGTTGCTGCCCGGACCTAGATGGGGTCAACCCCCAAAAGGAGATCCAGCTAAAAAAACACCCGGCCGGCCGAAAAACGCCGTCGCCAAAGGCCACCCCCGAGAAGAGTCTCCCCGTCTGGCGACACGGAAGGGAGTATGTCGTCTATCTGAGGGAATGGCCCCGGAAAAAACGCCGGGAAGCCCTGGATCGTTAAAGGGGAAGCCAAGATTCCTGAACTTTCTCAGACGCTTGTGCAAGGAGTCAAATTCTTCTCAAACACCGGCACAAGTTAACCTTTAACTGGCCCCAAATGTCCTTAATTCAGAGATGACCCAACGCATCGTCCCTTCCACAAACCTTCCGCAAACCAACGCACCGCCCCCCCCCCCCCCCAATTCCTCGTAGAGGATCGCGGGCTCCGCTCGCATGCTACCCTCGGCCGATGCCTTAGGTGACCCCAACACTCCATGGACAAGCTCTTTACATTGGCTGCTGGCTTGCTGCTGACCTCTCTGATTAAAGTCAAAGTCCAAATATCCAATCAAATAGAGATGAAGTCTGGGAACATGTCCAAATGGGCCTGAATTTCCATTTGCGGCTTTTGGTGGACATCAAGCAAAGGCAAGCATGGGAATTCACGTGATTGAGCAACAGCTGAGGTTGTTTCCTTGCGGTTGAAGATCACGTTAACTACGGATCTAAGTAGAACCCGGCACATAAATACGGGGGGGGGGGTGTTCCCTTCAACAGGTGGTCTGAACCCACGCGAAACGGGGACACCCCTATAATCAACCAGGGGCTTATTTGGGGTTCCCATTACTCATTTCCGAATGTGTTGAAGCCTACATGGCTTCCTCTACGCACCATCCAACCATGTTAAAGGTTAAGCGTTAAACCAAATAGGAGTCGTGCGGAAAATGTCGGTCGTCCAATTTGGCCCTAATCAATTGAAATTAAGAATTCACGTGGCCATCTTCCTGCATAATGCAAGATCCGCACATACACGTTACTAACTTGCGGACATCAAACGGCGAGTGTGAGCTGTGTGGCATGAGCCATTATCTCACCCCCCATGCTCCCGGCCAACAAATGCTAAGTCTGTGTGATTGGGTTGCTAAAATAATATCAAAGACCAGCCCTTGACATGTCCAACTAAACGTAAGAAGAGAACACAACGCACTGGAACACGGACTGCCGGCCCTGTTCCAGCATTCTCAGGGTCACTCCTATGGCCGGTAGGTAAAAGGAAAAAACACAAGCACAAGCCAACACGGGTGTCTCTTTCTTGGAGGGCACCCCCTTTTCGCTTGTGAAAGCCGAGGCGGGCATGTTGGGAAGTTCTGTCGCCATTGGGCCTCGGGACCTGCCCCTCCCTTCAGTCCATCCACAGGAAAACCCTCACGGCCACTAGGGTTGGGGTGCATCCACACATAGCAGTCCACCTTCCGAACCAATTCACAGGATCCTCTTTTCATCTTTTCCCTCTTCGGGCCTCCAGTGCTTCCCAGAGAAAAGATGGTCAATAAGGCCAAGCCAAACAACGCCAGGGTAGGGTTCAGAATTATTTTCCAATGGTTTACGCTTATGATCATGATTGAATGCGGGTTTAAGTACTCCATACCCCCATGCCAAGCAATCTGGCCCTTGCATGTGTCTTGATTTTCTCAAAAAGATGTGGTCCTCCTGTTGGGTTCCACTTCAAAACCACCAAACAAAGGCTACTTAATACCGTATTGTACCCTCTACAGCCAGGACTTCAAATCCAGTTCCCAATCCAAACCACTAATTCAGGGCTGCCTAAGCTGTCTACCGTGCCTCCCCCCAACCAAAAAAAACAAACGTGCGTCTTTCTTCTTCCCGCGAAGAAAAAAAGGAAACGAGTGAGGCCTTCCTTGGGCTTCCCTACCACTGGCCCCCCCCCTGGAAAAAAAAAAACAAAATACAAGAACAACAACAACACTCGGCCCCCCGGCACCCCGCCCCCCCCCCCAAAAAAAAAAAGAGAAGAAAGAAAGACGAACAAAAGCAAACAACCCACACACAACAAAAAGAAGAAGCAAGAACGAACAAAAAAACAACTCGGAAAAGAGGTGCCTTCCTTGTCGCGCCGTCCAAAGCCGCCAGGGCGCGAGCCAGGGCTGGCGCCAGTGCTGGGGCCCCGCGTTCATCTCGAAGACCTCCGTTCGTCGATGGCCCGTGGGCCCCGGTGCCGTCGATGGTTTGGGGGAGGCTTTGACGCCTTCCGAACCAGCGGGGTTGACCCACCTGGGGTTTTGGTTCTTTTCAAAGTGTACTTGATCTACCAGTGCTTATTTTAAACAATAGAAAACAATGATCAGCTTGGTTTGGCTCATCGTGTTTTCAATGCGTTTGATTAACCAATTTTGCATGCTTGAATACTGAGAACCATCAAACAACAATAACAACACCTTTGTGTGGAAAGCACCAAAATGGACCAAACCTAAAACCTGACTCAAGTTCAGGAGCTGTGGATGTGAGTTCGAGCAAGTTCTTGAGGGCTCTGCTGGCCGGAGAAACATCTTAGAAGGCTCTAAACGTGTTGAGATGTTCCGTGGTCTGCTTACAGCTCCCTAGCAGTGCATCTTCGAGTTTTTGAATAACGCCCTTTTTGCTTGCCTACCATGGTTCACTGTACAATGTTGCTGCAACGTCACTTTGACCCAAATAAATCCACACATGTGCATGTGCTAACCTCCCTTTGATGTCTCGTCAAAAAACCGACAAGCCTGGTTGCTTGGGTGCAACGTAGAGGCCTTGAAAAAAGCAATAAATGCCCATACTGTACTTCTTTGTAGTCTCCCTGGGTTCGTGTGGGCAAAGCAACAAACTCGCATCTTTTCCTCTGGTTTCCTTGGGTACCCTTTGGTCTCATTTGGCATTTGGCTCAGCACCGAGAAATGTTTGGCTCCCTATATTTTCCCCTTGAGCGTCACATGGAAACTTGCATTTTATGAAGGTGATGATTGAAACCACCAGGGCAAGGCGCCCTAAAGAGTTGGAATGGGATGGTAGTTGAAGCCAAGTGGTTCATGATTAGCAAGCAAACTTTTAGGTGTTCAGCCACTCGAATACGTCAAATGACAACCAGGGTCACAAGGTGGACAACAACATATTTAACTAAGGACACACACTATTCATGCAAATTAATGAGACCTTCATATTACCCACTACGCTTGTTGAGGATGGTTTGCAGGGAAACTAAAGGGACAGCCACCGCTTTGAGTCCCAGTTCAAATCCAATTGGTGCATTCCAAGCCCGTATAAAAATAAACCAAAAGAAGCAACAAAAGGGCACCAACTAAGAAAACTACCAATTTATCCTGCAAATGCGGATGGACACCCAGAGGTCCATTTCCCAAAAAGGAGCTTCCTCTAGACGTGGATCCATGGATTGGGTTTTTTTGGGGGCGAACAGGGAACCTCACTGGTCCCATTGTTTCCTGGCCACCATTTCCCTGGGCCCTGGTGGAATCCCCAAAATCGAACACCAAAAACCCGGGTGGTTTTGCTTTAAACTGGCGGTTTTTGCTGGTGGTTGGGTGGATTCCCTAGTTGGCTTTCCTTTGAAACCATTTCAAATCTGGGTGCCACATGCTATGCTAGTGTGAGATGCTATTGGTTTCCCGAAAAACCAACCACGCAAAATCTGGGTGCCACAAAAAAACAACAACCACAATACAGGTGCCACAACACAAACCAACCAAACATACGGGTGCCACCAACAAAAAAAGGAAGAAAAGGACAGACTCTAACTTCCTTCCCTCCATTTGCTTGAGTCCCCCAGAAAAAAAAACAAAAACACTATTTCCAGTAGTGATAGATTCCCTTTACAACCAACAGGGGGGAAACTTCTTAACCAAATAAAAAGCAAAACAAGAACCACAATTCCGGTGCAACCAAAAAGAAAGGAAGAAGAGGACAGACCCCATTTTCCTTCGCCTTCTGCCCGTCGACTCAACTCCCCGCCTTCTGCGCAGAGGGCCCCGCCGGCGCCAGGGCGCTCGCCAGCACCGTGGGCCGCAGCGCGGGCTGCCGGTCGCCTGGAAATCGGGGCAAACCCACGGGGAAACCCACGGGAAACCCGAAGACCCTCGTTGCTTGGCTGGATTTAGGACCCCAGCATTTTTTTTTGCCTGGTTAGTGGCAAACAAAGAAAACCACCAAAAAAGCAAAAAATAAAAAAGGGGTTTCTCATTCTGGGGAAGGTTAGAGGTTCCAGACAAGGTTGAATCCCCCCCATTTTACCAGATCAAATTGGGTTAGTCCAACCCACCCCAACTTTGTTTTGAACCTGCAACGGAGGTCCCGAAGGAACCCGAAAAAGTCCAGGAAACCCACTAAAAAGCACAGGAACCTCCAGGAAACAACAACTGGGAAAGCCGACCCAGAGGGTCCAAGTATTTCATGAGGATGGCTTTTGGGGGGTAAAAAGGGGTCGTTCAGTACCTCCTTAGAAGGCATTTGGATCATTTGGACCCTCTGCGGGAAGGAACCTGAAGGAAACCCGAAGGAACCCGAAAAGTCCAGGAAACCCCAAGAACCCCAAGGAAACTCCAGTCCAGGAAACGACAACTGGCAGGACTTGACTCTTAGAGTTGATTCTATGTAGCGGTCTTCTCCCGACATTTCCCTAGATTCCTCGATACTGTCCATTCTATTTCCTCGTGAAATGGTGGTTTGACACATATCACCTTCTTGACCAAGTTCACTTGAGTTTCGGTTGGAGTGATGTTTCTGTTTGGGTGACGTTTCATGGCTGAAATGGGTGTCTCCAAGATGTCCAGTTGCTTGCCCATTGGCCAAACGTTGATTTGCAATGCCCCCAAGGCCGTTGACAGTTGGCTTCGGTCAACTTCAGAGACTCGAGGGGAGCCATTCCGACTTCGTGACCCGTGTCGGTTCCGGAGAGGACCACTCACTGACCAACTTGCGGCACATCGCCAAGTCCCATGCGCTCCAAGAATTGCAAAAAAATGTGCTTGACATATGTGTGGTATGTAAATGTATGTATATATATATACATATCTACATGTGAAAACAAGCAAGCTCGGCTGGAACCTTTGCTGGCAATTTCGTCCCTTGTAGCTAGCATATCGCCACTGATCAGCTGTGAAGCAAAGTGCTAGCCCCCAAAACCGAGGCTTGCCCACACGCCGGTCGGCAGCATGCCCCTTGGAACAATCAAGCTGAACATTTGGGGCTGCAAAAACTGCACAAAGTCCTTTCATCCATGTTTTCCTGGGTGAAAGCTATGGAAACCCAGGTCTCTGGAGGGGTCCTGTGGCTCAGGGTTTCGGAAGGGTGGCTTTGGTGTTGATGCCGGGGCTTTCATGTTTGCCCAACATTTTCATGTGTCAACCCTTGACTCCCTAACCCAAAAGGGGGGCCCATTTCCCAAAAGATCGTTCACGAGAGGGGTGGGTTTTGGGTCACATGTTATTCTGCAGCGGGCGAACTCATCTGAAATTCGGAGGCTTCTGCTTCCATGGGCTCTCTCGAGCACGTCGCATTTTACTTTTCGGCCTCCGCACATGTTCTTCTGAGAAGTTTTCTGGGGGTGACATGTCAATCTGCCGGGGGCATGTTGTCCTTAGATGGGCTTCGCACCTCGCTGAAAACAAAAACGGATTTCAACATATAAACTTAGCACGAAAAACACACACCTCCAGTCTTTCTTGCTGCTTGTTCAACACCCTACGCATCCAGGCTTTCCCGCTTCATGTTCATGGGAGCTCAGTTTCCTATGGGATCTCGTGGGATCTCGGCTCGCGCATGCGCGCAGCACAACGCATGCGGATGCATGTCTCACTCCATGCCTCGGAAGTGGAGGTGCAGCACCAGGTTGTGTTTCTTCGTCATCTTCGCTTGGCGGCAGTTTCCGGGAGAGCAGCTCCCCGCGAGGCAGACGCTGCACCCCAGGTGCCGGAAGTTGCTGGAGGAGAAGAGCTCTTGCAGGTCTTCCTGTCAAACAACAAAGAAACGAAACACGGCGAGGGGGTCCCAGCCCCAAAAAGGAACCGTTTTCCTCTGTTTTTTAGAGTTCCAGTTAGGAACCATTTCTTTTTGATTGGAGTTCCAAAGCAAACAAGGAATGCGAACCCGTGGGGGGGGAGGTGGGGGCCAGGTTTTTACAGGGGCTCCATTTGGAGTGAGCCCCTATTCCTCTTGGGGGTGACTCCCAAACAAACACATTTGTTACGGGCAAAGGACTTGGGGGTCCAAGCGCGCGCAGGCAACTCAACACCAACCAAAGATGGGCAAAAGGCGCAACCTTCAAAGGGCGCAACATGTCTTAATGACTTTCATGAATGAATGTGTCTTCCCCAAGCAAGAAATCGAAGATTTTGCAGGTTCAATTCTAGACCAGCCACAGGCGAAACCAGATGCACTGAATTTGCGCGAATGAATGGGCTGCTGATTCTATGAGCCAAGCGCTGCTAAACCGATTCTTCCTGCAACCATCCCCCCCGGCACATTCGCCTGCATCCGAAAAAGATGCGCTGCTAGAAATAGTGTTGTTTGTTGTTGGTTGCAGGTTCCACACAAACCTCCGGCGGGCCAGATGCAAGCTGCTCTCGAAACCACTCGCAACAAAAACACAATTCCTCCTGGGCTGGGCTTCCCCAGATATGGAGGTTTAGGGTTTAGGGTTTGGGGGTTTAGGGGATTTGGGGTTTAGGGGGTAAGGGTTTAGGGTTTGGTTTCGGGCAACTCTCTAACTCCCTTTCTGTTGAAGAATCTGTTGCCGATGTGTGAAGTCTCGAATTGCAGTGACCCCGTCCTCGGTAATGCCGTTGCCATCTGCCTTCAGCCACAAAGGCGCGTAGCGCGATAGTGCTGTCCCGTTCGCTTTCTGCTCCATGGGGTACATGGGATGGAAGGAGATCCGGGCAAGCAGCCACAGGATGCCCTCCGGTCGGAACGAATGCCCTCCGACTAGGCTCCACATGTGGGTCGGGTAACCCCAAAATGGGCTGGTAAATGGGTTGCCAAGGACGAAAAAAAAGCCTGGGGTCTGGTGGTGTAATTTTGACCCATACCCACATGAAGGAAACCTCTAAAGTGAGGTTCGTGAGCTCTCACCCAACTTCCCCCTTGGGCTTTCGGTGCAGGGACTTGCCAACGACTTCAACGGCTGAAAAGATCGGGCACGGAAGGTACACCGGTTGTGGAGGGGCCATAAACGTGGTGGTAAACAGAGTCTGAGAGATCCAGCAGGCCTACATACATTTTTGTATATGACATATACATATACATATATACATATATATATATATACATGTATATATATATATGTGCAAACATATGAATATACAAACAAATCAAAGTGCCGAACACAACGCTCCGATTGAACAAGCTGCCCGAACACCGGACCACACCACGTGCCACGCAGCTCTGCGCGTTTCGTCAAACTTCTTTCAGGGTTTCATGTCCCGATTGGGCACCTGGGTCGCAAATTAGGGGCTATGGTGCAAAGGCATCCCGGTTTTGAACATGGCTTGGCCCACATCTCAGGTTCGCCAAAAACATATTTTCGGATTCTGTTTCATACTCAGTCTACTTATAACTAAAACTTTAAACAGCAAAGCCCCTGGGCACTTGTGCCATTGACTTCCACCACTAAGGCTTCCCAAGGAACTCATATCCATGAAGTCATTTTCAATTAATTGAGGTGATGGTTTAATCCTCCCCCAAAGCAACAACGTTGCCCCAGGAGGTGTCCTTGCGTTTCACTTTTGGTGGGGAACCCCCTATTACGTAAGCTGGGGTTGATATAACACGAGGCTCCCACAAACCTCCCAACAGAGGTTTTCTTGGGGCGACCCAAAGGGGGCCTGCGAGGTGTTTGAACGGCCCCAAAGCGATGCTTGTCTATTTTTGTTGAAACCATGTTCTGTTACACATCATGTGGCTCTGTGGATTGCTTTTCTTGATTGTTTACTTGGACCCTTGTTTTGGAGACTTGGGCGGGATGTTTTTGTTGGGGGAATGTGCGCGACATAGCCACAAGACCGAATTATTCAACACATCGGGATGGCACAAAAGCCGCAGCCAGATGCAACAAGGGACCTGACAAAAAGAAAAACAACGCGGGACTCAAGAAGGAAGGAACTCTACCTTTCCGGTACTTCGGACTTAACAAAAAAAGCAAACACCGTGCTTTCCGATAACCCCGGGTGTCCAATTCCTTTTTGCGGGGGATTCAGACCGATTTTGGAGGGGTTTTCGCCCCCTAATCATGGGACGGGTTTCTTCATACCGGGTCAACGTTCGGGGACCTCACAAAACGCAACAAAAACGTGCCCCGTGCTTTCCGTGACTCCTGTTTTCTCGGTTCCCGCCTGCGCGGTGATCCGGTTGTTGTCCAGGAAGATGGCCCTGATGGGCGCCGCCTCCGAGGACACGAACTGCGCCAGGCGGTCCAGGCCGATGTCGTCGATCTGGTTGTCCTCGAAGTGGAACTCTTGGACCTCCACCTGGCCGTTACCGGGTAAGACCACAAAACTGGGTTGTCCTCAGATCCCTCTAAAACTTTTTAACTTTTAGTGGGTGAAATGGAAATCCCCACTAAACAATAAAAAGCTAAAAGGCTAAGGGGATGGCTAGGAGCCACCAAGAAAATGAGGGCCCAAAGGACCTCAAAATAGGGTCTTAGGATAAATAGGAATTGTCCAAGGGTAAGACCACAAGCCTTTGGACCCCAAAGAGGGTCGTCGGAATGTACCACACAAATATGGGATCGTGAAAAATATGGTCGCTTATTTGGGCTCTTTCCCCCTCCTTTTGCCCGCAGCCCCCATATGGGTAGGAATGTACGGAAGTGAAAGCTCGAGTCCAACGCTTGGCTCAGATCTGCAAAATCATGCCTGAAATTATCCCACGTACGTCCCGATGGGAGTTTGGAAGCCTTTTTTGGTGTTTTGGTGTGTCCCCAATGTCGTCCCCTCCGATGTGACCCCATATGAATCAACCCCCTTCATTCATAAGGGTGTCCACCTGGGTTCAGTGGGGAATCATTTTGGAGTGGAACACCCCCATATCTTTGGAAACTGGGCTTGAAATTCATCTGGGGTCAACATTTCGGATGAGTTCGGGTTGAAAGGCCCCGAAGTAAACTGAAGCGAGGCCTTCAAAAGCCTGAACCCCGTTTCCGGGGGACACCCCCGGCCCACTTGGCTTCTGGGAACTGAGGATTTGCATCGACGCTTTTCACGCACGGAGCTCTGTAAATTCTGACAAACACACTCATTTCGCTCATTTCTCAGTCAAATGTGCCGGTATTTCCACGTTTTTCAACACTGCCAAAGAACACTGGTCGAAACCCAGCTTGGACTCGTGAGAATTGAGTGAGTTTAGGGTTTGTGCTTTTTGGGTTTGGGTTCAGGGCTTTCAGGGTTTCATTCAGGCTGCTTAGGTTTCGAGTTTTGAGGGTTTACGGTTTTTCGTCTATTTAGGGGTTTGGGTTTCAAGGTTTTAGGTGTCGGGTTTTAGGTGTCGGGTTTTGGGTTTCGGTTTAAGGCTTTCAGGTTTTAGGTTTGGGGTTTAGGGTTTTTGGGTTTAGGTTGAGGGTTTTTAGGGTTTAGATTTTGAGTTTGTTTGGGAATGGTTTACGGTTTCGGGTTTTTTCCGGTTGAGGTTTCGGGCTTAGGGAATTTTGGGGCTTAGGGATTTGGATTTAAGGTTCGGGTTTTCAGCTGTTTGCCGTTTCCACGGCTTAGTATTTTTTGGTTTAGGTTTAGGGTTTTTAGGGTATACCGTGCTTAGGGGTTAGGGTTTTTAGGGGTTAGGTTTTGGGTTTTGGGGCTTAGGGTTGTTAGGGTTTAGGTTTCGGGTTTCAGGGTTTGGGCTTCGGGGATTTTAGGGCTTAGGTTTAGGGATTTTTGGTTTAGGGATTCGGTTTTTTAGGCATTGTGGCTTTCTAGGGTTTAGGGCATAAAGGTTTCAGGATTTTAAACTTTTAAAAGTCAAGTCTAAAACTGATTGGGTTTAGGTTTCGTGTTTTTTGTTTTAGGTTTCAGTTTAGGGTTTAGGGTTTTTAAGGGTTTAGGTTAAGGGTTTAGGAGTTTTTGGGTTTAGGTTTCGGGCTGTTAGGGGATGGAGTTTTGGGCTTTAGAGTCTGAGGTGTTCAAAGTTTAGAGGTTTTAAGGGTTTTGAGGATATAGGTTTCTGGTTTCTGGGCTTAGGCTTCGTTATGTTTAGGGTTTAGGGTTTTTTGGGTTTAGGTTTGGGGCTCGAGTTTTTAAGGTTTAGGTTTCAAGTTTAGGAATATAGTTTAGTTTTTTTAAGGTTAGGTTTAGGGATTGTGGGGAATAGAGTTTCAGGGTTTAGGACTTTCAGGGTTCAGGCATCGGGTTTTTAGGGTTGAGATTGTTTTACCGGTTTGGGGTTTTCGGGTTTTTTTCGTGGAGCTCCACCGACATACCGCAGGAACCATGAAAAAGAACTCGAAATGAGTAGATTTGACTCGTGAGATTTGACTCGTGTGCTTCGGAACCAGAGGGCTTAGGTTGGTTCTTCCGCAGAAGGGCTGGGTATTCGGGGGCCTGGCCATGTGCTTTTGGAAGGGGGCACGTGGAGAAGGAGCACGACACCAACTTCCTTCTCAACTCTAAACCACGGGTCTCTTCGGATTTCTCTTTCTTTGTGCCTGGAACTGGTCCAGAAATCCGCAGAGCAGCGTGACGCTGGTTTGGGTCAGCTGGTTCTGCGCGACATCCACGCTGCGCCAGGCCCAGCTGTGGGCGGTACCTGTCGATTGGCTAAATGGCTGTGGGTCAAAAATAGGTACCCAAAATGGAACCCTGGTAAGTAGCAACATGGGCCAAGACATGCGTCCTGGTATAATTTTGACCCACACCCAAATGGATCCCCGCCACCTTCTGGGGGATTGGTGGGGGTCCCCAATTTCATTCTTCTACTAGGTCCTCCAGTAGAGAGGTTGGAAGAAGGGTACCCGATTCTTTTTCTGTCTACTTCACTCGGGAAACCCTCCCCCAAAAAAGAATCGGTAAAAGAAAGGGCACGATCCTGGGGGATCTAGTCTAGTCTTCCCACGAAAAAGGACTGTGGAAGAGCATTTTCCTAAAAAACAAAAAACAAACATTTCTCTGGCGGGTATGGGTGCAGGGGGTACCGCAAAAAAAAATGGAGATTGCCCTAAACATATAGAGTCATGTCCCCATTTTTGAGTCTAGTTTGCGAATCCATGTCAATTTGCAGGGTGGCTCGTCTGGTTAAGGGACACCAGGAAGCCGAGGCTCGCGTTTGGCTTCCATCTATTGCCAGCTCCCATTTTCACTACCCAGCACCTGGAAGCTGACAGGTGAGATGGCAGTCTTAAGCCCTTCTGTCCACTTCCACTGGAACAAGGGGTTCATGGACATGTGTTCAGGTAAGATACCCTCCAGCGAACATGGGTTTGTGCACAGACCCATGTAGAAAGACCACTTTCCTCTTGGAAAGGGCCTGCTTGCACTTCCATGTTAGTTGGTGGGAGGGTGCCCACCAAATACCATGGCTAGCTTCCTGCTAGCTTCTTAGGATCTCAACGTCGAACTTGCTCCAAAATGCGCAAATATTGCAACACCTGAATTCAGGAATCCGAGAGCCAGGGGCAAATCAGTTCACAGCCTGCTGAAAATGAGGAACCGGACCTTCGTGCAAGCTCAGAAGCCTGGGGTCACATCCCGCCTTTCATTGGAGGAATCCTCGTATTTCCCTTGCCGGTAAGCCGACGAGATATGGAGCGAAAGCAATCTAGCAACATCGCCCTGTCTGGATCATGGGGGACCTGGAAAAAAAACATCAAAGCAAACTAAGTACTCACTCCCGATCGAGTGGATGGGCTAAAAAATGTCTGAGCTTGTTACCACTAAAATGGTCTTCCCAAAAAGTCTTAAATAAAGGAACTCGGGGAGTGAGACTAACCCAAAACGGACTCCTATGCTCTGAATTTTTTTTGGCCACCTCAGCTAGGCATCTGCCGGCTTCTGCTCAATGCAACGGGTGCATTGAGCTGGACCAGCCGGGTATTGTCTATTGTAGGCGAACCCTACTATCTTCGGTGCTCCTTTCATTTTTCGATAATTCACCCAGAAAATTGAGTACCAACTCCAAACAAAACAAGATCTATGACCAAGATCCATGAATTCACCCAGAAAAATTGGGTACCAACTCCAAAAAGAAACAGGACACGTAACAAGTAACCTTGAACTTGACGGGTGTCTACGGCTGAGACCGAGGCGCCCATTCTTGGATGCATCCGCAGCCAGCTCACAAACTGCGCCAAGTCCTGCACAAAACGAGGTGGGGACTGCGACGTCATTTGGGATCCCTTGAAACATTGCGACCCCGTTTCTCAGCCTCCAGTTTAGCCGTGAACACTCTCATGTATCAGCGCTCCCCTTTCTTTCCGCCCTAAATATATGTCACCTTGTCATATATGATGTTGACATCCGAGTCTAGCCCCCCTGAGAACGTCCGGCACGCTTTCCCCTCCAAGAATCAGATTCTGGAACTGAATACTTAGGGAGGTCTACCTTAGTATTGGGTGGCACAACTTTTCAATTGGGGATGAGAACTGCGGAAGGATTTCAAAAGGAGCTTCGGTCCATGTTTCCATTTGATTTAGTCTTGCTGGAGCTTCCTTTTGAGATGTTGATTATAGTTATCTGGTGATGCCGCTGCTGCCTTCCGGTCAACGCAAATACTACCCTGCTTTGTTTTTTCATTTGTTGTCTATTGGCTTTGGAATGCCAAAGCCAAGAAAGCTGCCAGCTTTGCACGAGCAACGCCGCGAAGCAGTGTCAACGCAAGCTGCCAGCTTTGCACGAGTAACGCCGTGAAGCAGTGCCAACGCAAACATCAGCCAGGACTCCGGAAAACTGAAACAACTGTGACTGTCTGAAAGTGCAAACTTTTGAACCAATCTTCTTTAATCAGTGATGGTCTGAGGTCACATGAGCCACGTGCTCAAAACCCGGGTAGATGAAGGTTAGTAAGGGGCAGTCCCAGCCAGAAATAGCTGCGGCCGCCGTCTTAATTCTTTACATGGTTCTGGGTCGACCATTTTAATACCCGGTTTTGATTATGACTCACATGAGGTACCCCATGGTCTTCATTGGGGCCACCTGAGCCGCACCTGCAAAGGAAGCTCCAGCAATACTAAATCAAATCGAAACTGAAATTCGACACTACTAAATGAAACAAATGAATTATCAATACAAAATGAAAAGGAGTCTCCAGCAATACTCTCCGTAATTTTGGGTTGGCTGTCAGGACATGTTTCACACCATGCGTTCCTCTTTGATCATCTTGTTTTAAACACGTGTTTCTTTGTTTGCTATTTCTTTTGAAATGAATTCCAGGTTAAGTATTGGGGGGGGGTCCTGTGGGACCGGCTTAACACCATTGCACAAATCCCACCGCGGCATTTCCAGAAGCGGCTGCCCGCTTGAAATCCGGGCTAAAGTCCAGGATCTCAGGAAGTGCCAATCGCCCTGTGCCAATGGCCTAGACGGGAACTTGGTTTTTTGAGGCACAACTTGTTTCTGGGGACCCTTTCTGAGAAAACCTGCTGGTAAACCAACCAAAAGACCAAAACAAAGGGAAACCGGAAACAAAACCAGCCAGTTACAAAAAGCTCCTTATCCGAAAACCCCAAAATATACAACACCACCGGTTCGCTCCTCATCCAGCAGGCCGTGCCCTGACAACTTGGTCCTCGATGGATCCAAATCCGATCGAGTCGGACAGGGAATTTGTTTCGATGCCCGAGACTCCTGTTGTGATCTTTTGTGTCTACATCTGGGTATGAATTTTAAATTGGGAGCCAGGGTGGACATCATTTAGGGGATTCAAATCTCCACCAGTCACTTTTCAATTAGTTTCCAGTTGAAACTCATAGACATGTCCGCTTCCCTCAAACAAGGTTGGGATTGGTTTGGATTGGTGGTCTCCCATTTACCCTCTAATTACTTGAAGGTTGCCCGAAAATAGGTGGACTGGGAAAAAGACTAAAACCAGCTCTTCCTGTTTTTGTGTCCTTTATGGAACATCATGTTTTAAGCATCCAGTTGAACGGACATTGGGCAGATATTTCATGACACCAACGTGAGCGTGCCTACAGGCTACCTTCTCCGTTGACCCAGAACCAGGGGTTCAAATCCCCCTGTTCCAGGGTGTGTCCCGTCTGTTTCTGGTGTTATTTCCAAGACGGTCACGTAGGCGCTTCTCAAGAATGGTCGCCTAAATGCTTGGTTTCCTTGTGGCTTCCCTGAAGGATCTTTAAATACCAACCAAAAGGAGGTCCACAATTCTGAAAAACAATCATATGACCACTCCAAAATGGAGCGGTTCTGCAACAGAGTCAGGCTCCGGAGTGAGAGACCGGGACCCACTCTCTGCACCATTGTTGAGTGCTTGATGGCAATCATATGGTAAAGTTGAAAATCGCCAGCCAGCGCTTTGTCGAAGCAGAAACACGTGGCACTTTCAGAGGCCAAGTTTGCAAATCCCTTTGGGAAACTACTTCCGTGGTCCAACTACTTGTGTTTGGCTTTTGTTTCTTTTTCTTTCTTTTTTTTTTTTGGGGGGGGGAAATCAAAAGCAGGTTCTTCTTAAACAAAAGGACAAGTATAGAAGATCTCTTCAGGAAGCCCTGAAGAGACAACATCACGAGAAAGTAACCCTGGAAGATTATGCAGTTGCCTGTCTATCTATACAACACTTGCCCTTGGAATTTATTGGTGTGCCACCTCCTGCAAAATGGACTGAGGCGATCTACACAAAAGTGCAGCAGTCAGGTCTGGTTCCCTTTCAACCCGACAGGCACACATAGCACGGCACCTTTGGCAAAGCGCAGTGTGCCTACAGCGAGACATGTATCGTGTAAACTTCTTTGCGGCATCGTGTAAACTTCTTTGCAATCTGGCATGCGTCAAAATAGATCACCCCTCCCCTGCCCCACCCAAAAAAGAGAGGTGGTTTTCCTTTTGGTTTGGAACCCATATGAAAAGGCCACACAACACCACAAACCCATTTAGGGCTTTGTTTCGCACCACCATGAGATCCGCTGCAGGGGTTGAGGTCAAATGTGTTTGGCATTTTTTTGAGCTGAAGGTTGCTTGGCTTAGTTCTTGCCATCGTGCAGTAGCCCGATGCATGCACTTCTCTGGGGCTCCATGTTAACTTGCTGGGTTGGGGTTACCCGACCAACCCAACTTCACGGAATCGCACCTTCAGCCTCGAAATTCTCCCACAAGCCGCTTGACCCTGGCCAAAAAGGCACAGCAGTTTCTGTGCCGCACGAAGGGAAAGACTTGCCCAGCTCAGGGTCACCCAAAAGCGAGACCTGACGTCAATGTCAAACCCAAACCAGCAAACCCTTAGAAGCAAACCAACAACACACACACGAGACAACGGTCATACCCGGCCCACGCATGTCCCTTGGAAACACTGAGTTCCATTCGTGGAGCTTCCAAAGGCGGGGTAGCAACAAGCCATGGATTTCAATCGACATTGGCTCGTTGCAGGGGTATCTGGCGATGCTGGTAGTGAAGGCTAAGTTTTTAGTCCGGGCAAAGCAATAGACAGTGCTATTTGTCTATCACCCGTGCCCTTTTGGTTCATCATCAATATATCACCCTAGGGCATAGGAGGAGCGCTCCATTCTTTCTTGCCCCATCTCAAAAAGGCATGTCCCACATTAGCGCCGTTCCATTGCTGGCGACCCAGACCGTGCATTAAGCATCCTCTATGTGACAAACATTGTTGCGTGCAGCTCCATTCATCTTTGGGTTTCAAACATTTCCGGCCGGATAACGAGAGCTGGACCATTCGGAGGACCCGACCGGGGTGACCCGATCGACTCGGCGGCGTATTTTTCTGAGGCTCTGGATGCTTCCCCGGAGTCTTCCTTGGACATTCGCCACGGAGAGGCTGCAAAGGGACTCCCAGAAGCGGTTCTGCTGGTCTTTGTGAACAAGACGGGCCTTCACCTAAGCGTTGCTCGGATGAGGCCGAGCCACTCCCCGCAAACAACATGGGGTGGGTGGATGGATGGGTAGGTGGAAGGATCGTTTTCGGGGCGCAACCTTTTTTTGAAAGGGGATCCGAAGAAGCTCTGGATCAGAGTTGGATCCCTGAACAAGTTGCGCCCAACGCTTTCTACTGCACAGCTCAGGTCTATTTCCTCTGATGTCAATCATGGCCAACTCTTGGTATGGAAACGCAACAGACTGATACAGACTGACTGGTTTGTTTCCGAGCCCCCCACCAAAAGTAAGCAGAACCGACACGCTAAAAACCAAACAACTTGCCAAGAGCAGTGAAGAGAAGATCAAGGTCAACGGTCTGGGGAACAACCAGTTACCCTTAAGACAACTGTACTCGGGCGAAAGCCGGCTGCCGTACAACCCAAATTTCAAAAAAATCCCGGGCTTTGCAAACCAAGGAAGTGGTCTGGTGAATGCCTTTGACCCCTAAAAAGTCATGAACCACTTTCAGGGGGCACTGGATTTCCCCTCCAAAAGTTGAAGCTTTCCACTGAAACTGCAACTTTTGGAGGATCCAAAAAGGGAAATGAAGGACACCCTGAATTGCCCAACCTTCGTGCAGTACTCACGCGAAAGGGAAGCCTCAGCCAGCCAAAAGCTTCGCCGAAGAATGATAGCCACTTGAGAAACACTGCCCATAAGCGTCATAATATATCTGTTGTGGGGTTTGGTCCAGGGCCAAAAGGCCCTGGTCTTCATAAAAGTGTGTGTGTGTGTGTGTGTCCATGTGCTCTGTGCTTGCATGTGCCGCCATCGCCTCTCAGCTGGGAAAGTCGCCTCTCAGCTGGGAAAGTCGCCTCTCAGCTGGGACAATCGTAACTCTAAATTCCCCAAAACCGATTTCTTCGAGAGAGCAGCACCTTGGCCTGCCTGTGAAGCTGCCAGGAGACCTCCTTGAAGACAATCTTCCGCTTCGGCTTCGGCGGCGGCGGCGGCTGTGGGGTCCGCTGCTTCGGCTTCAGGTTCCTGCGCGGGGAAGCCCCATCCACCTATCGCCCGGCCGGAGAAGCCAGCAACCCCTTGAAGGCTGATGGAGATGTCATGTTGACCCAGGATTCATAAACCCCTCCCATTGGGGGGGTGAAAACCCCTCCAAAAGTGGTCTGAATCCCAACTAAAAGGGGACACCCCCCCTATGAATCAACCAGGGGTTTATTAAATCCGGGGTTCACGTTACGCGAGCCCTGCCCTGGTCGAAATATGCATGCGCTCTCATTTGAGCCATGCGGAAACACGAAACTGGCAGGCTTGTATATAGCTATACATAAATTTATATTTATGTAAGGGTAGGTCAGGCTTAAAACCATTCACCACGAAGTAGCTGAGTTGATCGTAGGCCAACCCCACCAAAGATGGCATCCGGAACAGGATGATTGAAGTATCGCCTTACCAACTATAGGGGGGGTGACTGGATTCCCCTTCAACAATTGCAACCTACTGGTTGTGTCCATTGCCACTTTTGGAGCTTCCAGAAAAGAACAACGACGAAGACCTGTGGTTTGGTGGTGGCTTGGTGGCTGGGCTTCACCCAAACCCATCCCAACCACCAAGGGCCTGGAAAACAACACGTACTGCACCCCCTTCAAGGGACCCCCCAAACCGAAGACACCCCGTTAAAGAAAAATATCGACCATGTTCGGAGGTGTGTTTCCGTTTTTTTTTTTGGCTTGCGAGGTCGCGATTCGCTCCTGTGGACGACTTCCTCCACCTCTACCTCCACTTCTTCAAACTCTTCCTCGAGCTCTGCTGAGGGAAACTCCAGGTCCTTGCGGTATCTGCGTACAAATGGGGGCGGGGCAACGTTGCTTGGCTAACTTTCCAACCGGGTTTAGGGGTGTTGCTTTTCTTTGTTTTTGGGGGGGCGGGGAGCCCTCCAAAATTTTGCATGTTTGCAAGATCCTCTGTAGGACATATCCCATTTGCACGCGGGAGCTCGGCCGCCCTCCAGCCGTTTGCCAACCCCTGTACTAAGTAGTGCGTGGTTAAGCTGGAAATCAGAAAGGTGCAAAATCGAACAGCGGGAACCCATGGCAACCCTGTGAAAAATCCGTTGGGTGCTTGCAGCACCACGAAATGAAAGACGACACGGCTACTCAAGCCGCTTCAAATCCAAATCCAAACCATCAACTAGCGCTGCCTGCAGCCATCGTATTCTCCAAACAAAATCTTTGAATTCCTATGTCAATGGGTCCCGAGGCCTCAGACCTGTCCAGGTTAAAGTGGCGCGGATCACCCCAGCTTCTGACGGTGACGCAGCGCAACGTTAAAAGTAAAAAAGCAAATAAACAAACAAACAAACAAACAAACAAACAAACAAAGAAACAAGCGAGCAAGCAAGCAAGCAAACAACACAAACACAAGCATATAGATATATATATATATATATGCACAACTGCCCCCAAGGGGAAACACCTTTTGCCCAGACCAAAACCAAAGTCCCCTTGCCCATAGCTCGTCGATCGTGGTTCCTCCATGGGCTTGTCATGGCGCCGCTTTTTCAGGCTTTCCCAGGCGTCCGGCAGGTTCCGCCTGGGCGAATGAACTGCACGCGGAACGACGTCGCTCGGCTTTGGTTTTTGCGAGTTGGTACCGGGTGCCAGCGAGGAGAAAGGGGGTAAAAGGGTGGGTCCTCCTTTTTTGTTGGGCCCTTGCGAGAAAGGCGTTATTCTTTTTGAGTTGGTACCGTTTTTGGTTGGATGGTTTTCAGCACTTGAGTGCAAATGGGGAGGGGGTTCCCTGAGAAAAACACCCAACTGGTGAAATGCTGGTCAGTCGTGCGAGGGTACTCGGCGAAGCAGCAAACAAAACACCATAAAACACCCGACGGCCCGAACTTCCATAAACGCGGCGGTTTTGGTCTTTCCCCAACCCAATATCTTTGCATTTTGGCGGCAGGGGCTATCTCCCATGCGACTTTGGTCTTCCGAAACAGGGCTCTTCCAGACCTTTCCGCTATCCAAGGAAACATATTATGTAGACCCTGTCTGCAACTCCACAAATCCTCCCACTTTGCCCATTGCACGTATGCTTTTCAATTCGACAAATAACAGGATGTGTGAAAACAAGGCATACACTCCACACCCAAATAGCTCGCAACCCGAAACATTCAACTCATGGCATTATGCATTCCTCGCAGGCAAAAAATGCACTTGAAATTATGCAGCCGGTCTAGTAGTCTCGGGTGGCAGTATATGAACTGGCAACAAGTCGTTGAGCGGATACCCCTCCGCGCCCAAAAGAAAAGGCCGCCGGGCCGCGTGCGCTTCCCGGCGGTTGCCGCGGTTTTGGGCGCCGGCGGGCGGACTGGGCGTACTGGGCGCACCTTCACCGGGGCCTGGGCCCACGCTCGCTTACTGGACGAAACAAGTGGATTCCTGAAAGGGACTCCCCGTCCTCCTTTACTTCAGGGCTCGGTTGCTTTCTGCTCCCCTGCTAAAAGTTTAACTTTTAGTGGTTTCGTTCGGAAAACCCATTAGTTGGCGAAAAGCTAAAGTCCTAACATCCCTTGGCAAACTGCACCAAAGAAAAGGATCCAAGCCGATCGACTTCGGTGTTCATGCAAACCGTTGCCAACAACGCGAACTCGGGCCTTCAGGGGCTTGGCCGCCTTCAGCATCTGCGCCACCGAGCCGCGCAGCGCTGGGCCTGGGACCTCCCGAGGAAACCGAAACCGGCTTCGGCCGCGGCGCTGGGGCGGGAAACGGAAAGGCTTGACATCGCCGCCGATCCAGCGGATTGGCCCAAAAAAGTAACACCAAACGTTTTGGTTGCCACTGAAATGGTCTTCCCAACAGGGTTGAAGTCCTGGAACTTCGGGAGTGAGTTGCATATGTTATCCCCCCAAACCAAAAGAACAAAACAACACAAGAAGCGCACCGCAGCTGAAGCACAAGCATGTCTTCACTTTACTCCGGGAAGCACCAAATGCCCTGATGAATCAACAGCCTGTTTGCAGAAGATAATCCCTTCTTCCTAATTATAAAGGTCTCCCTAATAATAAAAACCCTCGTCCAGAAATCAAAGTACGATTCCTTTACTACGCTTGTACTACAAAGGCGACTTTCGAGCCGGAGCTCCGGGAGTACTCAAGCACGAGGTTTCCCCCCCAAAAAAAAGGTCACCGTTTCCATTTAAATCCCTTACTCAAAAACAATTAGTTGAATGGTTTTTGGTGCCCGGAAAGGGGGGAACACATTCCCACTGATAACCAATACTAAAACCAAGCTACTCCCAAATGCTGCCCTAAAGTTCCGAAAGCTGAACAGGGGACCCCTAATTATACAAACCTCGGTTTTTTTTTTTATATTAGGGGGGGGGGGGAGGGGGGGGGACGTTTTATATTAGGGGGAAGGGGTTAATTCTATCTTTGACCTGTTCGGCCAAGGGACTTCCCCTTTGGGAGGCAATTCCTTTAGGAATCAGCCCTAGGAACTGGCTCTTTTCCCCACCTTCAAACATATACGCGCAAAGAACGACAAATTCCGGCGGCAAATGAACCCGTGAATCAGTAGGTTTGCTTTGAAATACGCAGGGCTTGCAGAAGCCGATTTGGGCCAAGCATCCAAAAACCTGCAGGACCCAACTTTCAGATTTTACGTTTTCATGCATTGCTTCCCACCTTGCCACCACCTAAATGCCTGTATGCCCAAAAAAAATCGCGACGGACATGACAAATATTTGGCCTGAGGGACACTGATCGCAACCTGGGGTTGATTTGTGACACAAATACCCACTTGCCAATGAGCGCGATGGGAGGTTTTGACTTGCAATGGAATTGCCCACAGCACCACAAGCTCGAGGTTCGCAAAAGGCGTGGCGGAGAACATTTGGGGGCTTTGAATGAGGGCGAAAACCAACTCTTCGCTTAAGCTCAACTCACTGGTGAGCCATCCCTTTGAACGTCCCACGATAGCAAAGCGGGTAGGTTTTTCAAAACAAGGCCCTGCCTCCACAAAGAATTCATCCTGTGTCAGCTGCCGCGTGGAAGAATCCCTTTGTGCGACAGCCCCATCTCCACAACGACATGTTTTTCTCAAAATGGCCCTCTCTCCACAGGATATTAGCAAAAACATAATGACAATGGTACCAATGCTTACCACAAGCTAGCAACATTTACAACAAGCCACAAATAATTTTCACGCAAATCAAGCAACTTACCCTGGCACATACCGTTTTTATGAGAGACACCCCACTTTGGACGGGCATGTCTCCCCCTGTCTCGCACGAGCCCCCGAACCCACAGGGCCTTCTTCTTGGCGGCTTTTGGCCCGGCCTTCGCAAGGGCCACCTGGCGGAAAGCCCCGGGAGCATTCGGGTTCGCCCTCCTACTGATCCCTCCATTGCGGTCTGATTCCCCAACCCAGGTGAAAAGTGCTGCAAAAGTGGTCTGCTTCCCCACTACACTTCATGCTGATGGCTCGTCCTACCAAAAAAAACGGAGAACGAGGATAAAGGAAAGACACGCCATCTCTTCATCCGTCCTCATTCACGCTATCATTTGGACGGATACAAAAGCGGTCTGATTCCCCGCTAACCCTAGGTGAAAACCCCTCCAAAAGTGGTCTGAGTTCCCACTAAACCAAGGGACCCCTCCTATTCATCAACTGGGGTTGATTCATATGGGCATTAATATGGGCTCAACACTTGGAACCCAAAGAACCAACACGGGGCGCTCACTTCCCCAAGGGAGTTTCTTCTATTGATCAGGTTCTTGGGCTTGGATTATAACCTCGTTCGTCTCGCTAGTTATCAAAGGGCTCACACAAGCCCCAGGAGCGGTTCCATGAATTCCCCCAAAGGCCGCCATCCTCACAAAGATCCAAACCTATATATATATATATTGTGTGGTCACCCCCCCTAACCCACACCTATATCTCAAAACATATACAGACACACACACACATATATATATATATGCAATATGTGCTCCATCCCTTTGGGACCCAGATCCATTTGGCCAAGCCACGGAGCCCTTCAGCGGCACGATGCCAGGGGCCGAGCTGGGGCCCGTCTTCTTCGGCAGCGTGCGGTTCGGCAGGGGGGCCACCTGGTCCATCCGGGCGAGTTTCAAGCCAACGCATGAACGCATGGGGGGCCATCAGGCGAAGATGGCTCAGCAGGAAATTCCAGTTTGTTTGCGCTCTCAGCCTTGCAGCCGAGAGGCAGTCATGCCTATCGAGTTAGGTCCAGTTGCCTATCGAGTTAGCTGGTAAACAGTAAAATGTATGTTATACTTTATTTTTTGCTTCACTTTAAGTCACCGGTAAAATGTGAAAATGTATCTCAAGTCGACTTCAGGAATGGCGGCTTGCGACCTAGGGATCAGAACTTCTGAAGAAAAGCGGGCCTGAGCTCCAAATCAACGAGACCGACTTGAACAGGAAGGAAGTGAGCTCAGGAAGACCGCAAAATCGTCCCGGTGAGCCAAGCTAGGAGCTGATGTGACCTGCTTGAGCAAGGGTTCTGGACTAATGTGCAATTAACGGTGGATCGTTCGGCACCCGGCAAGCCATATGCTTTAAAAGTCAGGGCATTGATCAGCAACATAACTTGTTCAACGCAAATGACACCTCCATCTTGGAAAATATGTTTTAGGCATCTCGGACTTAAGGCGCCGCCCCGAAGCAATTACTCAAACCGAAAGGCAACAACTCTAGGGGTTGATTCCCCATTCTTTTCAGCCATCGTTCTTTTCAAACACCTGCCATTTCCCCAGAGGTTTTTTGGTGGTTTTCTAGAAAGAAGGATCCCTGGAAAGAATGGGGAAGTTACGCCTCGAACAACGCAAAAAAAAAAACGCCGGCTGTGCTTGGGTCCGCAGTTCTGCCCTGCACCTTCAAAGGCGTCAAGTTCGCTGCAGCGCAACTGATGCTTGGGCACAATGCTGAGCATTACTTCGCAGGTTTTGATACACCATGAAACACAACAAACAAACAGACGGACAGACAGACAGACAGACAAACAGACAGACAGACAGACAAACAGACAGACAAACAACAAACAAACAAACAAACAAACAAACAAGTAAACAAACAAACACGTATTCCACTTCTAGCTTCACTCCACACACAATGAGAGTGTGGTTTGTTCAAGGGGCACCACCTTTTTGTTGGTCTTAATTAAGGAGACAATCCATCAGGATAACTTATGATTTTAGGGACTCCAACCTAAAAAACGACTGCCACAACTCTCATTTGAATCCATTTTGGCTAGTTTTAAGGGAAAAAACAACCCAGGGCCCCTTTAAACTAAAGACAGCCCACCCGCCTTCACCTCCCCCACACCCCAAACCTCCCTTCCGCCCCTTGGCCTTCCGTGGCACGGGTTTGGGCGCTTTCCCCGCCGGGCGCCACGGCGGCTGCGGGCGCTGCTTGGGCTTCATGGCCATGACGATGGAGCCCTTCAGCGACGGCATCCGCGGCCCCTGCGGCAAGGGCGCGCAAGGCGCGAGGTGTGGCGTGGGTTTTCGTGTTTTTCTGTTTGGGTTTGGAGGTGTTCCCGAAAAAGGGCACTGGAAGGAACAACAAACCAGGTGGTGTCTTCCTTCTTCTTTTTGAGGGCTCCCCCCTTAGGCTGGTCAGAGAATTTAAAAGGACACCGCCGTTTTGGATGTATTTCGAAATAGACACGGGTGCCGACACCTCCCTTGGAAAGGCTGCAGAAAGGTTCCTTCGTTCCCAGAGGCCCGGAAGCTGCGGCTTGACAGGGGCAGCTTCCATGCTCTGGGAAAAACATCGCTTGGGAAAGGAGCAATCACCGCCTTTGGCTTGCTTGTTGGGTTGGGACATTAATTTGCAATGGAAGCACATACGCGGAGGCTAGGCGGATGTCTTTCCCAAAAGGAAGTTGGCTATGTGGAACACAGATTGTGAGAACTGGCTACGAGCAGGCTATGAGACGTGTTTGTGTGGAGCAGTGCTTGCAATCGGCACGCGCACACAGCAGAAGAAGCCATGTGATATCCTGCTGCCAACTTTTTGGCCGTGTGTTTCATGCAATGAGAACAGCTCAAAGCTCACTATACGGCATGAATGGTTTTAACATGTGCATCTGCAATTTTTGCAATAATTCCGAAACCCGGATCCGCAAGTAAAGGATCTTTGTCATGGCTTTCGCTTGCTTTCCCCGCGAATCGGTGTGCTCGCCGTAAAATAGGCAGAATACATCCTCACAACCGCGGGGCAGCCAAGCTCGGTGCTCGCGATGCTTTTGGGGCTTTTGGGATCCCATGGGGATCCCATGGCTGCGGATCCCCGAACGCTCCGATTCCATGATTCTTTTTTGGGCCCGATTTCGCCGGGTCGTTTGAGACCCTCACACACCCCAACAGAGGGGCGTCGGTGTTCAATCAAAGGTCTGGGTCTTCCATTGGAAGCCCCAGGAGCGGGGTTCACAAACCAGGCTGGACGCAAGCTATGCGGCCAACAAATCCATGGTTAGAGCTAGGCCCAGATATAGAATGTATATTTTATTGTTTGCTTCACATGGAGTCACTGGTAAAATGTAGAAAGTATCCTAAGTCTAGCCCAGAATCGCCATGTGTTGCAAAAAACATGGCTCTCCCTGCCTCATTTTGACGAAGCGTAGGTGCGGCCGTCGGCCCCGTTTTACTTCTCGGCAACCTGGGGGCGATTGAACGCAAGCTGAACAAGTAAAGGTCTAGTCAGTTGTTTGACCTTGAACTCAAATGCCCAGTGGCCATGGGAAAAACAGACCATCCTGTTTTGGTTGGTTGAGTTTAACTATTGAAGGGGAACCCGGCCCCCCAAAAAAACTGGGCAACAGAGTTAAACATTTTTCAGAGTACGTAGTACCAGTACTGGGGCATCCACAAACATGGAACCTGACGTTTCGGGGGGCTGGACGAACATGTTCCAGCAAAAATGGACCCCCTGGTGAGTTACATGATAGTGGACAGGAGGGTAGTTCCATGATTCCCCCAAGGCTCACAAGTTTGGATTTGGAGTAGAGTATGAAACAACCATTGTTTGGGCTTACCCCGCTCTCCAAGACTGAGCGAAACTGAAAGCCAACTGTTTGGTTTCCGCTGGGTTTCCTTTTGCAACCCACCAAAACGCAAGAGTCCCAAAGGCGCACCATGAATTTGCTCTTGGTTTCCTTAAAAACCTCGCGACAAATCCAAGCCTACAGTCTGAGACCCTGAGTCATGAGCTACACTACCCAGACGCTCCGATCGGCTTCGGCCAATGGAAGACCCAGACCCTCCATTGGACACCCCAGAGGGGCGTTTTTGGGGTCTCAAAACCTGGCTTTGACAGCTTTGCGGGGGCTTGGGGTCTCAAAACCTGGCTGTCAGGCCCAAAATGGCTGTTTGAAGGCCCAAAATGCATCGAATTGGAGCGTCTGGGTAATGAGCAAGGACCAAAACGAGGAAGCCAAAGGTCGGATCGATCCCGTCGGTTCGCCTTGAGAAAAAGGCAAAAATCACCATTTACTCCACAGATCCGAAAAAAGAAGAAAAAAAAAACAACGCCGATCCATGGAGGAAGCTCCTTTTGGGAAATGGAACCCGTTTTGGGACTTCCGTTGATATTCTGGGGAGCAGCCCTGCGAACTTTTGGTCCGGGAGCTTTCCAAGCCTGTGAGTGGACGGGCCAAACCAAGCCTCACCATGGTCCAACTTTCAAGGGTGACGAACAAGTCGGAGTAACACGGAACTCAAGAAGTGAGCGGGTCAACACGGGGTCAACACGGGGTAAACCAAAAAAATCGGATCCCCAAGGAGGCTCCAAACGCCCCGCGAGCAACTTTTTCGCTTCGAGGCGCTGCAGGCCCACGGAGCCCCGCGGCAGCATGCCGCGCCTAGCGAGCGACTGGACCCCTGACCCTATGCCTGACCCGGAATCCCGGATTTCTGGGACACATGGGACACCATAAACAGATTAGGGACACCCCGGATCTTGGTCCCTAAATCTGTTTAGAGGGGTGTTAGAAGGATTAATCTGTTTAGTAATATGGGGGTGTCCCTAAAAGAAGAGTGGGAATCATGACTTGAGGGGAACACTAATGATGCAAATGCCCATACTGTGGATGGACGATTTCCTGCACCACCTAAAAAAATAAAACCATGAAACGATGATTCCCCTCTAAATACCAACAAACAATGGTTTCCCATGGATTTAAGAGTGGTGCAGGATGTCGTCCATCCACAGTATCATAGGTGTCCTTTTGGCCTTTTGGTAAAAACAAGGATGGCCCTGGTGTATGGAACCAAGGCCGTCTAAACCAGTGGTCCTCAGATCCCTACCCAGAACCATGCAAGGAATTAAAAAGGCGGCTCCACCTATTTATGGTTGAGATTATCCCTTACTAACCTTCATCTACCCGGGTTTTGACCGTGGCTCATATGGACCAATACAATCAGCCTTTGACTCAAAAAAGACAAGCCATGGGTGTATACATTCATCCTACCAATTAGCGCTTTGGCTTGGTGGTTTGGAGTTTGGGGGCTACCTTCCCCATTTGGCTTCACACAAAAAACGAGTTCTTTTCCCACCAATCCAAGGCTATCAAGGAGTACCTGGATTCAACCTGCCGAAGGCTTCACGAAAACATACCCAAACCGTTTCCTAGGCCAACGGGCGAAACTCTTCAAGGGCTTGGCCCCAAGAGGCCCAAGGCCCAACACGATAGATCTACGACAGTCCATGGGTCTTTTGGTGAGTACTCAGTTGCCCAGTGTGGACCCAGCAATCAAAAGAGATGGCTGTGGGTCAAAACCCTGTATCCCTGGTGAACATCAAAATAGGTGGCAAATGGACGTTCATCCACCCCAAAACGGAGCCATTATGCCCCATGGCCAGATCACCAACGAAGCTAGAAAGCCAAGAGGTGAGAAGGTGGGCTTGAGGCTTCATCTGAGCGCAACCCCTGGACAAGCCAAGTGCAAGAGCCAAGCCGATGGATTCCCAGGCACGACATCCATGGCACGCGGGGCCCAACCCCGCCAAAATCTTAGTCAAAGGAGAGGGCGCCTACCTGGAACTTTCAGCGATGTTTTGCCGGGCCCAGTTGACATGTTGCTTCCCCGCCGGAGCTGGTTCTTTGTTCGAATGCTTTCAGCTGTGCAGGCCGGGTTTTGTGGATGCGGATGGAAACGCGGCTGAAGCCTTGGTAGACACACAGCATAGCTCTCATGTCTGATCCAAAAAATCCCAGGCATCATGGCGTTAGGCCTGCGGACAAGTGTTGTGCGAGCGCCCCATAAGATTCCGTCGCGAGAAAACGATAGGAGACCATCCAAGAAGAATTTTGCGGCCCCCCGGATCTGCCTTAAACCAATTGGGGACGGCCCACGTAGCATTGCAACGAATACAAGCAAACCAACTGTGCGACGCCAAACCTGATTCCCGTGCGCTTTCTCTTTTTTGCCGGGAGAACAACAGGCAACTCCCACCCCGCAGTGCGATCTGTGACCTGAGCGCCTTTTGGGTAGGGCCTGGAACTTCCAAAGCATTCCCCATGTCTTTTGGGTGGCTCATCTTTCTCAGGATCTGGGCCACCCTAAAAAGCCAGGCGTTTGGCTTTCCTCTTGCCCTTGGAAACCACAGGCGGGGTACCTGTCGAGCCATATTTCGTTCGCCGAAGCCGAAGCCACGCCTTCGACTGGCTGAACCCCTCGCTCGGGCGAATTTTTTAGGTCACATCCCTCGCTGGACAACTCCGCCAGTGCTATTCGAACCGCAGGGCGACTCTCAAAGCACGGGTCGACTGAGCCAATGAGTGTTTCCTGTTTTGAGGGCCTATTCTTGTTTTTTGTCTTGAAGGACAACCAAAGGAAAACTAGCAAAAACACACTGAGGGCCATTTTTGTTGCCAATTCTGAAGGACAACCAAAAGGAAAACTAACAACACCACCCAAATTGTTCTTGCAACCCAGCTGATCACTGGGTGGCTCATGTTCTGACATAAATTTCTGGAGGTCCCTTGGAGCTCCGAACTGTTCTCAAAAATGCCAGTTAGGCGCTGGCGAGGCGCACGCCGAGCATGCCTTTGGCATGGCAAGCAGCCTCTTAGTCTGCTGGCGATAAAACAACAAGTCTAAGCACTTGGCCATGGGTCAAAATCCAAATCGTACCCCCAGTGAGCATCCCAATCCCCACTAAAATAGGTTCTAAACTGGGTGGTGAATTCACCTACCCCAAAATGGGATGCCATTCGTTTTGACCCACAGCCACTTTGGAATGTCAGGATTGGCAAGGGGTGAGAGAAGTGCATCGGTGCCTTTTGGGGTGACTCTTTCTCTTTCCGTGCTTAGCCTCACTTCCCGAGTGGGGATTGGTCAGAAAATGTCCAGAAACCGAAACGGTTTACCCAAGAAGCGAACAACGTCCAGATGGGTGTCTTTTTGGGGAAGAACCCGTTTGAGGCCGTTTGAAGGGAACTCAGGAAGTGAGCAACTTAAGGCCAAACAGCATCGTTTGCACTCTCGGCCCCTGCCCAAGCAGAGCTAGGCTCAAAGGTCTGACCTCCGCTCTCCATGGGGTTGGTCGAACTCTAGAAGACGGTTGTGGATTTCACCAGTTCTTTCCCCTTTCGGTTTCTGTTGGTTCGGTGATTCGGTGGTTCCACCCAAACCGTTTCTATATAGAACTCCTTCAAAAAGAGGAAGCTAAGGACCTTCAAAACGAGTGAAAAAGAATTCGGACCCGCAACGAAGCGGCTTTGAAGTGGCCTCTTTGAAGCGAGCAAACAACTACACAAACAAACGCACAAACAAACAGGCAGGAACACAAACAAAAAAGCAATCAAACAAGCAGGATAACAAACAAGCAAGCAAGCTGGATAACAAACAAGCAAGCAATCAAAGCAGGCAAGCAAGCAAGCAAGCAAGCAAGCAAGAAAGCAAGCAAGCAAGCAAGCAATCAAAGCAGGCAAGCAAGCAAGCAAGCAAGCAAGCAAGCAAGCAAGCAAGCAAGCAAAGAAAGCAAGCAAGCAAGAAAGCAAACAAGCAAGAAGAAAGCAAAGCAATCAAAGCAGGCAAGCAAGCAAGCAACAACAAACAGGCAAGCAAGCAAGTCAAGAAAAACAAGCAAGCAAGCAAGCAAGCAAGCAAGCAAGCAAGCAAGCAAGAGCAAGCAAGGCAAGCAAGCAAGCAGTCAAGCGAAGCGAGCAAGCAAGAAAGCAAGCAAGCAAGCAAGCAAGCAAGCAAGCAAGCAAGCAAGCAAGCAAGCAAGCAATCAAAGCAAGCAAGCAAGCAAGCAAGCAAGCAAAGCAAGCAAGCTCAAAGCAAGCAAGCAAGCAAGCAAGCAAGCAAGCAAGCAAGCAAGCAAGCAAGCAAGCAAGCAAGCAAGCAAGCAAGCAAGCAAGCAAGCAAGCAAGCAAGCAAGCAAGCAAGCAAGCAAGCAAGCAAGCAAGCAAGCAAGCAAGCAAGCAAGCAAGCAAGCAAGCAAGCAAGCAAGCAAGCAAGAGCAAGCAAAAGCAAGCAAGCAAGCAAGCAAGCAAAAGCAAGCAAGCAAGCAAGCAAGCAAGCAAGCAAGCAAGCAAGCAAGCAAGCAAGCAAGCAAGCAAGCAAGCAAGCAAGAAAGCAAGCAAGCAAGCAAGCAAGCAAGCAAGCAAGCAAGCAAGCAAGCAAGCACACACCCAAACAGAAAGGATTTGAAGGCAGCTGAAGCCCAGTCAAGTTGGAGGTTTCCATGAGGGTGACCCCGCGCGGCAGAATCCGCCTTACGTCCCGAAAGGAACCATTGTGGATGAACATGATTTTGCATTAGGTCTGCTTAATATGGGGATGTCTTTTCTCGGGTACGCCTTTTTGGTGGCTTTAAAGGAAAACCACAATTTGGGGCCCCCTACAAGGAGAGAAGTCGAGCACGCTATGTTTACGCTGTTCAATCTGGCTATCTTGTGCGTATCGCAGCCCTAGCTCTTTGCACTTTCATCCGTTGGGAGAATGTTTAAACAACCCCCTGGGATCCCTGGGCCCTTTGAGGGTTTAAGGGAGACCAACAGGTGGTGTGTAACTTAATGGGTTGATTGTAAACCTCTGCAACTTTTAGGGAGGCTCCGGTATTTTCTTTGTCTTCTCAGACTGTCGGTTGCCGACTCGCAAGATCGTTTGGTGACAAAGTTGTTCCGACTCCGAGAGCGGAAGGAATCATGTTGGCTGGGGCAACGCTCGATCCAATGTCACGCGGGATACCAAAACTGTATCCCAACTTGTGGAGAAACCCCACGCATACGGCTTACCAACTGTGAGCTATATAGTCTGAAGCCAGGGATACGATACATGCCCGGCAAATGACAGCAACTCGAACGGCAGGACCTGTCTTCCAGGAGCCCCGGCTCTGGGAATTCCTCGAAGATGTAAAACTCAACCTGGCGGCGAGATGTGAGCGAGGTGACGTGGAGACGAAAAGGAAACTGACGAAATGACGCAAAAAACACACACACACACACACACACACACACACACACACACACACACACACACACACACACACACACACACACACACACACACACACACACAGTCACACACACACACACACACACACACACACACACACACACACACACACACACACACACACACACACACACACACACACACACACACACACACACACACACACACACACACACACACACACACACACACACACACACACACACACACACACACACACACACACACACACACACACACACACACACACACACACACACACACACACACACATACACACACACACACACACACACACACACACACACACACACACACACACACACACACACACACACACACACACACACACACACACACACATACACATATACACACATACACACATACACACACATACACACATACACACATACACACAGCACACATACACACATACACACATACACACATACACACATACACACATACACACATACACACATACACACATACACACATACACACATACACACATACACACATACACACATACACACATACACACATACACACATACACACATACACACATACACACATACACACATACACACATACACACATACACACATACACACACACACAGACACACACACACAATCACACACACAATCACACACACAATCACACACACACAATCACACACACACACACAATCACACACACACACAATCACACACACACACACAATCACACACACACACACAATCACACACACACAATCACACACACACACAATCACACACACACAATCACACACACACACAATCACACACACACAATCACACACACACACACTCACAATCACACACACTCACACACACACACAAACAATGGCAACCATGCGTGACGCAAACAAACACTTTGCTACAATGCCGCTGTCTGTGCCCACATTATGGATAGCTTTCACATGGGTCTTTCGGGGACCCCCCAAAATGCTGTTTTGCCCTTTGAATTCCCTCTCAAACCACCAAAAAGGGTACCGCCAAAAACACACACACACACACCCATGAAAAGTGCTCAAACTCTTTTTGCAAGACATCCCGCTAAGGGAACCGTCAACCAAACCATTTGGGTACACGTCTTCTTGTCGTCCAACCACACAAGGGGCTACCCTCAAAAGACGACATATCCATCCCTTCTTGTGCATGGTGAATTCTCCTTTGGCCGCCTGCTATTCCGAATTCTGCCTGCAGAACACCTACAGCCCTCATCTGAGTGGCCAGGAGGGTTCCTTTCGGCCAAAGTGCTTGGGACAAAAACTCAATGGGTCTCTGGGTTGGGTTGTTTCCTTTAGGCTAAACAAGCAAGACCCTGAAAAACAACAGGCGCACCGGGACACCAGCGCACCCCCAACAATTGCATATTTTGGACCGTACTTGGGATTTGGGAAGAACAGTTGTTGGGGGGGTGGTGCTGGCATATCTTTTTCAAAAAGACCGGTTGAGCTTTTCCACACAGAGCATGTCTTTGGGCCAGGAGCCTAACCAAAAACACAAAAGACTGCTAACCAAGGACAGGTCTCTAGGATGCACCTAAACCGACACCATGCAGAAACCTGGTGAAAACGTGGTAAAAGCAATTCGGCCAACATGTATCCTTCGAGGAAAAAACACTGAGGCCGGACAACAAGCATGCCAACAAATCACAAGCACGTCTTCAGGGGACCCATCCGGCCCGTGTTCAAGTTCTGCTTCTGTGTCTGCCAAACCCTGATGAAAATTGCAGCGGGTCGAGAATTCCAAAACAAACACTGTGGCCCAAAATGAGTCAATAAACAACAAGTGGTCCAAAGTCCCGGGAAAAAACTTGAGTGGTTGAACCAAAATCTCAAGACAACTGCAGCCGGGCCTTGTTCTCCTGGCCTGCTCTGATTTGTCCTCGCAGCCTGGCCCCAAGGCGGTGAGGTCGGGACCCATTGGCCCTTTATAGCGGGGCCAAGCCCCTAAATCCAACGCGCATCTCGCCAAAGCTCCAAAAAGAGGTGCGCAAGCTTGCGCTTTCGTGCCGCTCAACATGACACGGCTTTGGTTTTGCCTTTCTTTGAGACGGGGAGGGGGAAGTTGGACAAGCCGAAGGGTGCCAAGGTTCAAGTTGATTGGCGCTGACAGTGGTTGCTTCAAAACTAGAAAACCAACATTCAAAATGGTCAATTCCGTGAACTGTTTGCTCGAGATCTTGGCACATGACGGGCGCTGGCGGCGCCAAACACCTTCCAGAAACCCCTGTCTCAAGAATTCGGGCACCCCAACATGGGTGATTTCTGTTTAAACCACACCCCCAAAAGGTACCCTCCACAAAAGGCTTTTGTGAGCTCGAGAATTTGTCCAGATCCAAAAGTCACAGGGACCCCTCACCACATCACCCCTCGAAAGGTCATGTCTCAAGCGCACCAAAAACGGACATCTAAGTGCTCCCGGCCCCGGATCTGGGTGTCAAAATAGGCCCCCCCAAACAACGAAAGGTTCCCCTGCAGTTTCACAGGAGACTTTCATCCTTCATTCTGGGCATGTGCCAATAACATCCGGAATTCTCTTCTGCCCCCCAACAACGGCTTCCCCCCCGAAACGCCCAAAAACCACAGGGTGTTCCCTTTGGTCCAACTTTCAACATGGTTCAACCCACCCACCGCCGACTTGAAAAAAACCCTTCGCCTGCGCCGCGGCAGGCCGCCGGCGCTCAGGAACCTTGGAACTTTGACTCAGAGGCCAAGCCAAACGACTCCCAGGGATTGGAGAAGCAACGTATGTAAGGGACAGGGGTCCTGTTTGCAAGCATCACTCCCACTCATCCCACCCCCCCAAAAAAATAATAAACAAATAAATAAACAAGTAAATAAATAAAGGAAAACGGGAAGAACGCGATTTCTGTACGCTTGGCGACTAAACGCAAGCAATGATTTAAGCTGGCTTCGACACAAAATATGGGGACTCGTGCAAATGACACGTGGTAGGAGGCTGGTTGCTTGTGTGGGGCCAGCTTCAAAACAAGGATCACGCAACATGACTACTTGTGTTTGGCTTTTGTTTCTTTTTCTTTCTTTTTTTTTTTGGGGGGGGGGAAATCAAAAGCAGGTTCTTCTTAAACAAAAGGACAAGTATAGAAGATCTCTTCAGGAAGCCCTGAAGAGACAACATCACGAGAAAGTAACCCTGGAAGATTATGCAGTTGCCTGTCTATCTATACAACACTTGCCCTTGGAATTTATTGGTGTGCCACCTCCTGCAAAATGGACTGAGGCGATCTACACAAAAGTGCAGCAGTCAGGTCTGGTTCCCTTTCAACCCGACAGGCACACATAGCACGGCACCTTTGGCAAAGCGCAGTGTGCCTACAGCGAGACATGTATCGTGTAAACTTCTTTGCGGCATCGTGTAAACTTCTTTGCAATCTGGCATGCGTCAAAATAGATCACCCCTCCCCTGCCCCACCCAAAAAAGAGAGGTGGTTTTCCTTTTGGTTTGGAACCCATATGAAAAGGCCACACAACACCACAAACCCATTTAGGGCTTTGTTTCGCACCACCATGAGATCCGCTGCAGGGGTTGAGGTCAAATGTGTTTGGCATTTTTTTGAGCTGAAGGTTGCTTGGCTTAGTTCTTGCCATCGTGCAGTAGCCCGATGCATGCACTTCTCTGGGGCTCCATGTTAACTTGCTGGGTTGGGGTTACCCGACCAACCCAACTTCACGGAATCGCACCTTCAGCCTCGAAATTCTCCCACAAGCCGCTTGACCCTGGCCAAAAAGGCACAGCAGTTTCTGTGCCGCACGAAGGGAAAGACTTGCCCAGCTCAGGGTCACCCAAAAGCGAGACCTGACGTCAATGTCAAACCCAAACCAGCAAACCCTTAGAAGCAAACCAACAACACACACACGAGACAACGGTCATACCCGGCCCACGCATGTCCCTTGGAAACACTGAGTTCCATTCGTGGAGCTTCCAAAGGCGGGGTAGCAACAAGCCATGGATTTCAATCGACATTGGCTCGTTGCAGGGGTATCTGGCGATGCTGGTAGTGAAGGCTAAGTTTTTAGTCCGGGCAAAGCAATAGACAGTGCTATTTGTCTATCACCCGTGCCCTTTTGGTTCATCATCAATATATCACCCTAGGGCATAGGAGGAGCGCTCCATTCTTTCTTGCCCCATCTCAAAAAGGCATGTCCCACATTAGCGCCGTTCCATTGCTGGCGACCCAGACCGTGCATTAAGCATCCTCTATGTGACAAACATTGTTGCGTGCAGCTCCATTCATCTTTGGGTTTCAAACATTTCCGGCCGGATAACGAGAGCTGGACCATTCGGAGGACCCGACCGGGGTGACCCGATCGACTCGGCGGCGTATTTTTCTGAGGCTCTGGATGCTTCCCCGGAGTCTTCCTTGGACATTCGCCACGGAGAGGCTGCAAAGGGACTCCCAGAAGCGGTTCTGCTGGTCTTTGTGAACAAGACGGGCCTTCACCTAAGCGTTGCTCGGATGAGGCCGAGCCACTCCCCGCAAACAACATGGGGTGGGTGGATGGATGGGTAGGTGGAAGGATCGTTTTCGGGGCGCAACCTTTTTTTGAAAGGGGATCCGAAGAAGCTCTGGATCAGAGTTGGATCCCTGAACAAGTTGCGCCCAACGCTTTCTACTGCACAGCTCAGGTCTATTTCCTCTGATGTCAATCATGGCCAACTCTTGGTATGGAAACGCAACAGACTGATACAGACTGACTGGTTTGTTTCCGAGCCCCCCACCAAAAGTAAGCAGAACCGACACGCTAAAAACCAAACAACTTGCCAAGAGCAGTGAAGAGAAGATCAAGGTCAACGGTCTGGGGAACAACCAGTTACCCTTAAGACAACTGTACTCGGGCGAAAGCCGGCTGCCGTACAACCCAAATTTCAAAAAAATCCCGGGCTTTGCAAACCAAGGAAGTGGTCTGGTGAATGCCTTTGACCCCTAAAAAGTCATGAACCACTTTCAGGGGGCACTGGATTTCCCCTCCAAAAGTTGAAGCTTTCCACTGAAACTGCAACTTTTGGAGGATCCAAAAAGGGAAATGAAGGACACCCTGAATTGCCCAACCTTCGTGCAGTACTCACGCGAAAGGGAAGCCTCAGCCAGCCAAAAGCTTCGCCGAAGAATGATAGCCACTTGAGAAACACTGCCCATAAGCGTCATAATATATCTGTTGTGGGGTTTGGTCCAGGGCCAAAAGGCCCTGGTCTTCATAAAAGTGTGTGTGTGTGTGTGTGTCCATGTGCTCTGTGCTTGCATGTGCCGCCATCGCCTCTCAGCTGGGAAAGTCGCCTCTCAGCTGGGAAAGTCGCCTCTCAGCTGGGACAATCGTAACTCTAAATTCCCCAAAACCGATTTCTTCGAGAGAGCAGCACCTTGGCCTGCCTGTGAAGCTGCCAGGAGACCTCCTTGAAGACAATCTTCCGCTTCGGCTTCGGCGGCGGCGGCGGCTGTGGGGTCCGCTGCTTCGGCTTCAGGTTCCTGCGCGGGGAAGCCCCATCCACCTATCGCCCGGCCGGAGAAGCCAGCAACCCCTTGAAGGCTGATGGAGATGTCATGTTGACCCAGGATTCATAAACCCCTCCCATTGGGGGGGTGAAAACCCCTCCAAAAGTGGTCTGAATCCCAACTAAAAGGGGACACCCCCCCTATGAATCAACCAGGGGTTTATTAAATCCGGGGTTCACGTTACGCGAGCCCTGCCCTGGTCGAAATATGCATGCGCTCTCATTTGAGCCATGCGGAAACACGAAACTGGCAGGCTTGTATATAGCTATACATAAATTTATATTTATGTAAGGGTAGGTCAGGCTTAAAACCATTCACCACGAAGTAGCTGAGTTGATCGTAGGCCAACCCCACCAAAGATGGCATCCGGAACAGGATGATTGAAGTATCGCCTTACCAACTATAGGGGGGGTGACTGGATTCCCCTTCAACAATTGCAACCTACTGGTTGTGTCCATTGCCACTTTTGGAGCTTCCAGAAAAGAACAACGACGAAGACCTGTGGTTTGGTGGTGGCTTGGTGGCTGGGCTTCACCCAAACCCATCCCAACCACCAAGGGCCTGGAAAACAACACGTACTGCACCCCCTTCAAGGGACCCCCCAAACCGAAGACACCCCGTTAAAGAAAAATATCGACCATGTTCGGAGGTGTGTTTCCGTTTTTTTTTTTGGCTTGCGAGGTCGCGATTCGCTCCTGTGGACGACTTCCTCCACCTCTACCTCCACTTCTTCAAACTCTTCCTCGAGCTCTGCTGAGGGAAACTCCAGGTCCTTGCGGTATCTGCGTACAAATGGGGGCGGGGCAACGTTGCTTGGCTAACTTTCCAACCGGGTTTAGGGGTGTTGCTTTTCTTTGTTTTTGGGGGGGCGGGGAGCCCTCCAAAATTTTGCATGTTTGCAAGATCCTCTGTAGGACATATCCCATTTGCACGCGGGAGCTCGGCCGCCCTCCAGCCGTTTGCCAACCCCTGTACTAAGTAGTGCGTGGTTAAGCTGGAAATCAGAAAGGTGCAAAATCGAACAGCGGGAACCCATGGCAACCCTGTGAAAAATCCGTTGGGTGCTTGCAGCACCACGAAATGAAAGACGACACGGCTACTCAAGCCGCTTCAAATCCAAATCCAAACCATCAACTAGCGCTGCCTGCAGCCATCGTATTCTCCAAACAAAATCTTTGAATTCCTATGTCAATGGGTCCCGAGGCCTCAGACCTGTCCAGGTTAAAGTGGCGCGGATCACCCCAGCTTCTGACGGTGACGCAGCGCAACGTTAAAAGTAAAAAAGCAAATAAACAAACAAACAAACAAACAAACAAACAAACAAAGAAACAAGCGAGCAAGCAAGCAAGCAAACAACACAAACACAAGCATATAGATATATATATATATATATGCACAACTGCCCCCAAGGGGAAACACCTTTTGCCCAGACCAAAACCAAAGTCCCCTTGCCCATAGCTCGTCGATCGTGGTTCCTCCATGGGCTTGTCATGGCGCCGCTTTTTCAGGCTTTCCCAGGCGTCCGGCAGGTTCCGCCTGGGCGAATGAACTGCACGCGGAACGACGTCGCTCGGCTTTGGTTTTTGCGAGTTGGTACCGGGTGCCAGCGAGGAGAAAGGGGGTAAAAGGGTGGGTCCTCCTTTTTTGTTGGGCCCTTGCGAGAAAGGCGTTATTCTTTTTGAGTTGGTACCGTTTTTGGTTGGATGGTTTTCAGCACTTGAGTGCAAATGGGGAGGGGGTTCCCTGAGAAAAACACCCAACTGGTGAAATGCTGGTCAGTCGTGCGAGGGTACTCGGCGAAGCAGCAAACAAAACACCATAAAACACCCGACGGCCCGAACTTCCATAAACGCGGCGGTTTTGGTCTTTCCCCAACCCAATATCTTTGCATTTTGGCGGCAGGGGCTATCTCCCATGCGACTTTGGTCTTCCGAAACAGGGCTCTTCCAGACCTTTCCGCTATCCAAGGAAACATATTATGTAGACCCTGTCTGCAACTCCACAAATCCTCCCACTTTGCCCATTGCACGTATGCTTTTCAATTCGACAAATAACAGGATGTGTGAAAACAAGGCATACACTCCACACCCAAATAGCTCGCAACCCGAAACATTCAACTCATGGCATTATGCATTCCTCGCAGGCAAAAAATGCACTTGAAATTATGCAGCCGGTCTAGTAGTCTCGGGTGGCAGTATATGAACTGGCAACAAGTCGTTGAGCGGATACCCCTCCGCGCCCAAAAGAAAAGGCCGCCGGGCCGCGTGCGCTTCCCGGCGGTTGCCGCGGTTTTGGGCGCCGGCGGGCGGACTGGGCGTACTGGGCGCACCTTCACCGGGGCCTGGGCCCACGCTCGCTTACTGGACGAAACAAGTGGATTCCTGAAAGGGACTCCCCGTCCTCCTTTACTTCAGGGCTCGGTTGCTTTCTGCTCCCCTGCTAAAAGTTTAACTTTTAGTGGTTTCGTTCGGAAAACCCATTAGTTGGCGAAAAGCTAAAGTCCTAACATCCCTTGGCAAACTGCACCAAAGAAAAGGATCCAAGCCGATCGACTTCGGTGTTCATGCAAACCGTTGCCAACAACGCGAACTCGGGCCTTCAGGGGCTTGGCCGCCTTCAGCATCTGCGCCACCGAGCCGCGCAGCGCTGGGCCTGGGACCTCCCGAGGAAACCGAAACCGGCTTCGGCCGCGGCGCTGGGGCGGGAAACGGAAAGGCTTGACATCGCCGCCGATCCAGCGGATTGGCCCAAAAAAGTAACACCAAACGTTTTGGTTGCCACTGAAATGGTCTTCCCAACAGGGTTGAAGTCCTGGAACTTCGGGAGTGAGTTGCATATGTTATCCCCCCAAACCAAAAGAACAAAACAACACAAGAAGCGCACCGCAGCTGAAGCACAAGCATGTCTTCACTTTACTCCGGGAAGCACCAAATGCCCTGATGAATCAACAGCCTGTTTGCAGAAGATAATCCCTTCTTCCTAATTATAAAGGTCTCCCTAATAATAAAAACCCTCGTCCAGAAATCAAAGTACGATTCCTTTACTACGCTTGTACTACAAAGGCGACTTTCGAGCCGGAGCTCCGGGAGTACTCAAGCACGAGGTTTCCCCCCCAAAAAAAAGGTCACCGTTTCCATTTAAATCCCTTACTCAAAAACAATTAGTTGAATGGTTTTTGGTGCCCGGAAAGGGGGGAACACATTCCCACTGATAACCAATACTAAAACCAAGCTACTCCCAAATGCTGCCCTAAAGTTCCGAAAGCTGAACAGGGGACCCCTAATTATACAAACCTCGGTTTTTTTTTTTATATTAGGGGGGGGGGGGAGGGGGGGGGACGTTTTATATTAGGGGGAAGGGGTTAATTCTATCTTTGACCTGTTCGGCCAAGGGACTTCCCCTTTGGGAGGCAATTCCTTTAGGAATCAGCCCTAGGAACTGGCTCTTTTCCCCACCTTCAAACATATACGCGCAAAGAACGACAAATTCCGGCGGCAAATGAACCCGTGAATCAGTAGGTTTGCTTTGAAATACGCAGGGCTTGCAGAAGCCGATTTGGGCCAAGCATCCAAAAACCTGCAGGACCCAACTTTCAGATTTTACGTTTTCATGCATTGCTTCCCACCTTGCCACCACCTAAATGCCTGTATGCCCAAAAAAAATCGCGACGGACATGACAAATATTTGGCCTGAGGGACACTGATCGCAACCTGGGGTTGATTTGTGACACAAATACCCACTTGCCAATGAGCGCGATGGGAGGTTTTGACTTGCAATGGAATTGCCCACAGCACCACAAGCTCGAGGTTCGCAAAAGGCGTGGCGGAGAACATTTGGGGGCTTTGAATGAGGGCGAAAACCAACTCTTCGCTTAAGCTCAACTCACTGGTGAGCCATCCCTTTGAACGTCCCACGATAGCAAAGCGGGTAGGTTTTTCAAAACAAGGCCCTGCCTCCACAAAGAATTCATCCTGTGTCAGCTGCCGCGTGGAAGAATCCCTTTGTGCGACAGCCCCATCTCCACAACGACATGTTTTTCTCAAAATGGCCCTCTCTCCACAGGATATTAGCAAAAACATAATGACAATGGTACCAATGCTTACCACAAGCTAGCAACATTTACAACAAGCCACAAATAATTTTCACGCAAATCAAGCAACTTACCCTGGCACATACCGTTTTTATGAGAGACACCCCACTTTGGACGGGCATGTCTCCCCCTGTCTCGCACGAGCCCCCGAACCCACAGGGCCTTCTTCTTGGCGGCTTTTGGCCCGGCCTTCGCAAGGGCCACCTGGCGGAAAGCCCCGGGAGCATTCGGGTTCGCCCTCCTACTGATCCCTCCATTGCGGTCTGATTCCCCAACCCAGGTGAAAAGTGCTGCAAAAGTGGTCTGCTTCCCCACTACACTTCATGCTGATGGCTCGTCCTACCAAAAAAAACGGAGAACGAGGATAAAGGAAAGACACGCCATCTCTTCATCCGTCCTCATTCACGCTATCATTTGGACGGATACAAAAGCGGTCTGATTCCCCGCTAACCCTAGGTGAAAACCCCTCCAAAAGTGGTCTGAGTTCCCACTAAACCAAGGGACCCCTCCTATTCATCAACTGGGGTTGATTCATATGGGCATTAATATGGGCTCAACACTTGGAACCCAAAGAACCAACACGGGGCGCTCACTTCCCCAAGGGAGTTTCTTCTATTGATCAGGTTCTTGGGCTTGGATTATAACCTCGTTCGTCTCGCTAGTTATCAAAGGGCTCACACAAGCCCCAGGAGCGGTTCCATGAATTCCCCCAAAGGCCGCCATCCTCACAAAGATCCAAACCTATATATATATATATTGTGTGGTCACCCCCCCTAACCCACACCTATATCTCAAAACATATACAGACACACACACACATATATATATATATGCAATATGTGCTCCATCCCTTTGGGACCCAGATCCATTTGGCCAAGCCACGGAGCCCTTCAGCGGCACGATGCCAGGGGCCGAGCTGGGGCCCGTCTTCTTCGGCAGCGTGCGGTTCGGCAGGGGGGCCACCTGGTCCATCCGGGCGAGTTTCAAGCCAACGCATGAACGCATGGGGGGCCATCAGGCGAAGATGGCTCAGCAGGAAATTCCAGTTTGTTTGCGCTCTCAGCCTTGCAGCCGAGAGGCAGTCATGCCTATCGAGTTAGGTCCAGTTGCCTATCGAGTTAGCTGGTAAACAGTAAAATGTATGTTATACTTTATTTTTTGCTTCACTTTAAGTCACCGGTAAAATGTGAAAATGTATCTCAAGTCGACTTCAGGAATGGCGGCTTGCGACCTAGGGATCAGAACTTCTGAAGAAAAGCGGGCCTGAGCTCCAAATCAACGAGACCGACTTGAACAGGAAGGAAGTGAGCTCAGGAAGACCGCAAAATCGTCCCGGTGAGCCAAGCTAGGAGCTGATGTGACCTGCTTGAGCAAGGGTTCTGGACTAATGTGCAATTAACGGTGGATCGTTCGGCACCCGGCAAGCCATATGCTTTAAAAGTCAGGGCATTGATCAGCAACATAACTTGTTCAACGCAAATGACACCTCCATCTTGGAAAATATGTTTTAGGCATCTCGGACTTAAGGCGCCGCCCCGAAGCAATTACTCAAACCGAAAGGCAACAACTCTAGGGGTTGATTCCCCATTCTTTTCAGCCATCGTTCTTTTCAAACACCTGCCATTTCCCCAGAGGTTTTTTGGTGGTTTTCTAGAAAGAAGGATCCCTGGAAAGAATGGGGAAGTTACGCCTCGAACAACGCAAAAAAAAAAACGCCGGCTGTGCTTGGGTCCGCAGTTCTGCCCTGCACCTTCAAAGGCGTCAAGTTCGCTGCAGCGCAACTGATGCTTGGGCACAATGCTGAGCATTACTTCGCAGGTTTTGATACACCATGAAACACAACAAACAAACAGACGGACAGACAGACAGACAGACAAACAGACAGACAGACAGACAAACAGACAGACAAACAACAAACAAACAAACAAACAAACAAACAAGTAAACAAACAAACACGTATTCCACTTCTAGCTTCACTCCACACACAATGAGAGTGTGGTTTGTTCAAGGGGCACCACCTTTTTGTTGGTCTTAATTAAGGAGACAATCCATCAGGATAACTTATGATTTTAGGGACTCCAACCTAAAAAACGACTGCCACAACTCTCATTTGAATCCATTTTGGCTAGTTTTAAGGGAAAAAACAACCCAGGGCCCCTTTAAACTAAAGACAGCCCACCCGCCTTCACCTCCCCCACACCCCAAACCTCCCTTCCGCCCCTTGGCCTTCCGTGGCACGGGTTTGGGCGCTTTCCCCGCCGGGCGCCACGGCGGCTGCGGGCGCTGCTTGGGCTTCATGGCCATGACGATGGAGCCCTTCAGCGACGGCATCCGCGGCCCCTGCGGCAAGGGCGCGCAAGGCGCGAGGTGTGGCGTGGGTTTTCGTGTTTTTCTGTTTGGGTTTGGAGGTGTTCCCGAAAAAGGGCACTGGAAGGAACAACAAACCAGGTGGTGTCTTCCTTCTTCTTTTTGAGGGCTCCCCCCTTAGGCTGGTCAGAGAATTTAAAAGGACACCGCCGTTTTGGATGTATTTCGAAATAGACACGGGTGCCGACACCTCCCTTGGAAAGGCTGCAGAAAGGTTCCTTCGTTCCCAGAGGCCCGGAAGCTGCGGCTTGACAGGGGCAGCTTCCATGCTCTGGGAAAAACATCGCTTGGGAAAGGAGCAATCACCGCCTTTGGCTTGCTTGTTGGGTTGGGACATTAATTTGCAATGGAAGCACATACGCGGAGGCTAGGCGGATGTCTTTCCCAAAAGGAAGTTGGCTATGTGGAACACAGATTGTGAGAACTGGCTACGAGCAGGCTATGAGACGTGTTTGTGTGGAGCAGTGCTTGCAATCGGCACGCGCACACAGCAGAAGAAGCCATGTGATATCCTGCTGCCAACTTTTTGGCCGTGTGTTTCATGCAATGAGAACAGCTCAAAGCTCACTATACGGCATGAATGGTTTTAACATGTGCATCTGCAATTTTTGCAATAATTCCGAAACCCGGATCCGCAAGTAAAGGATCTTTGTCATGGCTTTCGCTTGCTTTCCCCGCGAATCGGTGTGCTCGCCGTAAAATAGGCAGAATACATCCTCACAACCGCGGGGCAGCCAAGCTCGGTGCTCGCGATGCTTTTGGGGCTTTTGGGATCCCATGGGGATCCCATGGCTGCGGATCCCCGAACGCTCCGATTCCATGATTCTTTTTTGGGCCCGATTTCGCCGGGTCGTTTGAGACCCTCACACACCCCAACAGAGGGGCGTCGGTGTTCAATCAAAGGTCTGGGTCTTCCATTGGAAGCCCCAGGAGCGGGGTTCACAAACCAGGCTGGACGCAAGCTATGCGGCCAACAAATCCATGGTTAGAGCTAGGCCCAGATATAGAATGTATATTTTATTGTTTGCTTCACATGGAGTCACTGGTAAAATGTAGAAAGTATCCTAAGTCTAGCCCAGAATCGCCATGTGTTGCAAAAAACATGGCTCTCCCTGCCTCATTTTGACGAAGCGTAGGTGCGGCCGTCGGCCCCGTTTTACTTCTCGGCAACCTGGGGGCGATTGAACGCAAGCTGAACAAGTAAAGGTCTAGTCAGTTGTTTGACCTTGAACTCAAATGCCCAGTGGCCATGGGAAAAACAGACCATCCTGTTTTGGTTGGTTGAGTTTAACTATTGAAGGGGAACCCGGCCCCCCAAAAAAACTGGGCAACAGAGTTAAACATTTTTCAGAGTACGTAGTACCAGTACTGGGGCATCCACAAACATGGAACCTGACGTTTCGGGGGGCTGGACGAACATGTTCCAGCAAAAATGGACCCCCTGGTGAGTTACATGATAGTGGACAGGAGGGTAGTTCCATGATTCCCCCAAGGCTCACAAGTTTGGATTTGGAGTAGAGTATGAAACAACCATTGTTTGGGCTTACCCCGCTCTCCAAGACTGAGCGAAACTGAAAGCCAACTGTTTGGTTTCCGCTGGGTTTCCTTTTGCAACCCACCAAAACGCAAGAGTCCCAAAGGCGCACCATGAATTTGCTCTTGGTTTCCTTAAAAACCTCGCGACAAATCCAAGCCTACAGTCTGAGACCCTGAGTCATGAGCTACACTACCCAGACGCTCCGATCGGCTTCGGCCAATGGAAGACCCAGACCCTCCATTGGACACCCCAGAGGGGCGTTTTTGGGGTCTCAAAACCTGGCTTTGACAGCTTTGCGGGGGCTTGGGGTCTCAAAACCTGGCTGTCAGGCCCAAAATGGCTGTTTGAAGGCCCAAAATGCATCGAATTGGAGCGTCTGGGTAATGAGCAAGGACCAAAACGAGGAAGCCAAAGGTCGGATCGATCCCGTCGGTTCGCCTTGAGAAAAAGGCAAAAATCACCATTTACTCCACAGATCCGAAAAAAGAAGAAAAAAAAACAACGCCGATCCATGGAGGAAGCTCCTTTTGGGAAATGGAACCCGTTTTGGGACTTCCGTTGATATTCTGGGGAGCAGCCCTGCGAACTTTTGGTCCGGGAGCTTTCCAAGCCTGTGAGTGGACGGGCCAAACCAAGCCTCACCATGGTCCAACTTTCAAGGGTGACGAACAAGTCGGAGTAACACGGAACTCAAGAAGTGAGCGGGTCAACACGGGGTCAACACGGGGTAAACCAAAAAAATCGGATCCCCAAGGAGGCTCCAAACGCCCCGCGAGCAACTTTTTCGCTTCGAGGCGCTGCAGGCCCACGGAGCCCCGCGGCAGCATGCCGCGCCTAGCGAGCGACTGGACCCCTGACCCTATGCCTGACCCGGAATCCCGGATTTCTGGGACACATGGGACACCATAAACAGATTAGGGACACCCCGGATCTTGGTCCCTAAATCTGTTTAGAGGGGTGTTAGAAGGATTAATCTGTTTAGTAATATGGGGGTGTCCCTAAAAGAAGAGTGGGAATCATGACTTGAGGGGAACACTAATGATGCAAATGCCCATACTGTGGATGGACGATTTCCTGCACCACCTAAAAAAATAAAACCATGAAACGATGATTCCCCTCTAAATACCAACAAACAATGGTTTCCCATGGATTTAAGAGTGGTGCAGGATGTCGTCCATCCACAGTATCATAGGTGTCCTTTTGGCCTTTTGGTAAAAACAAGGATGGCCCTGGTGTATGGAACCAAGGCCGTCTAAACCAGTGGTCCTCAGATCCCTACCCAGAACCATGCAAGGAATTAAAAAGGCGGCTCCACCTATTTATGGTTGAGATTATCCCTTACTAACCTTCATCTACCCGGGTTTTGACCGTGGCTCATATGGACCAATACAATCAGCCTTTGACTCAAAAAAGACAAGCCATGGGTGTATACATTCATCCTACCAATTAGCGCTTTGGCTTGGTGGTTTGGAGTTTGGGGGCTACCTTCCCCATTTGGCTTCACACAAAAAACGAGTTCTTTTCCCACCAATCCAAGGCTATCAAGGAGTACCTGGATTCAACCTGCCGAAGGCTTCACGAAAACATACCCAAACCGTTTCCTAGGCCAACGGGCGAAACTCTTCAAGGGCTTGGCCCCAAGAGGCCCAAGGCCCAACACGATAGATCTACGACAGTCCATGGGTCTTTTGGTGAGTACTCAGTTGCCCAGTGTGGACCCAGCAATCAAAAGAGATGGCTGTGGGTCAAAACCCTGTATCCCTGGTGAACATCAAAATAGGTGGCAAATGGACGTTCATCCACCCCAAAACGGAGCCATTATGCCCCATGGCCAGATCACCAACGAAGCTAGAAAGCCAAGAGGTGAGAAGGTGGGCTTGAGGCTTCATCTGAGCGCAACCCCTGGACAAGCCAAGTGCAAGAGCCAAGCCGATGGATTCCCAGGCACGACATCCATGGCACGCGGGGCCCAACCCCGCCAAAATCTTAGTCAAAGGAGAGGGCGCCTACCTGGAACTTTCAGCGATGTTTTGCCGGGCCCAGTTGACATGTTGCTTCCCCGCCGGAGCTGGTTCTTTGTTCGAATGCTTTCAGCTGTGCAGGCCGGGTTTTGTGGATGCGGATGGAAACGCGGCTGAAGCCTTGGTAGACACACAGCATAGCTCTCATGTCTGATCCAAAAAATCCCAGGCATCATGGCGTTAGGCCTGCGGACAAGTGTTGTGCGAGCGCCCCATAAGATTCCGTCGCGAGAAAACGATAGGAGACCATCCAAGAAGAATTTTGCGGCCCCCCGGATCTGCCTTAAACCAATTGGGGACGGCCCACGTAGCATTGCAACGAATACAAGCAAACCAACTGTGCGACGCCAAACCTGATTCCCGTGCGCTTTCTCTTTTTTGCCGGGAGAACAACAGGCAACTCCCACCCCGCAGTGCGATCTGTGACCTGAGCGCCTTTTGGGTAGGGCCTGGAACTTCCAAAGCATTCCCCATGTCTTTTGGGTGGCTCATCTTTCTCAGGATCTGGGCCACCCTAAAAAGCCAGGCGTTTGGCTTTCCTCTTGCCCTTGGAAACCACAGGCGGGGTACCTGTCGAGCCATATTTCGTTCGCCGAAGCCGAAGCCACGCCTTCGACTGGCTGAACCCCTCGCTCGGGCGAATTTTTTAGGTCACATCCCTCGCTGGACAACTCCGCCAGTGCTATTCGAACCGCAGGGCGACTCTCAAAGCACGGGTCGACTGAGCCAATGAGTGTTTCCTGTTTTGAGGGCCTATTCTTGTTTTTTGTCTTGAAGGACAACCAAAGGAAAACTAGCAAAAACACACTGAGGGCCATTTTTGTTGCCAATTCTGAAGGACAACCAAAAGGAAAACTAACAACACCACCCAAATTGTTCTTGCAACCCAGCTGATCACTGGGTGGCTCATGTTCTGACATAAATTTCTGGAGGTCCCTTGGAGCTCCGAACTGTTCTCAAAAATGCCAGTTAGGCGCTGGCGAGGCGCACGCCGAGCATGCCTTTGGCATGGCAAGCAGCCTCTTAGTCTGCTGGCGATAAAACAACAAGTCTAAGCACTTGGCCATGGGTCAAAATCCAAATCGTACCCCCAGTGAGCATCCCAATCCCCACTAAAATAGGTTCTAAACTGGGTGGTGAATTCACCTACCCCAAAATGGGATGCCATTCGTTTTGACCCACAGCCACTTTGGAATGTCAGGATTGGCAAGGGGTGAGAGAAGTGCATCGGTGCCTTTTGGGGTGACTCTTTCTCTTTCCGTGCTTAGCCTCACTTCCCGAGTGGGGATTGGTCAGAAAATGTCCAGAAACCGAAACGGTTTACCCAAGAAGCGAACAACGTCCAGATGGGTGTCTTTTTGGGGAAGAACCCGTTTGAGGCCGTTTGAAGGGAACTCAGGAAGTGAGCAACTTAAGGCCAAACAGCATCGTTTGCACTCTCGGCCCCTGCCCAAGCAGAGCTAGGCTCAAAGGTCTGACCTCCGCTCTCCATGGGGTTGGTCGAACTCTAGAAGACGGTTGTGGATTTCACCAGTTCTTTCCCCTTTCGGTTTCTGTTGGTTCGGTGATTCGGTGGTTCCACCCAAACCGTTTCTATATAGAACTCCTTCAAAAAGAGGAAGCTAAGGACCTTCAAAACGAGTGAAAAAGAATTCGGACCCGCAACGAAGCGGCTTTGAAGTGGCCTCTTTGAAGCGAGCAAACAACTACACAAACAAACGCACAAACAAACAGGCAGGAACACAAACAAAAAAGCAATCAAACAAGCAGGATAACAAACAAGCAAGCAAGCTGGATAACAAACAAGCAAGCAATCAAAGCAGGCAAGCAAGCAAGCAAGCAAGCAAGCAAGAAAGCAAGCAAGCAAGCAAGCAATCAAAGCAGGCAAGCAAGCAAGCAAGCAAGCAAGCAAGCAAGCAAGCAAGCAAGCAAGCAAGCAAGCAAGCAAGCAAGCAAGCAAAGAAAGCAAAGCAAGCAAGAAAGAAAGCAAGCAAGCAATCAAAGCAGGCAAGCAAGCAAGCAAGCAAACAAGCAAGCAAGCAATCAAGCAAGCAAGCAAGCAAGCAAGCAAGCAAGCAAGCAAGCAAGCAAGCAAGCAAGCAAGCAAGCAAGCAAGCAAGCAAGCAAGCAAGCAAGCAAGCAAGCAAGCAAGAAAGCAAGCAAGCAAGCAAGCAAGCAAGCAAGCAAGCAAGCAAGCAAGCAAGCAAGCAAGCAAGCAAGAGCAAGCAAGCAAGCAAGCAAGCAATCAAAGCAGCAAGCAAGCAAGAAGCAAGCAAGCAAGCAAGCAAGCAAGCAAGCAAGCAAGCAAGCAAGCAAGCAAGCAAGCAAGCAAGCAAGCAAGCAAGCAAGCAAGGCAAGCAAGCAAGCAAGCAAGCAAGCAAGCAAGCAGCAAGCAAGCAAGCAAGCAATCAGCAAGCAAGCAAGCAAGCAAGCAAGCAAGCAAGCAAGCAAGCAAGCAAGCAAGCAAGCAAGCAAGCAAGCAAGCAAGCAAGCAAGCAAGCAAGCAAGCAAGCAAGCAAGCAAGCAAGCAAGCAAGCAAGCACACACCCAAACAGAAAGGATTTGAAGGCAGCTGAAGCCCAGTCAAGTTGGAGGTTTCCATGAGGGTGACCCCGCGCGGCAGAATCCGCCTTACGTCCCGAAAGGAACCATTGTGGATGAACATGATTTTGCATTAGGTCTGCTTAATATGGGGATGTCTTTTCTCGGGTACGCCTTTTTGGTGGCTTTAAAGGAAAACCACAATTTGGGGCCCCCTACAAGGAGAGAAGTCGAGCACGCTATGTTTACGCTGTTCAATCTGGCTATCTTGTGCGTATCGCAGCCCTAGCTCTTTGCACTTTCATCCGTTGGGAGAATGTTTAAACAACCCCCTGGGATCCCTGGGCCCTTTGAGGGTTTAAGGGAGACCAACAGGTGGTGTGTAACTTAATGGGTTGATTGTAAACCTCTGCAACTTTTAGGGAGGCTCCGGTATTTTCTTTGTCTTCTCAGACTGTCGGTTGCCGACTCGCAAGATCGTTTGGTGACAAAGTTGTTCCGACTCCGAGAGCGGAAGGAATCATGTTGGCTGGGGCAACGCTCGATCCAATGTCACGCGGGATACCAAAACTGTATCCCAACTTGTGGAGAAACCCCACGCATACGGCTTACCAACTGTGAGCTATATAGTCTGAAGCCAGGGATACGATACATGCCCGGCAAATGACAGCAACTCGAACGGCAGGACCTGTCTTCCAGGAGCCCCGGCTCTGGGAATTCCTCGAAGATGTAAAACTCAACCTGGCGGCGAGATGTGAGCGAGGTGACGTGGAGACGAAAAGGAAACTGACGAAATGACGCAAAAAACACAACACACACACACACACACACACACACACACACACACACACACACACACACACACACACACACACACACACACACACACACACACACACACACACACACACACACACACACACACACACACACACACACACACACACACACACACACACACAAACACACACACACACACACACACACACACACAATCACACACACACAACCACACACACACAATCACACACACACAATCACACACAATCACACACACACACACACACACACACACACACACACACACACACACACACACACACACACACACACACACACACACACACACACACACACACACACACACACACACACACACACACACACACACACACACACACACACACACACACACACACACACACACACACACACACACATACACACATACACACACACATACACATACATACACATACACATACACACATACACACATACACACATACACATACACATACACATACACACATACACATACACACATACACACATACACACATACACACATACACACATACACACATACACACATACACACATACACACATACACACATACACACATACACACATACACACATACACACATACACACATACACACATACACACATACACACATACACACATACACACACACACAGACACACACACACAATCACACACACAATCACACACACAATCACACACACACAATCACACACACACACACAATCACACACACACACAATCACACACACACACACAATCACACACACACACACAATCACACACACACAATCACACACACACACAATCACACACACACAATCACACACACACACAATCACACACACACAATCACACACACACACACTCACAATCACACACACTCACACACACACACAAACAATGGCAACCATGCGTGACGCAAACAAACACTTTGCTACAATGCCGCTGTCTGTGCCCACATTATGGATAGCTTTCACATGGGTCTTTCGGGGACCCCCCAAAATGCTGTTTTGCCCTTTGAATTCCCTCTCAAACCACCAAAAAGGGTACCGCCAAAAACACACACACACACACCCATGAAAAGTGCTCAAACTCTTTTTGCAAGACATCCCGCTAAGGGAACCGTCAACCAAACCATTTGGGTACACGTCTTCTTGTCGTCCAACCACACAAGGGGCTACCCTCAAAAGACGACATATCCATCCCTTCTTGTGCATGGTGAATTCTCCTTTGGCCGCCTGCTATTCCGAATTCTGCCTGCAGAACACCTACAGCCCTCATCTGAGTGGCCAGGAGGGTTCCTTTCGGCCAAAGTGCTTGGGACAAAAACTCAATGGGTCTCTGGGTTGGGTTGTTTCCTTTAGGCTAAACAAGCAAGACCCTGAAAAACAACAGGCGCACCGGGACACCAGCGCACCCCCAACAATTGCATATTTTGGACCGTACTTGGGATTTGGGAAGAACAGTTGTTGGGGGGGTGGTGCTGGCATATCTTTTTCAAAAAGACCGGTTGAGCTTTTCCACACAGAGCATGTCTTTGGGCCAGGAGCCTAACCAAAAACACAAAAGACTGCTAACCAAGGACAGGTCTCTAGGATGCACCTAAACCGACACCATGCAGAAACCTGGTGAAAACGTGGTAAAAGCAATTCGGCCAACATGTATCCTTCGAGGAAAAAACACTGAGGCCGGACAACAAGCATGCCAACAAATCACAAGCACGTCTTCAGGGGACCCATCCGGCCCGTGTTCAAGTTCTGCTTCTGTGTCTGCCAAACCCTGATGAAAATTGCAGCGGGTCGAGAATTCCAAAACAAACACTGTGGCCCAAAATGAGTCAATAAACAACAAGTGGTCCAAAGTCCCGGGAAAAAACTTGAGTGGTTGAACCAAAATCTCAAGACAACTGCAGCCGGGCCTTGTTCTCCTGGCCTGCTCTGATTTGTCCTCGCAGCCTGGCCCCAAGGCGGTGAGGTCGGGACCCATTGGCCCTTTATAGCGGGGCCAAGCCCCTAAATCCAACGCGCATCTCGCCAAAGCTCCAAAAAGAGGTGCGCAAGCTTGCGCTTTCGTGCCGCTCAACATGACACGGCTTTGGTTTTGCCTTTCTTTGAGACGGGGAGGGGGAAGTTGGACAAGCCGAAGGGTGCCAAGGTTCAAGTTGATTGGCGCTGACAGTGGTTGCTTCAAAACTAGAAAACCAACATTCAAAATGGTCAATTCCGTGAACTGTTTGCTCGAGATCTTGGCACATGACGGGCGCTGGCGGCGCCAAACACCTTCCAGAAACCCCTGTCTCAAGAATTCGGGCACCCCAACATGGGTGATTTCTGTTTAAACCACACCCCCAAAAGGTACCCTCCACAAAAGGCTTTTGTGAGCTCGAGAATTTGTCCAGATCCAAAAGTCACAGGGACCCCTCACCACATCACCCCTCGAAAGGTCATGTCTCAAGCGCACCAAAAACGGACATCTAAGTGCTCCCGGCCCCGGATCTGGGTGTCAAAATAGGCCCCCCCAAACAACGAAAGGTTCCCCTGCAGTTTCACAGGAGACTTTCATCCTTCATTCTGGGCATGTGCCAATAACATCCGGAATTCTCTTCTGCCCCCCAACAACGGCTTCCCCCCCGAAACGCCCAAAAACCACAGGGTGTTCCCTTTGGTCCAACTTTCAACATGGTTCAACCCACCCACCGCCGACTTGAAAAAAACCCTTCGCCTGCGCCGCGGCAGGCCGCCGGCGCTCAGGAACCTTGGAACTTTGACTCAGAGGCCAAGCCAAACGACTCCCAGGGATTGGAGAAGCAACGTATGTAAGGGACAGGGGTCCTGTTTGCAAGCATCACTCCCACTCATCCCACCCCCCCAAAAAAATAATAAACAAATAAATAAACAAGTAAATAAATAAAGGAAAACGGGAAGAACGCGATTTCTGTACGCTTGGCGACTAAACGCAAGCAATGATTTAAGCTGGCTTCGACACAAAATATGGGGACTCGTGCAAATGACACGTGGTAGGAGGCTGGTTGCTTGTGTGGGGCCAGCTTCAAAACAAGGATCACGCAACATGACTACTTGTGTTTGGCTTTTGTTTCTTTTTCTTTCTTTTTTTTTTTGGGGGGGGGGAAATCAAAAGCAGGTTCTTCTTAAACAAAAGGACAAGTATAGAAGATCTCTTCAGGAAGCCCTGAAGAGACAACATCACGAGAAAGTAACCCTGGAAGATTATGCAGTTGCCTGTCTATCTATACAACACTTGCCCTTGGAATTTATTGGTGTGCCACCTCCTGCAAAATGGACTGAGGCGATCTACACAAAAGTGCAGCAGTCAGGTCTGGTTCCCTTTCAACCCGACAGGCACACATAGCACGGCACCTTTGGCAAAGCGCAGTGTGCCTACAGCGAGACATGTATCGTGTAAACTTCTTTGCGGCATCGTGTAAACTTCTTTGCAATCTGGCATGCGTCAAAATAGATCACCCCTCCCCTGCCCCACCCAAAAAAGAGAGGTGGTTTTCCTTTTGGTTTGGAACCCATATGAAAAGGCCACACAACACCACAAACCCATTTAGGGCTTTGTTTCGCACCACCATGAGATCCGCTGCAGGGGTTGAGGTCAAATGTGTTTGGCATTTTTTTGAGCTGAAGGTTGCTTGGCTTAGTTCTTGCCATCGTGCAGTAGCCCGATGCATGCACTTCTCTGGGGCTCCATGTTAACTTGCTGGGTTGGGGTTACCCGACCAACCCAACTTCACGGAATCGCACCTTCAGCCTCGAAATTCTCCCACAAGCCGCTTGACCCTGGCCAAAAAGGCACAGCAGTTTCTGTGCCGCACGAAGGGAAAGACTTGCCCAGCTCAGGGTCACCCAAAAGCGAGACCTGACGTCAATGTCAAACCCAAACCAGCAAACCCTTAGAAGCAAACCAACAACACACACACGAGACAACGGTCATACCCGGCCCACGCATGTCCCTTGGAAACACTGAGTTCCATTCGTGGAGCTTCCAAAGGCGGGGTAGCAACAAGCCATGGATTTCAATCGACATTGGCTCGTTGCAGGGGTATCTGGCGATGCTGGTAGTGAAGGCTAAGTTTTTAGTCCGGGCAAAGCAATAGACAGTGCTATTTGTCTATCACCCGTGCCCTTTTGGTTCATCATCAATATATCACCCTAGGGCATAGGAGGAGCGCTCCATTCTTTCTTGCCCCATCTCAAAAAGGCATGTCCCACATTAGCGCCGTTCCATTGCTGGCGACCCAGACCGTGCATTAAGCATCCTCTATGTGACAAACATTGTTGCGTGCAGCTCCATTCATCTTTGGGTTTCAAACATTTCCGGCCGGATAACGAGAGCTGGACCATTCGGAGGACCCGACCGGGGTGACCCGATCGACTCGGCGGCGTATTTTTCTGAGGCTCTGGATGCTTCCCCGGAGTCTTCCTTGGACATTCGCCACGGAGAGGCTGCAAAGGGACTCCCAGAAGCGGTTCTGCTGGTCTTTGTGAACAAGACGGGCCTTCACCTAAGCGTTGCTCGGATGAGGCCGAGCCACTCCCCGCAAACAACATGGGGTGGGTGGATGGATGGGTAGGTGGAAGGATCGTTTTCGGGGCGCAACCTTTTTTTGAAAGGGGATCCGAAGAAGCTCTGGATCAGAGTTGGATCCCTGAACAAGTTGCGCCCAACGCTTTCTACTGCACAGCTCAGGTCTATTTCCTCTGATGTCAATCATGGCCAACTCTTGGTATGGAAACGCAACAGACTGATACAGACTGACTGGTTTGTTTCCGAGCCCCCCACCAAAAGTAAGCAGAACCGACACGCTAAAAACCAAACAACTTGCCAAGAGCAGTGAAGAGAAGATCAAGGTCAACGGTCTGGGGAACAACCAGTTACCCTTAAGACAACTGTACTCGGGCGAAAGCCGGCTGCCGTACAACCCAAATTTCAAAAAAATCCCGGGCTTTGCAAACCAAGGAAGTGGTCTGGTGAATGCCTTTGACCCCTAAAAAGTCATGAACCACTTTCAGGGGGCACTGGATTTCCCCTCCAAAAGTTGAAGCTTTCCACTGAAACTGCAACTTTTGGAGGATCCAAAAAGGGAAATGAAGGACACCCTGAATTGCCCAACCTTCGTGCAGTACTCACGCGAAAGGGAAGCCTCAGCCAGCCAAAAGCTTCGCCGAAGAATGATAGCCACTTGAGAAACACTGCCCATAAGCGTCATAATATATCTGTTGTGGGGTTTGGTCCAGGGCCAAAAGGCCCTGGTCTTCATAAAAGTGTGTGTGTGTGTGTGTGTCCATGTGCTCTGTGCTTGCATGTGCCGCCATCGCCTCTCAGCTGGGAAAGTCGCCTCTCAGCTGGGAAAGTCGCCTCTCAGCTGGGACAATCGTAACTCTAAATTCCCCAAAACCGATTTCTTCGAGAGAGCAGCACCTTGGCCTGCCTGTGAAGCTGCCAGGAGACCTCCTTGAAGACAATCTTCCGCTTCGGCTTCGGCGGCGGCGGCGGCTGTGGGGTCCGCTGCTTCGGCTTCAGGTTCCTGCGCGGGGAAGCCCCATCCACCTATCGCCCGGCCGGAGAAGCCAGCAACCCCTTGAAGGCTGATGGAGATGTCATGTTGACCCAGGATTCATAAACCCCTCCCATTGGGGGGGTGAAAACCCCTCCAAAAGTGGTCTGAATCCCAACTAAAAGGGGACACCCCCCCTATGAATCAACCAGGGGTTTATTAAATCCGGGGTTCACGTTACGCGAGCCCTGCCCTGGTCGAAATATGCATGCGCTCTCATTTGAGCCATGCGGAAACACGAAACTGGCAGGCTTGTATATAGCTATACATAAATTTATATTTATGTAAGGGTAGGTCAGGCTTAAAACCATTCACCACGAAGTAGCTGAGTTGATCGTAGGCCAACCCCACCAAAGATGGCATCCGGAACAGGATGATTGAAGTATCGCCTTACCAACTATAGGGGGGGTGACTGGATTCCCCTTCAACAATTGCAACCTACTGGTTGTGTCCATTGCCACTTTTGGAGCTTCCAGAAAAGAACAACGACGAAGACCTGTGGTTTGGTGGTGGCTTGGTGGCTGGGCTTCACCCAAACCCATCCCAACCACCAAGGGCCTGGAAAACAACACGTACTGCACCCCCTTCAAGGGACCCCCCAAACCGAAGACACCCCGTTAAAGAAAAATATCGACCATGTTCGGAGGTGTGTTTCCGTTTTTTTTTTTGGCTTGCGAGGTCGCGATTCGCTCCTGTGGACGACTTCCTCCACCTCTACCTCCACTTCTTCAAACTCTTCCTCGAGCTCTGCTGAGGGAAACTCCAGGTCCTTGCGGTATCTGCGTACAAATGGGGGCGGGGCAACGTTGCTTGGCTAACTTTCCAACCGGGTTTAGGGGTGTTGCTTTTCTTTGTTTTTGGGGGGGCGGGGAGCCCTCCAAAATTTTGCATGTTTGCAAGATCCTCTGTAGGACATATCCCATTTGCACGCGGGAGCTCGGCCGCCCTCCAGCCGTTTGCCAACCCCTGTACTAAGTAGTGCGTGGTTAAGCTGGAAATCAGAAAGGTGCAAAATCGAACAGCGGGAACCCATGGCAACCCTGTGAAAAATCCGTTGGGTGCTTGCAGCACCACGAAATGAAAGACGACACGGCTACTCAAGCCGCTTCAAATCCAAATCCAAACCATCAACTAGCGCTGCCTGCAGCCATCGTATTCTCCAAACAAAATCTTTGAATTCCTATGTCAATGGGTCCCGAGGCCTCAGACCTGTCCAGGTTAAAGTGGCGCGGATCACCCCAGCTTCTGACGGTGACGCAGCGCAACGTTAAAAGTAAAAAAGCAAATAAACAAACAAACAAACAAACAAACAAACAAACAAAGAAACAAGCGAGCAAGCAAGCAAGCAAACAACACAAACACAAGCATATAGATATATATATATATATATGCACAACTGCCCCCAAGGGGAAACACCTTTTGCCCAGACCAAAACCAAAGTCCCCTTGCCCATAGCTCGTCGATCGTGGTTCCTCCATGGGCTTGTCATGGCGCCGCTTTTTCAGGCTTTCCCAGGCGTCCGGCAGGTTCCGCCTGGGCGAATGAACTGCACGCGGAACGACGTCGCTCGGCTTTGGTTTTTGCGAGTTGGTACCGGGTGCCAGCGAGGAGAAAGGGGGTAAAAGGGTGGGTCCTCCTTTTTTGTTGGGCCCTTGCGAGAAAGGCGTTATTCTTTTTGAGTTGGTACCGTTTTTGGTTGGATGGTTTTCAGCACTTGAGTGCAAATGGGGAGGGGGTTCCCTGAGAAAAACACCCAACTGGTGAAATGCTGGTCAGTCGTGCGAGGGTACTCGGCGAAGCAGCAAACAAAACACCATAAAACACCCGACGGCCCGAACTTCCATAAACGCGGCGGTTTTGGTCTTTCCCCAACCCAATATCTTTGCATTTTGGCGGCAGGGGCTATCTCCCATGCGACTTTGGTCTTCCGAAACAGGGCTCTTCCAGACCTTTCCGCTATCCAAGGAAACATATTATGTAGACCCTGTCTGCAACTCCACAAATCCTCCCACTTTGCCCATTGCACGTATGCTTTTCAATTCGACAAATAACAGGATGTGTGAAAACAAGGCATACACTCCACACCCAAATAGCTCGCAACCCGAAACATTCAACTCATGGCATTATGCATTCCTCGCAGGCAAAAAATGCACTTGAAATTATGCAGCCGGTCTAGTAGTCTCGGGTGGCAGTATATGAACTGGCAACAAGTCGTTGAGCGGATACCCCTCCGCGCCCAAAAGAAAAGGCCGCCGGGCCGCGTGCGCTTCCCGGCGGTTGCCGCGGTTTTGGGCGCCGGCGGGCGGACTGGGCGTACTGGGCGCACCTTCACCGGGGCCTGGGCCCACGCTCGCTTACTGGACGAAACAAGTGGATTCCTGAAAGGGACTCCCCGTCCTCCTTTACTTCAGGGCTCGGTTGCTTTCTGCTCCCCTGCTAAAAGTTTAACTTTTAGTGGTTTCGTTCGGAAAACCCATTAGTTGGCGAAAAGCTAAAGTCCTAACATCCCTTGGCAAACTGCACCAAAGAAAAGGATCCAAGCCGATCGACTTCGGTGTTCATGCAAACCGTTGCCAACAACGCGAACTCGGGCCTTCAGGGGCTTGGCCGCCTTCAGCATCTGCGCCACCGAGCCGCGCAGCGCTGGGCCTGGGACCTCCCGAGGAAACCGAAACCGGCTTCGGCCGCGGCGCTGGGGCGGGAAACGGAAAGGCTTGACATCGCCGCCGATCCAGCGGATTGGCCCAAAAAAGTAACACCAAACGTTTTGGTTGCCACTGAAATGGTCTTCCCAACAGGGTTGAAGTCCTGGAACTTCGGGAGTGAGTTGCATATGTTATCCCCCCAAACCAAAAGAACAAAACAACACAAGAAGCGCACCGCAGCTGAAGCACAAGCATGTCTTCACTTTACTCCGGGAAGCACCAAATGCCCTGATGAATCAACAGCCTGTTTGCAGAAGATAATCCCTTCTTCCTAATTATAAAGGTCTCCCTAATAATAAAAACCCTCGTCCAGAAATCAAAGTACGATTCCTTTACTACGCTTGTACTACAAAGGCGACTTTCGAGCCGGAGCTCCGGGAGTACTCAAGCACGAGGTTTCCCCCCCAAAAAAAAGGTCACCGTTTCCATTTAAATCCCTTACTCAAAAACAATTAGTTGAATGGTTTTTGGTGCCCGGAAAGGGGGGAACACATTCCCACTGATAACCAATACTAAAACCAAGCTACTCCCAAATGCTGCCCTAAAGTTCCGAAAGCTGAACAGGGGACCCCTAATTATACAAACCTCGGTTTTTTTTTTTATATTAGGGGGGGGGGGGAGGGGGGGGGACGTTTTATATTAGGGGGAAGGGGTTAATTCTATCTTTGACCTGTTCGGCCAAGGGACTTCCCCTTTGGGAGGCAATTCCTTTAGGAATCAGCCCTAGGAACTGGCTCTTTTCCCCACCTTCAAACATATACGCGCAAAGAACGACAAATTCCGGCGGCAAATGAACCCGTGAATCAGTAGGTTTGCTTTGAAATACGCAGGGCTTGCAGAAGCCGATTTGGGCCAAGCATCCAAAAACCTGCAGGACCCAACTTTCAGATTTTACGTTTTCATGCATTGCTTCCCACCTTGCCACCACCTAAATGCCTGTATGCCCAAAAAAAATCGCGACGGACATGACAAATATTTGGCCTGAGGGACACTGATCGCAACCTGGGGTTGATTTGTGACACAAATACCCACTTGCCAATGAGCGCGATGGGAGGTTTTGACTTGCAATGGAATTGCCCACAGCACCACAAGCTCGAGGTTCGCAAAAGGCGTGGCGGAGAACATTTGGGGGCTTTGAATGAGGGCGAAAACCAACTCTTCGCTTAAGCTCAACTCACTGGTGAGCCATCCCTTTGAACGTCCCACGATAGCAAAGCGGGTAGGTTTTTCAAAACAAGGCCCTGCCTCCACAAAGAATTCATCCTGTGTCAGCTGCCGCGTGGAAGAATCCCTTTGTGCGACAGCCCCATCTCCACAACGACATGTTTTTCTCAAAATGGCCCTCTCTCCACAGGATATTAGCAAAAACATAATGACAATGGTACCAATGCTTACCACAAGCTAGCAACATTTACAACAAGCCACAAATAATTTTCACGCAAATCAAGCAACTTACCCTGGCACATACCGTTTTTATGAGAGACACCCCACTTTGGACGGGCATGTCTCCCCCTGTCTCGCACGAGCCCCCGAACCCACAGGGCCTTCTTCTTGGCGGCTTTTGGCCCGGCCTTCGCAAGGGCCACCTGGCGGAAAGCCCCGGGAGCATTCGGGTTCGCCCTCCTACTGATCCCTCCATTGCGGTCTGATTCCCCAACCCAGGTGAAAAGTGCTGCAAAAGTGGTCTGCTTCCCCACTACACTTCATGCTGATGGCTCGTCCTACCAAAAAAAACGGAGAACGAGGATAAAGGAAAGACACGCCATCTCTTCATCCGTCCTCATTCACGCTATCATTTGGACGGATACAAAAGCGGTCTGATTCCCCGCTAACCCTAGGTGAAAACCCCTCCAAAAGTGGTCTGAGTTCCCACTAAACCAAGGGACCCCTCCTATTCATCAACTGGGGTTGATTCATATGGGCATTAATATGGGCTCAACACTTGGAACCCAAAGAACCAACACGGGGCGCTCACTTCCCCAAGGGAGTTTCTTCTATTGATCAGGTTCTTGGGCTTGGATTATAACCTCGTTCGTCTCGCTAGTTATCAAAGGGCTCACACAAGCCCCAGGAGCGGTTCCATGAATTCCCCCAAAGGCCGCCATCCTCACAAAGATCCAAACCTATATATATATATATTGTGTGGTCACCCCCCCTAACCCACACCTATATCTCAAAACATATACAGACACACACACACATATATATATATATGCAATATGTGCTCCATCCCTTTGGGACCCAGATCCATTTGGCCAAGCCACGGAGCCCTTCAGCGGCACGATGCCAGGGGCCGAGCTGGGGCCCGTCTTCTTCGGCAGCGTGCGGTTCGGCAGGGGGGCCACCTGGTCCATCCGGGCGAGTTTCAAGCCAACGCATGAACGCATGGGGGGCCATCAGGCGAAGATGGCTCAGCAGGAAATTCCAGTTTGTTTGCGCTCTCAGCCTTGCAGCCGAGAGGCAGTCATGCCTATCGAGTTAGGTCCAGTTGCCTATCGAGTTAGCTGGTAAACAGTAAAATGTATGTTATACTTTATTTTTTGCTTCACTTTAAGTCACCGGTAAAATGTGAAAATGTATCTCAAGTCGACTTCAGGAATGGCGGCTTGCGACCTAGGGATCAGAACTTCTGAAGAAAAGCGGGCCTGAGCTCCAAATCAACGAGACCGACTTGAACAGGAAGGAAGTGAGCTCAGGAAGACCGCAAAATCGTCCCGGTGAGCCAAGCTAGGAGCTGATGTGACCTGCTTGAGCAAGGGTTCTGGACTAATGTGCAATTAACGGTGGATCGTTCGGCACCCGGCAAGCCATATGCTTTAAAAGTCAGGGCATTGATCAGCAACATAACTTGTTCAACGCAAATGACACCTCCATCTTGGAAAATATGTTTTAGGCATCTCGGACTTAAGGCGCCGCCCCGAAGCAATTACTCAAACCGAAAGGCAACAACTCTAGGGGTTGATTCCCCATTCTTTTCAGCCATCGTTCTTTTCAAACACCTGCCATTTCCCCAGAGGTTTTTTGGTGGTTTTCTAGAAAGAAGGATCCCTGGAAAGAATGGGGAAGTTACGCCTCGAACAACGCAAAAAAAAAAACGCCGGCTGTGCTTGGGTCCGCAGTTCTGCCCTGCACCTTCAAAGGCGTCAAGTTCGCTGCAGCGCAACTGATGCTTGGGCACAATGCTGAGCATTACTTCGCAGGTTTTGATACACCATGAAACACAACAAACAAACAGACGGACAGACAGACAGACAGACAAACAGACAGACAGACAGACAAACAGACAGACAAACAACAAACAAACAAACAAACAAACAAACAAGTAAACAAACAAACACGTATTCCACTTCTAGCTTCACTCCACACACAATGAGAGTGTGGTTTGTTCAAGGGGCACCACCTTTTTGTTGGTCTTAATTAAGGAGACAATCCATCAGGATAACTTATGATTTTAGGGACTCCAACCTAAAAAACGACTGCCACAACTCTCATTTGAATCCATTTTGGCTAGTTTTAAGGGAAAAAACAACCCAGGGCCCCTTTAAACTAAAGACAGCCCACCCGCCTTCACCTCCCCCACACCCCAAACCTCCCTTCCGCCCCTTGGCCTTCCGTGGCACGGGTTTGGGCGCTTTCCCCGCCGGGCGCCACGGCGGCTGCGGGCGCTGCTTGGGCTTCATGGCCATGACGATGGAGCCCTTCAGCGACGGCATCCGCGGCCCCTGCGGCAAGGGCGCGCAAGGCGCGAGGTGTGGCGTGGGTTTTCGTGTTTTTCTGTTTGGGTTTGGAGGTGTTCCCGAAAAAGGGCACTGGAAGGAACAACAAACCAGGTGGTGTCTTCCTTCTTCTTTTTGAGGGCTCCCCCCTTAGGCTGGTCAGAGAATTTAAAAGGACACCGCCGTTTTGGATGTATTTCGAAATAGACACGGGTGCCGACACCTCCCTTGGAAAGGCTGCAGAAAGGTTCCTTCGTTCCCAGAGGCCCGGAAGCTGCGGCTTGACAGGGGCAGCTTCCATGCTCTGGGAAAAACATCGCTTGGGAAAGGAGCAATCACCGCCTTTGGCTTGCTTGTTGGGTTGGGACATTAATTTGCAATGGAAGCACATACGCGGAGGCTAGGCGGATGTCTTTCCCAAAAGGAAGTTGGCTATGTGGAACACAGATTGTGAGAACTGGCTACGAGCAGGCTATGAGACGTGTTTGTGTGGAGCAGTGCTTGCAATCGGCACGCGCACACAGCAGAAGAAGCCATGTGATATCCTGCTGCCAACTTTTTGGCCGTGTGTTTCATGCAATGAGAACAGCTCAAAGCTCACTATACGGCATGAATGGTTTTAACATGTGCATCTGCAATTTTTGCAATAATTCCGAAACCCGGATCCGCAAGTAAAGGATCTTTGTCATGGCTTTCGCTTGCTTTCCCCGCGAATCGGTGTGCTCGCCGTAAAATAGGCAGAATACATCCTCACAACCGCGGGGCAGCCAAGCTCGGTGCTCGCGATGCTTTTGGGGCTTTTGGGATCCCATGGGGATCCCATGGCTGCGGATCCCCGAACGCTCCGATTCCATGATTCTTTTTTGGGCCCGATTTCGCCGGGTCGTTTGAGACCCTCACACACCCCAACAGAGGGGCGTCGGTGTTCAATCAAAGGTCTGGGTCTTCCATTGGAAGCCCCAGGAGCGGGGTTCACAAACCAGGCTGGACGCAAGCTATGCGGCCAACAAATCCATGGTTAGAGCTAGGCCCAGATATAGAATGTATATTTTATTGTTTGCTTCACATGGAGTCACTGGTAAAATGTAGAAAGTATCCTAAGTCTAGCCCAGAATCGCCATGTGTTGCAAAAAACATGGCTCTCCCTGCCTCATTTTGACGAAGCGTAGGTGCGGCCGTCGGCCCCGTTTTACTTCTCGGCAACCTGGGGGCGATTGAACGCAAGCTGAACAAGTAAAGGTCTAGTCAGTTGTTTGACCTTGAACTCAAATGCCCAGTGGCCATGGGAAAAACAGACCATCCTGTTTTGGTTGGTTGAGTTTAACTATTGAAGGGGAACCCGGCCCCCCAAAAAAACTGGGCAACAGAGTTAAACATTTTTCAGAGTACGTAGTACCAGTACTGGGGCATCCACAAACATGGAACCTGACGTTTCGGGGGGCTGGACGAACATGTTCCAGCAAAAATGGACCCCCTGGTGAGTTACATGATAGTGGACAGGAGGGTAGTTCCATGATTCCCCCAAGGCTCACAAGTTTGGATTTGGAGTAGAGTATGAAACAACCATTGTTTGGGCTTACCCCGCTCTCCAAGACTGAGCGAAACTGAAAGCCAACTGTTTGGTTTCCGCTGGGTTTCCTTTTGCAACCCACCAAAACGCAAGAGTCCCAAAGGCGCACCATGAATTTGCTCTTGGTTTCCTTAAAAACCTCGCGACAAATCCAAGCCTACAGTCTGAGACCCTGAGTCATGAGCTACACTACCCAGACGCTCCGATCGGCTTCGGCCAATGGAAGACCCAGACCCTCCATTGGACACCCCAGAGGGGCGTTTTTGGGGTCTCAAAACCTGGCTTTGACAGCTTTGCGGGGGCTTGGGGTCTCAAAACCTGGCTGTCAGGCCCAAAATGGCTGTTTGAAGGCCCAAAATGCATCGAATTGGAGCGTCTGGGTAATGAGCAAGGACCAAAACGAGGAAGCCAAAGGTCGGATCGATCCCGTCGGTTCGCCTTGAGAAAAAGGCAAAAATCACCATTTACTCCACAGATCCGAAAAAAGAAGAAAAAAAAACAACGCCGATCCATGGAGGAAGCTCCTTTTGGGAAATGGAACCCGTTTTGGGACTTCCGTTGATATTCTGGGGAGCAGCCCTGCGAACTTTTGGTCCGGGAGCTTTCCAAGCCTGTGAGTGGACGGGCCAAACCAAGCCTCACCATGGTCCAACTTTCAAGGGTGACGAACAAGTCGGAGTAACACGGAACTCAAGAAGTGAGCGGGTCAACACGGGGTCAACACGGGGTAAACCAAAAAAATCGGATCCCCAAGGAGGCTCCAAACGCCCCGCGAGCAACTTTTTCGCTTCGAGGCGCTGCAGGCCCACGGAGCCCCGCGGCAGCATGCCGCGCCTAGCGAGCGACTGGACCCCTGACCCTATGCCTGACCCGGAATCCCGGATTTCTGGGACACATGGGACACCATAAACAGATTAGGGACACCCCGGATCTTGGTCCCTAAATCTGTTTAGAGGGGTGTTAGAAGGATTAATCTGTTTAGTAATATGGGGGTGTCCCTAAAAGAAGAGTGGGAATCATGACTTGAGGGGAACACTAATGATGCAAATGCCCATACTGTGGATGGACGATTTCCTGCACCACCTAAAAAAATAAAACCATGAAACGATGATTCCCCTCTAAATACCAACAAACAATGGTTTCCCATGGATTTAAGAGTGGTGCAGGATGTCGTCCATCCACAGTATCATAGGTGTCCTTTTGGCCTTTTGGTAAAAACAAGGATGGCCCTGGTGTATGGAACCAAGGCCGTCTAAACCAGTGGTCCTCAGATCCCTACCCAGAACCATGCAAGGAATTAAAAAGGCGGCTCCACCTATTTATGGTTGAGATTATCCCTTACTAACCTTCATCTACCCGGGTTTTGACCGTGGCTCATATGGACCAATACAATCAGCCTTTGACTCAAAAAAGACAAGCCATGGGTGTATACATTCATCCTACCAATTAGCGCTTTGGCTTGGTGGTTTGGAGTTTGGGGGCTACCTTCCCCATTTGGCTTCACACAAAAAACGAGTTCTTTTCCCACCAATCCAAGGCTATCAAGGAGTACCTGGATTCAACCTGCCGAAGGCTTCACGAAAACATACCCAAACCGTTTCCTAGGCCAACGGGCGAAACTCTTCAAGGGCTTGGCCCCAAGAGGCCCAAGGCCCAACACGATAGATCTACGACAGTCCATGGGTCTTTTGGTGAGTACTCAGTTGCCCAGTGTGGACCCAGCAATCAAAAGAGATGGCTGTGGGTCAAAACCCTGTATCCCTGGTGAACATCAAAATAGGTGGCAAATGGACGTTCATCCACCCCAAAACGGAGCCATTATGCCCCATGGCCAGATCACCAACGAAGCTAGAAAGCCAAGAGGTGAGAAGGTGGGCTTGAGGCTTCATCTGAGCGCAACCCCTGGACAAGCCAAGTGCAAGAGCCAAGCCGATGGATTCCCAGGCACGACATCCATGGCACGCGGGGCCCAACCCCGCCAAAATCTTAGTCAAAGGAGAGGGCGCCTACCTGGAACTTTCAGCGATGTTTTGCCGGGCCCAGTTGACATGTTGCTTCCCCGCCGGAGCTGGTTCTTTGTTCGAATGCTTTCAGCTGTGCAGGCCGGGTTTTGTGGATGCGGATGGAAACGCGGCTGAAGCCTTGGTAGACACACAGCATAGCTCTCATGTCTGATCCAAAAAATCCCAGGCATCATGGCGTTAGGCCTGCGGACAAGTGTTGTGCGAGCGCCCCATAAGATTCCGTCGCGAGAAAACGATAGGAGACCATCCAAGAAGAATTTTGCGGCCCCCCGGATCTGCCTTAAACCAATTGGGGACGGCCCACGTAGCATTGCAACGAATACAAGCAAACCAACTGTGCGACGCCAAACCTGATTCCCGTGCGCTTTCTCTTTTTTGCCGGGAGAACAACAGGCAACTCCCACCCCGCAGTGCGATCTGTGACCTGAGCGCCTTTTGGGTAGGGCCTGGAACTTCCAAAGCATTCCCCATGTCTTTTGGGTGGCTCATCTTTCTCAGGATCTGGGCCACCCTAAAAAGCCAGGCGTTTGGCTTTCCTCTTGCCCTTGGAAACCACAGGCGGGGTACCTGTCGAGCCATATTTCGTTCGCCGAAGCCGAAGCCACGCCTTCGACTGGCTGAACCCCTCGCTCGGGCGAATTTTTTAGGTCACATCCCTCGCTGGACAACTCCGCCAGTGCTATTCGAACCGCAGGGCGACTCTCAAAGCACGGGTCGACTGAGCCAATGAGTGTTTCCTGTTTTGAGGGCCTATTCTTGTTTTTTGTCTTGAAGGACAACCAAAGGAAAACTAGCAAAAACACACTGAGGGCCATTTTTGTTGCCAATTCTGAAGGACAACCAAAAGGAAAACTAACAACACCACCCAAATTGTTCTTGCAACCCAGCTGATCACTGGGTGGCTCATGTTCTGACATAAATTTCTGGAGGTCCCTTGGAGCTCCGAACTGTTCTCAAAAATGCCAGTTAGGCGCTGGCGAGGCGCACGCCGAGCATGCCTTTGGCATGGCAAGCAGCCTCTTAGTCTGCTGGCGATAAAACAACAAGTCTAAGCACTTGGCCATGGGTCAAAATCCAAATCGTACCCCCAGTGAGCATCCCAATCCCCACTAAAATAGGTTCTAAACTGGGTGGTGAATTCACCTACCCCAAAATGGGATGCCATTCGTTTTGACCCACAGCCACTTTGGAATGTCAGGATTGGCAAGGGGTGAGAGAAGTGCATCGGTGCCTTTTGGGGTGACTCTTTCTCTTTCCGTGCTTAGCCTCACTTCCCGAGTGGGGATTGGTCAGAAAATGTCCAGAAACCGAAACGGTTTACCCAAGAAGCGAACAACGTCCAGATGGGTGTCTTTTTGGGGAAGAACCCGTTTGAGGCCGTTTGAAGGGAACTCAGGAAGTGAGCAACTTAAGGCCAAACAGCATCGTTTGCACTCTCGGCCCCTGCCCAAGCAGAGCTAGGCTCAAAGGTCTGACCTCCGCTCTCCATGGGGTTGGTCGAACTCTAGAAGACGGTTGTGGATTTCACCAGTTCTTTCCCCTTTCGGTTTCTGTTGGTTCGGTGATTCGGTGGTTCCACCCAAACCGTTTCTATATAGAACTCCTTCAAAAAGAGGAAGCTAAGGACCTTCAAAACGAGTGAAAAAGAATTCGGACCCGCAACGAAGCGGCTTTGAAGTGGCCTCTTTGAAGCGAGCAAACAACTACACAAACAAACGCACAAACAAACAGGCAGGAACACAAACAAAAAAGCAATCAAACAAGCAGGATAACAAACAAGCAAGCAAGCTGGATAACAAACAAGCAAGCAATCAAAGCAGGCAAGCAAGCAAGCAAGCAAGCAAGCAAGAAAGCAAGCAAGCAAGCAAGCAATCAAAGCAGGCAAGCAAGCAAGCAAGCAAGCAAGCAAGCAAGCAAGCAAGCAAGCAAGCAAGCAAGCAAGCAAGCAAGCAAGCAAAGAAAGCAAAGCAAGCAAGAAAGAAAGCAAGCAAGCAATCAAAGCAGGCAAGCAAGCAAGCAAGCAAACAAGCAAGCAAGCAATCAAAGCAAGCAAGCAAGCAAGCAAGCAAGCAAGCAAGCAAGCAAGAAAGCAAGCAAGCAAGCAAGCAAGCAAGCAAGCAAGCAAGCAAGAAAGCAAGCAAGCAAGCAAGAAAGCAAGCAAGCAAGCAAGCAAGCAAGCAAGCAAGCAAGCCGGCAAGCAAGCAATCAAAGCAAGCAAGCAAGCAAGCAATCAAAGCAGGCAAGCAAGCAAGCAAGCAAGCAAGCAATCAAAGCAAGCAAGCAAGCAAGCAAGCAAGCAAGAAAGCAAGCAAGCAAGCAAGCAAGCAATCAAAGCAGGCAAGCAAGCAAGCAAGCAAGCAAGCAAGCAAGCAAGCAAGCCGGCAAGCAAGCAAGCAAGCAAGCAAGCAAGCAAGCAAGCAAGCAAGCAAGCAAGCAAGCAAGCAAGCAAGCAAGCAAGCAAGCAAGCAAGCAAAGCAAGCAAGCAAGCAAGCAAGCAAGCAAGCAAGCAAGCAAGCAAGCAAGCAAGCAAGCAAGAAAGCAAGCAAGCAAGCAAGCAAGCAAGCAAGCAAGAAAGCAAGCAAGCAAGCAAGCAAGCAAGCAAGCAAGCAAGCAAGCAAGCAAGCACACACCCAAACAGAAAGGATTTGAAGGCAGCTGAAGCCCAGTCAAGTTGGAGGTTTCCATGAGGGTGACCCCGCGCGGCAGAATCCGCCTTACGTCCCGAAAGGAACCATTGTGGATGAACATGATTTTGCATTAGGTCTGCTTAATATGGGGATGTCTTTTCTCGGGTACGCCTTTTTGGTGGCTTTAAAGGAAAACCACAATTTGGGGCCCCCTACAAGGAGAGAAGTCGAGCACGCTATGTTTACGCTGTTCAATCTGGCTATCTTGTGCGTATCGCAGCCCTAGCTCTTTGCACTTTCATCCGTTGGGAGAATGTTTAAACAACCCCCTGGGATCCCTGGGCCCTTTGAGGGTTTAAGGGAGACCAACAGGTGGTGTGTAACTTAATGGGTTGATTGTAAACCTCTGCAACTTTTAGGGAGGCTCCGGTATTTTCTTTGTCTTCTCAGACTGTCGGTTGCCGACTCGCAAGATCGTTTGGTGACAAAGTTGTTCCGACTCCGAGAGCGGAAGGAATCATGTTGGCTGGGGCAACGCTCGATCCAATGTCACGCGGGATACCAAAACTGTATCCCAACTTGTGGAGAAACCCCACGCATACGGCTTACCAACTGTGAGCTATATAGTCTGAAGCCAGGGATACGATACATGCCCGGCAAATGACAGCAACTCGAACGGCAGGACCTGTCTTCCAGGAGCCCCGGCTCTGGGAATTCCTCGAAGATGTAAAACTCAACCTGGCGGCGAGATGTGAGCGAGGTGACGTGGAGACGAAAAGGAAACTGACGAAATGACGCAAAAAACACACACACACACACACACACACACACACACACACACACACACACACACACACACACACACACACACACACACACACACACACACACACACACACACACACACACACACACACACACACACACCACACACACACACACACACACACACACACACACACACACACACACACACACACACACACACACACACACACAATCACACACACACAACCACACACACAACACACACACACAATCACACACACACACACACACACACACACACACACACACACACACACACACACACACACACACACACACACACACACACACACACACACACACACACACACACACACACACACACACACACACACACACACACACACACACACACACACACACACACACTCACACACACCACACACACACACACACACACAACACACACACACACACACACACACACACACACACACACACACACACACACACACACACACACACACACACACATACACACATACACACATACACACATACACACATACACACATACACACATACACACATACACACATACACACATACACACATACACACATACACACATACACACATACACACATACACACATACACACATACACATACACACATACACACATACACACATACACACATACACACATACACACATACACACATACACACATACACACATACACACACACACAGACACACACACACAATCACACACACACAATCACACACACAATCACACACACACAATCACACACACACACACAATCACACACACACACATCAACACAACACACACACAACACAATCACACACACACAATCACACACACACACAATCACACACACACAATCACACACACACACAATCACACACACACAATCACACACACACACACTCACAATCACACACACTCACACACACACACAAACAATGGCAACCATGCGTGACGCAAACAAACACTTTGCTACAATGCCGCTGTCTGTGCCCACATTATGGATAGCTTTCACATGGGTCTTTCGGGGACCCCCCAAAATGCTGTTTTGCCCTTTGAATTCCCTCTCAAACCACCAAAAAGGGTACCGCCAAAAACACACACACACACACCCATGAAAAGTGCTCAAACTCTTTTTGCAAGACATCCCGCTAAGGGAACCGTCAACCAAACCATTTGGGTACACGTCTTCTTGTCGTCCAACCACACAAGGGGCTACCCTCAAAAGACGACATATCCATCCCTTCTTGTGCATGGTGAATTCTCCTTTGGCCGCCTGCTATTCCGAATTCTGCCTGCAGAACACCTACAGCCCTCATCTGAGTGGCCAGGAGGGTTCCTTTCGGCCAAAGTGCTTGGGACAAAAACTCAATGGGTCTCTGGGTTGGGTTGTTTCCTTTAGGCTAAACAAGCAAGACCCTGAAAAACAACAGGCGCACCGGGACACCAGCGCACCCCCAACAATTGCATATTTTGGACCGTACTTGGGATTTGGGAAGAACAGTTGTTGGGGGGGTGGTGCTGGCATATCTTTTTCAAAAAGACCGGTTGAGCTTTTCCACACAGAGCATGTCTTTGGGCCAGGAGCCTAACCAAAAACACAAAAGACTGCTAACCAAGGACAGGTCTCTAGGATGCACCTAAACCGACACCATGCAGAAACCTGGTGAAAACGTGGTAAAAGCAATTCGGCCAACATGTATCCTTCGAGGAAAAAACACTGAGGCCGGACAACAAGCATGCCAACAAATCACAAGCACGTCTTCAGGGGACCCATCCGGCCCGTGTTCAAGTTCTGCTTCTGTGTCTGCCAAACCCTGATGAAAATTGCAGCGGGTCGAGAATTCCAAAACAAACACTGTGGCCCAAAATGAGTCAATAAACAACAAGTGGTCCAAAGTCCCGGGAAAAAACTTGAGTGGTTGAACCAAAATCTCAAGACAACTGCAGCCGGGCCTTGTTCTCCTGGCCTGCTCTGATTTGTCCTCGCAGCCTGGCCCCAAGGCGGTGAGGTCGGGACCCATTGGCCCTTTATAGCGGGGCCAAGCCCCTAAATCCAACGCGCATCTCGCCAAAGCTCCAAAAAGAGGTGCGCAAGCTTGCGCTTTCGTGCCGCTCAACATGACACGGCTTTGGTTTTGCCTTTCTTTGAGACGGGGAGGGGGAAGTTGGACAAGCCGAAGGGTGCCAAGGTTCAAGTTGATTGGCGCTGACAGTGGTTGCTTCAAAACTAGAAAACCAACATTCAAAATGGTCAATTCCGTGAACTGTTTGCTCGAGATCTTGGCACATGACGGGCGCTGGCGGCGCCAAACACCTTCCAGAAACCCCTGTCTCAAGAATTCGGGCACCCCAACATGGGTGATTTCTGTTTAAACCACACCCCCAAAAGGTACCCTCCACAAAAGGCTTTTGTGAGCTCGAGAATTTGTCCAGATCCAAAAGTCACAGGGACCCCTCACCACATCACCCCTCGAAAGGTCATGTCTCAAGCGCACCAAAAACGGACATCTAAGTGCTCCCGGCCCCGGATCTGGGTGTCAAAATAGGCCCCCCCAAACAACGAAAGGTTCCCCTGCAGTTTCACAGGAGACTTTCATCCTTCATTCTGGGCATGTGCCAATAACATCCGGAATTCTCTTCTGCCCCCCAACAACGGCTTCCCCCCCGAAACGCCCAAAAACCACAGGGTGTTCCCTTTGGTCCAACTTTCAACATGGTTCAACCCACCCACCGCCGACTTGAAAAAAACCCTTCGCCTGCGCCGCGGCAGGCCGCCGGCGCTCAGGAACCTTGGAACTTTGACTCAGAGGCCAAGCCAAACGACTCCCAGGGATTGGAGAAGCAACGTATGTAAGGGACAGGGGTCCTGTTTGCAAGCATCACTCCCACTCACCCCACCCCCCCAAAAAAATAATAAACAAATAAATAAACAAGTAAATAAATAAAGGAAAACGGGAAGAACGCGATTTCTGTACGCTTGGCGACTAAACGCAAGCAATGATTTAAGCTGGCTTCGACACAAAATATGGGGACTCGTGCAAATGACACGTGGTAGGAGGCTGGTTGCTTGTGTGGGGCCAGCTTCAAAACAAGGATCACGCAACATGACATGGTTGCTCGTCAATGGCCTGATGCTTGGCCGGAGGCAGGCACGCTTAAAGTCTCAAGTCAACCGCATCCATCCGTCCTTGTGCTGCTAAGATGCACAAGCGCAAGTAAACCGGTCAAACAAGAAAGCCGTGCGCTACATATCTCTATTGCCGTGGCAACATTGGGATGATCCTGGGATCCATCTGCTCCGAAGGGATGTGAGTGCGGGCAGAGCGCATTCTCCGAAAAGGCGTCAAGGCAAGACTTTGCTGCGAACTTCCAACGTCTCCTGGACCCAAATGCCAAAATATTGACCCTGGATTACTAAACCCCCGCTTATTAATATGGGGGTGTTACCCTCCAAGAGTGATACATTCACTAAAATCAGGGATTGGCCAAATAAGGAAAGCCTATAACATCCGTCATGCCAAACCAAGTAATCTGACTGCTAAACGCGTTGGAGGTCGTGAGAAACCAAAGGCAGCCCCAGGTCTTAGGTGCTTAGTGGGGTGCAAGCTCCCATGTCTCTGTGCCGCATGCCTGCTTAAGAATCTTACTGGTTGAGCCAAGGTCCAAGCTATGTTGCTTCCAACCAAACGAAGGCGACTAATCAAAGCTCGAAAGTTCCAAAGTCTGCTTTCAGACCAAGTCAAAGAAAAGGGGGAAACCCGAATCCAGAATTCCAGCCCCCATTTCGAGCAGACACTGGTTTGACAGCGGAATTATCAAAGGAAACCTCACGCGTCCTAGCTCCCAAAGGCAAACATCAATGAGCAGGGAAACCGGACACCTCCATTGATAGATTCTCTTTGACACCAACTGAGTCACTTCCTGAGTGGACTTGCCAACATTCAGATTCCCAGCGGCCGTGAGAAACAAGCTTTGGCCTCTTTTTGTTTGGTTGGTTGGCTTTAAAGGGACACCCTTCACAAAAAAAAAAAAAAAAACACAAACAAACAAAAAGGGCACCACTGGGCAACTGGGAACAAAATCCACGCCTTTTGTTTGCCATCAACATGGACTTCCCAAAAAAATGATTGAAGCCCATGAACTCAGGGAGTGAGACAAGAAATACTCTTAAGCAAACGAAGCCCCCCCCCCAAATGTGGTTTCCTTTGGATTTGTCCAACCCCAATATCAGCTTCCCTCAGATTGGTGGTTGGCTTGGTCAGGTGGTGGTGTCTCATTTCCAGGGCTTCAAATCCAAATTCAAACCACCGATCCATACCACCGACCTGACGGGTGACCTAAAAAAAAGTTGGCGCCCTCACAATCCAAGCCGAGAAAGGCCAAACGCCAACCCCCCAAATTGTGGCTTTCCTTTGGTCGCCCTTGAAAAAGGCGACCCTCAAAACCCAAACCAACGGGAAAACCCAGCAAAACGCCCCAGAAACCCCTCCCCACCCCTCGTCGCGAGGCGCTCAGAGCTGGGGCCGAGGCTTCAAAACTGCTGTTAGCCTTCGGCTGGCGAGTCTTGAAGCTGCTGCGGCATACCGCACCTCCAGCTTTGGCGCAAAGACTGACCCACCACAGCACACACACACACACAGGAACATGCAGACCAAACACACTAATATGTATCAATATGTATGTATATGCTTTTGTCATGTGTGTGTATCTGCACATTCTATAACGATTCCAAAGCCTGAAATACGGTCCCCAAGGATCTGTCCCATGGTGAGCTCGTTTTACCCCCGAGTCGGTGAGCTCGCCAGAAATTCTGCAGATGTATGTACTTTATACATATGTTTGTTTCAACCATAGTTGCCCTGTTTCACACCGATGCACCCTTTTGCTTATGAACAAGCATGCTGGCAGGGGAGCGATTCGGCAATGAATGGGCGACCAGCGCCAACGAGCGCGGAATCCTCGGAGAATCCTTGCTCAATCCTTCCTATTCCAAACCAAGGGCTATGAGGGGTCACCGGATTCCCCAAGGTTGATCACTTCACTGGTGGTTTCCATGGAAAAAAGGCCACTCTTGAAGGTTCCAAAAAGGGGTATGGAGGAAACCCAGGCTAAACAAGATCTAGTACACAATTCCACCACCTGCCAAAACGACAACCTAATCAAACAAAAAATCTGCTCAGCAGTGAACCCGCTGTGAAGTATGCAGAACGATACCTTGCGCTCAAAACCACACTGAGGTGACCTGGCTGTGTCTTGTCACTATTTGCCCCCCCCAGGTAAGCATGCAGCATGTAGCACTCAAGACCTGGCCAGCAAAAGCCTACTTTCAATGTGGAAAGCACCCTTTTGGATGGCCTTTAACTGGGAAACCTGGGAGAGGAGCCCCAGATTTGACATCCCAAGGACAACGCAAACAAAGCGGGGTGCCTGCTGCAATCTGCTGTCTGGTTACGGGTGAAAGTAACCTCCCAAATGCAAAAACATGTCGTGGTTCCTCTTTTTTTCCGGCTGCAAAACAAATGGGGCAAAAACTAGCCTAAGAGGTGTGCAATCACTCCCACCAAACAACCCGCGAGGGCTAGAATCTTGTGCCTATCACGTCCTTGCGAATCAACCAACCTGAAGCAGGGCATGTTGCATAACTTGCTTTTAACGCTTGTCCCTCAAGTTTAAAGTCCCTACCGTCCCACCAACTAACATGGAAGTGCAAAAAGGCCCTTTCCAAGAGGAAAGTAGTGTCTCTACAGGGATCTGTGCACTTCCATGTTAGCTGGTGGGAGGGTAGGTCTCTTTCCCAGTTTGGCCCTCAAGACTCTCGTCCTGTGACTGGAAAACAAACGTGCGCATGTTTTGGGGCAAACCATGTTAGTATGAAACCCACCAGACACAGGCAGGGATCTTAAGGGCATAGTCCACTCAACAACTTTTGCGTGTGCCTGAATACGGGAAGCCCAAACATTGGGTTATTCCTTTTGGTTTCCCTTTGCACCTACCTAAAACGGGACAAACACCTGCGCGCACTCACGCGCACCCATATGCAGCCGATGATACTCCCGGGTCCCACCTCCACGTAGAGTCGCTTCTGGCTATCCAGCACTCCCATGCTGCACTCGCTCACGGCTGAAGCCTCCACAAATCCAGAGCAAACTCATCCACAATGTGAAGCTTCAGCCCCAAATATCATCCGGTCCATTTTCAGCTCCTCTACTTGAGTGAGTTTTTTCAGGGCACCATTGTCTTTGTGGCTTTAAAGGAAAACCCAAAGGAACACCTGGCATTTTAGGGTCCCATGAAAACAATCACACCCAGCTATCATCCAGTCAATGTTCAGCTTCCCTCTAATTGATTCGATGGGGGGTGGCTTCTCATTTGCCGTCTAGGACCAGGGGTTCAAACCCCCAAAGCACTGATTCAAACCACCAATTCAGGCTACCTGACATTTGCATGAGTCAATCGGCTTGACTTTTTCAGTTCAACTCATTCCCGAAAGGTCACGCACCCATTAGAACACGAAGCGTTCAACAAATCTAGGCATTCGAACATGACAAGCTGATGCCCTGCTACGCGTCCGACCTTTCTGGGCAGTTGCAACAAACTCTGGGCAACTGAAGCTTGAAGCTGAGCACTTCGCAGAGTGACATGCAAAAACACAAACACAAACACCCTCTCTCCAAAGCTTTCCCGGCTTACCCTCCCATCCACAGACATGGCTGTGGGTCAAAAATAGGTACCCAAAATGGAACCCTGGTAAATGGAAACATGGAATAAAACCTGCGGTCCCCTGATGGTTTAATTTTTGACCGACACCCACATGGAACCTCACAAAGTCCTGGAAGCCCATCTTCCTTTCAACGGGAGGTCGGTTCCGCGTTCACGCCAGTGGCGCTTTTGGCTTCGCGAGAACTCCCATCCAAGTCCCAAAGTCCAAGTCGTCCCCGGCCACGTCTTTGGCGGTGCAGTTCTCCAACTCCACGGAGCGGCCGTCCTGGCCGTGAAAGAGGAAGTCTTCAGGGGCTCCATGCAATAGAAACACCTGAGCATTGCAACTTGTCAATGGGAAGCCCCTTTCTCCGCCGACATTGTGGAGGCGTGTCGGATACTTAAGAGAGGATAGAGGAGAACCACGCCCCTAGCCCCCCCCGGAAACGACAATTACGTAGGAAATGAAGGGGAAACGAAGGGAAACGAAGAGGAAACGAGGAGGAAGCAAAGGGGAAATGAAGGGGACATGTGCGGAAATGCAGAGCTGTGCAGGGAAGTGAAAGGGGGCATGACAAGGACATGAAGGGATTGAAGGGAAGTGGCCAGGAAATTTAGGGGAAGCGCCCGGAAATGAAGGGACATAAAGGGGAAATGTGCGGGAAATGCAGGGGGAAAGGACGGTGACATGCAGGGAAATGCAAGGACATGCAGGGGCAGGAAGCGGAAATGACAGGAAATCAAGGGGAAATGAAAGGGACACGGGGGGAATGAAAGCGAAATGAAGGGGAAAGGAACAAGCAATGAAGGGAGATGTAGGGACATGATTGGAAATGCAGCGGACATGAATGGGAAATGAAGCAGACATAAAGGGGAAATGAAGGGGAAAGGAACAAGACATGCAGGGGAACTACAGGGGAAACGCAGGGACATGAAAGACAGCGCAAGGGAAATAAACTGAAACGAAGGGAGATGTAGGGAAATGACTGGAAATGAAGGGGGCATGAGTGGGAAATGTAAGGTTTTTCGCGTTGCATCGAATTAAACCACATGCTCCACCGCTTGCGCGGGTCCCCGTCAATTCCTTTGAGTTTCACTCTTGCGAGCATAATTCCCAGGCGGGATGCTTAACGCGTTAGCTATAATACTACATGGATCGAAGCACACAACATCTAGTATCCATCGTTTACGGCTAGCCGTGACCTGAAATATCTCCTCTTGGTCCTTCTCTTCCATGTCTGAGTCGATGATAAAGTCGAACAGAGACCGAGCGGCACCCGGCTGTGTCCCCTTTTTCTTGAAAAAAGATGTCACGTTTTGGCACGCCTGAGAAGTATCAAGACATCTACGGGAGAGAGCCGTGTGACTACTCTGAATCCGGAACACATTCGTACAATGTGTTCCGGATTCACAGTAGTCACACGGCTCTCTCCCGTAGAAGTCTTGATACTTCTCAGGCGTGCCAAACGATGATAAGTTAACAACATATTGATTCTTATAGTCACTACCGTCAAGCATCCCTCATGTTATTGCGTGTCCTCAATCCTTTTCAAAGATAGCAACTATTGAAGGAACTGAGTGGGCCATGACGAGGAAATGATAGGGACATGACGGGAAATGCAAAGGAAATGAAGGGGGCATCCAGGGGAAACGCATGCGATCTGAAGGGGTAATACAGCGACAATACAGAGGTAATGAAGGGGAAGTGCACGGAAGGGGCTGGGGATGGGGAGGATGGGGAGCAGAGGGAGGGAGAAAGGACGACAGAACACATGGGGCAGGAGACAAGAGAAAGGGGAAGAAGGAGAAAAGGGAGAGGACAATGTCGGCGGACTGAGCCGGAGGCTATAAGGTTTTGGTGTTGAAAAAGCAACATGCGTCAAATGGTTGCAAAATGTATCTTTTAAGGAGCCCTGTTCTTCCAGATGCTTTGAGAAAAACAAAAGGACATGTCCAGTAGTGATAGGTTCCCTTTAAAACCAAGAGGGAAACATAACACATATTCTTGGGCACATGGACGAATTAATGCCCAACTCATTTTCAGAAAGCCGGCAAACACCTCCAAGCGCCTTTATTTTGAACGGTTCTTAAACCCTCCAGAATGCCATGCAGTCCAGTGATGGATTCCCGTGAACATGGGAACATAACACAAATTCATTTCAGCAAATGGACGTATATGGGGTTCCCTGCCGTTGCGTCCAAGGGGTCTGCGTGCATTTCAAGGCCATGCTTGGAGCACCCTAGCTTCCGACAGGTTTCGGCTATTGGACATCCGGACCCTAGCTTCAAAGACGCTTTTCCTTTATGGGACGCCCCCTTCATGAGTGGGTTCCAACCTGTCCTTTTAGATCAACCAACAAGGGTCCCTTCGCCTCAACACTACACTTTCGCCCATATTTCCCATGGGGAAACTTCCGAAAGGCCCTCTTGGGTGTAATGCTGACAGGGCAATTTCTTCCGACTTAAATGAACACGTATGCAGGGCTTGTCAGTCCTATACGCAAGAAGGAACAACATGCGTGGCTATGACATTGCCATGTTAAGAAAAAGAAACTCATGGTTGGATCTTCTGGAAAGCGCTGGAACATGGTGCTTGAACTTCCGATGGAAGCCGGTACACGATGAACAACTAGGAACATGCTGTTCCGCTTTTGTCAGCTCACCGGTGCCGGTTTCAACCTGACAAGCGCGCAAGCACTTCTTTCCCGTCGCTCGCTTGCCGGGCGCTCCTTGAAGAACCCCTCCAAGCCGATGTTGGTCATGGCCTCAGTCTGCGCTCTGGGCGGTCCGCAACTCCAAAATCTGATTTTCACTCCGACCTACCTGCCCTTAAAAGCATTGAACTCCACCTCTGCCTGGCTTCCTTAAAGTTTTTCGCCTTTCAACATGTGCGACCGCAAAAGCAAAAATGCAAAAACTGGATGGGTTTTTCCTTAGCCCCCCCCCCCCTTAAGCACCCTGACTGGATTTTCCCAAACAAAAAACGAGAGGACGCGCTTACCCAACTTCACCCCACCACCAACCCTCAATTTTAAAATCTGGCCTTGACTCAATCCCAATTGCTCGCCGACCACTTGGCCCCATCCGGGCCATCCGAGCGCGAACCTCAATGCCAGCAAATCCCTGCGCAGAGTCGGCTGGGAGGTGGTTTCCTTTTGGGGAGATAATACGCTTTTCCTTCTCCAAAAGAGGTCTGAACTTCCGCTAAAAGGGACACCCCCCTATGAATCAGCCAGATGTGTTCATCCGGGCCGAAAGAGACCCCCACAAAAGGCTCCCACAAGGCAACCCCAGTCGCTGTTTGTTTGTTGGGAGTCGGGGTGTTTGGGGGGCCCTTGACAACTACGCCCGGGAAAAGAAAAAAACTCGTGAGGGCCAGCGGTCCAGGGAATCTCTTCAAGGTTTCCAAACCACCAACAAGGGGTTTTGGCGTGGCAAATCTAAGGGTCGCCCGCCAAAAAAGCGTTGCCAAAGGCTACATTTCCCCTCAAGCATTGCGCCGCCCCACGGTGGCCTGGCCGACCAAAAAGGTTGAAGTTAGAATGTGTGTTGGCACCATCTACTCCCTGCTATCTGGAGAGCTGCCTGGTTTTCGACCACCTGCTCCCTTTTCTGGCGGATCCCCTTTCGCCCAATGTGGCTCTCGGAGCGGGGTGTCTGAAACAGGGGCCAGCCTCTTGGTGCTAAGTCAAGTGAAGCCATCGAGAAGCACGTGCAGTCATTACCAGCTTGGTGTGCACTCCTCGCTTTGCGCCGTGTATCTAGGCCTTTGTGACCAAATCCAAGTCAGATTTGTGGAAGGAAGTCTGGAACACCAGAACCTCGCAAAGGCCATTCCTCTGCACTTCTTTCTTCAGATCCAACCTTCCCCCAAACAAGACCCTTTTGCAAGAAACCAATGGCAGCAAATGGTCTGTGCCAAACTGCGTTGCGACTTCTCGCGCCCTGACCGAATCGTCACGTCGCTTTTTTCCGGTGGCGCGTCCAAAGATGGGGCTCCCTTCAAATCGGTGGTGCTCTCTTCATTTCCCTCTAAGGAAACACCATCCAAACACGGCTCCACATCCCTGAAACGCGCCCCTTTTTTTCCCCAACACCATGCCCCCCAACCCCCCAGCCCGCTCCCACCCCCCAAGCCCCACCCCCCAACCCCCCCCCCAACGCCCCCACCCCGCCTCCCCGAGAGCCGCCGCTTGGCGGCAGCGCTCCGCCGGCCTCAAGTCACCGCTTCGGGACCCGCGGAAACGTTTTTACCCCGGTGCGACAGATGTCCGGAACAGGGTTCCAGTTCTTGACTACGTCAGGGTAGACTTAAACCAAGGGGTGGTCCATTACCCCCAACAGCAGAATCCTGGTTTTAAGTCAAAATTGAAAGAGTCAAAAAGTGGAAGCCTGTTCCGGGGGCTCTGGCCCAAGAACCAGGTCCCAACCACTGCCTGGGTGCAATGGAAAATCAACTCAACAGGGCAAAACAAAAACCGAGGGCCCACCAGCTGGCGCCAGATTTCAAGCAATCAAGTTAAAGTCTAACGATTTCACCCAAGAGCAATCGAGAAGCATGGCCCTCTCACTGATTCAGTGTCAAGTCCGTGTCCCCACTAGACCCAAGGCTGCACAGGCAAAGAGTTGTTCGGGTGGAAAACAGTTTTGGGCCCGCCGAAATTTCAATTTTATGCTTTTTTTTTTAAGTTTGACTATTCCAAAAGCACTACCAGCTGTGGCCAAAAGCACCTGATCCACATGGAACCACTTGCAGGAGACTTGGATTTCGAAGGAAAGCAAGAAGCCCAAGTCTTGTAGCGAGCAACTCATTTCCCCAAGAAGGGATCCGTAATATTGATTCGGAGAATGACGAACCCGGCGGATGGACGAGGGCGCGTTTCCCCAAAGATGAAGAAGCTCGCTCCCAGCCTTTCTCCCCAAAGGCGCACCATGCTACGTTGCGCAATCTGTCCACACGTCTAACTGTTATCCCCACTTTTCAAGGGGGGAACATTGGAAATTCCACACATCTGTTGTCCCCACCCCTCAAGAAGGGAACATTGGAAATGTAGCTTGCAGTCTTGAAGGTGCACTTTCGCCCCATGGCCTACCCACATTTGGTACCCAGGGAACCAGATCTGAACATTTGGGCCCCTCCCACCACTCCCCGGAGAAAAAAAAATGCCAGCCGTGCATCCGAAATGGTCTCAGCCTTGCCATACGTCCTTGCGGAGCCAAGCTAAACTTTCACTGTGAATCAAGGTAACTTACATTGTTGGACGCCCCCATCATCGGCCATTCAGGGTCATCTGTTGCCACCCACCACATCTGCCCACATCTGCCCTCTGCTTCTTGGTTTGTCTGGGCCACCGAGCACCGAGTAAAGCCCGGTAAGCACCGCCAGCCTTCGAATGGAGTCTGGAGAAGACCACAGAGCTTTGGGACGGTGCCATTTTTTGCTGAAGGTGGCGGCCCATGGGGCCATCTTGGCAGCCCGAATTGGCGGCTGCCACATCCGTGCCTTCCCAAATCTGGAAGATCCGATAAGATGAACCCGTCCTAGCCGCCCAACCGAACTGGAACAGTCCCAGGTCTACTTCAGAAAAGCTTTGCCACAAAGAAAGGCATGCGAACAATCGATAGTGATCAAACATGCAGGGCAAAAGGTATATGGACTCTTGATTCCATGAACTTGTCAAATGAGCAATACCAATCCCAGCATCATTCAGCATGTCTCGCGGCTTCAGATCTTGGGGTTTCCACCGGACCTCGGATTGTGGGGCATTGCCACTTCGTTCCTACTTGAAGGCCTTCCCCCAAATCAACGCCTCACTTCAAGGACCCTATCTGGATGTGCGCATGGACATGCAGGCCATTCCATGCAGGCCTGCCAGTGCGCCCACATGAAAAAAGGAGCATCCTAGTTGTTGGCATCCCTTCGGTTTGGTTTCTTGTTACAAGTGACATCCACAGGAGCCCGTGCTGACACGAACGCAACTCAGTCTGCCTGAATGACAACTCACTGGCGACATCAGTCAGAGTTTCATGTCAACAAACACTTGCGACGTGACCCACATGTTCCTGCGGTCGGTAAGGCCGTTCTAGTCGGCTCGGGACATCGCGTTCGGGAGCCCTGCTCGTTCAGCCTTCCGCAAAGAACTTGAAACTCTCACTTGCCCAAAGGACCTGGAAATAAAAGGTTAACCTTTTTGGGACCTCTACTAAAAGTAGACCAAAATGGGAAAACCAAGAGATCAAAAGGTCGTCTGTGAACAACTGAGAACTGCCATGTTCGAGGTCAAAAATGGGGGAAACCCTCCAACATGCGCGGTTTCCCTTTTGGGAAACCCGCACCAACCCCAAAGAGGGTGAGAGAAAAACACTCAAAAAAGACCAGCACCTCTGGGGCCTCGCGCGCCTGGATTCCCCGGCCCATCCTCAACTTGGGAAAGGGTGAAGGACAACAAATACCTCTAAACTCTTGGAAACCAAGGACAACGAACACCAAGGACCATGGAAAAACCCACCTCTAAACTTCAATTTCCTGCCAGAAGCGGCTCCGATTCCCTTCGAGCAAGCGAAAAGGAGTAAAAAGAAGAAGAAGAAGCGCCTTCTTGCCATGCCCCTTAGCCAACAAACCAACATCTATGCCCATTCTTTCACAAATGGAGGCATGCCAATCCGGCAGTTGGCAACCAGTCGATTGCTCGCGAAGATCTATCCTGCCCTACGCTATTCGTGATGTCTGCTTGGATGTTGCCGGGCCGGTCCGAATCACGGCAAACCGGCTGGACAAATTTCAAGAAATGGCTGTGGCTCAAAAAACCGGTACCAAAATGGAACCCTGGTAAGTGGAAACATGGACCAAAACCTGTGTAACCCCTCCTGTTTAAATTTGAGCCACAGCCAAATCGAGCACTTCTTCTTGCGTCCGTGCTTTGTTGGATTCCTGGCCCCCTGAATCATGCTGCCGTGCCATACACGGGACACCAATTTGGGACAGGAAAGCCATTTGGAGGTTTTGTTTTTCTTTCACACAGCCACCAATCTCAACTGAGTGCAATTGAGCAGCTACATTTCAGGTTTCTGTCTCAGCCAACCAATCATCCTACGCCCTGCCTCGGAAAAAGGTCCAAATCAAACCAAAGTGATCAAATAGGGCTTTTGGGGACATGTGTGAGGGCTTGTGTATGGGGTGCACTTTCAAGCCCACATCATCTGGGTGCTGGGAAGTCGAGAAAACTTGATTTGTTCAAGTTGGCAGGGGAAAGTGAAGAGTTGTGGCTGAAGTACCATCCAGTTGGGCGCCGGTTTATTCCTTCCAGAGGAGCTCAGACGTGGCCTCAGTTGGCCTGTGGGGCCCTTGCAACGCACCCATGAAGCCAAAGCAAATATTTCTCGGGCGTCCATTGAACAACTGGTTGCCACCGTGAGGTGCACAGCCTTGGTTACCACGGGGATCAGGACACAGCGAGAAGCCATCCATCCGGTGCTGGCTTTTTGATCTTTCCCCGTTTATACATATGGCTGTGGCTCAAAATTAAAAGAAATCCTAGGGTTACGCGGTTTTAGTCTTTGGTTCCATTTAGCAAGGTGCCATTTTGGTACATTGATTTGAGCCACAGCCATATGTACAATTACAATACAATTGATTTGTTTATCTTTTCACCTGCGTTATTTCACCCGCGTTATGGCACACCCGACAGCTCTCACAGCTCGGCCACGGGCGCGATCATCTCCTGAGAAGAGAAACCACTGGCTGTGCCGCTCCCAGTCTTTCCAAGCATATGGGTGCCTCGTCGTTTTCTGGAGTTGGTCCTTGTCAGAATTGATGAACATTGGCTGTGGCCAGTTTTCATGGGTGAACCAGACTCCAAGATTGGTCAATCGGCTTCTGCCCCCGCATCCGTTTGGCTCCCCTCTGCCCTCATAGCCGAGGATTCCTCCAAATTGGCCTTCCTTCTGAACCAAGCCCGGAGACTACCCTGAAAGTCGTCCCGACAGGCTAGCGCATCAGCTAGCATCGCCTTTTCGCCGCTTCGGCGATATGAAATCCGGCGCGAAATCGCACGTGCCGTCTGCTCTGGCCAAGGTCAAGTTGGACACTGGGTGCTATGGGTTTGTGTCTGTTCTGAGGGGTATCCTCTTGTTGGTTTCCCTCTGAAACAACCCCTCTGCGAGTAAAAGAGCACAAGACATATCAGGTACCCTCCAGAAGGTGGTTTGGAGCCCGTGATTTGGTTTGACTCCCCAAACGGCCAATAGCCACAACTAGCGTTACCTGAAATAGATGGCCTGGAAAAAAAAACAAGCCTGAAGCGGGGAACCAAAGATGTGCTACGCGTTTAGACTACGCACAGTGCACAGCCCTTATAGTTTCAATTGCTCAAATATTTGGGGAGGCGTTAAGAAAGAAAAACTGCGCTGGCCAGTTTTGCGACCTGCACGCACGCATCGCTTCGCGCCTGAGAATTGGGCTGCACAAAGCAGCGAAACGGGGCTGCATGAGAGTTCTGGAGAAGCCGAGGCTCCCAAGTACGAGTAATGCCAGTCCAGTGGCTCTCTAGGCACCGTTTGGGGCACAGGTGCCCTTTTGGATCAATAGATATCCCTGGTACATCCGGACTAAAACCAACAAGGACGCTTATGCTTTGGGGGGGACCATTGGCAAAGCCAAGCGAAGACTAATGCCTCTAGGCTTCGACCCAAGAGCCAAGGCTGGGCCAAGCTCGACATACGTGGACGGCTTCAAGCCACGGGTCCCAAATCGAACACCCGAGCTTCCTCTCATGAATCCCCCGACCATAGGGGCTGGGGGGTCCCCAATTCCATGTATCTTCCCCACAAAAGGGGAAATGGCTCAGCATACATGGAATTCCATTTTTTTAGGGTGGGAATTGTGTCTAGGAGATGGACGCTGCTACTGAACTCAAGCTCTTCGAAGGGATTCAGGGCTTCAAATGGCTTCTCCGCCCACGCCAGCAGCGCTACAGCTCCGCCGGCGCCGAATTCGGCCGCGCCCGATACGCCAGCAGCAGCGCCACAGCCGACAGCAGCGCGCCACTCACCGCCAGCACCGGGGTCGAGACGGCCTGCGCGCTATGGCCTTGGTCAGAACCCCCGGCAGTGAAGTGCCCCATTTGGGGGGCAACCATCTTGGACCTGGCTGAAAAGGTGGGCTTTCTTTGGGCAAATAATGCACAAAAACATGGAAAGGGGGGTTGTTTGGGCGGGTGATGCACCATTGTGCTATCATTGGGTTCTTTTTGATCTTTGATCAAAGGAAGTTTAGAAGGAACTTCCGTGTTACGGCAACTAATTGAAAGCTAGCTCTCTCAGACAAATGACAAGAGAAGGAATAAGCCCACGAGGAAAAATGCGCGCGTGTGGCAGGGGAAGAGAAAGTCGCAAAAAACATGGCCCTGTGCGTGAATCGGCGTTTTCGGCGATGAGAAAGTCGCAAAAAGCGTGGCCCTGTGCGTGAATTGGCGTCTCCGGAGACGCGAAAGCTAGCCTGTCCGTGGCGTCTGGTCGGAGCGGGCTCGGAGCGGTCTCGGAGCGGGCTCGGCGCCGGGACCATTGGCACGGCAACGCAGAGGTTTCGCAAGGATTGAATTGCGTGGCAGGCGCAGCATTTTGGTGAGGTCGGGTGCAGATTTCGTGGCAGGCGCAGCACTTTCGCAAGGTCAACTTTTCTCAAGGTTTGAATTGCGTGGCAGGCGCAGCACTTTCGAAAGGTCAGGTGCAGATTTCGTGGCAGGCGCAGCGCTTTCGCAAGATCAAGTATAGATTTCGTGGCAGGCGCAGCACTTTCGAAAGGTCAGGTGCAGATTTCGTGGCAGGCGCAGCGCTTTCGCAAGGTCAAGTGCAGATTTCGTGGCAGGCGCAGCACTGTCGCAAGGTCAAGTGCCAAATTTGTGGCAGGCGCAGCACTTTCGCAAGGTCAAGTACAGATTTCGTGGCAGGTGCAGCACTTTCGCAAGGTCAAGCGCCAAATTCGTGGCAGGCGCAGCACTTTCGCAAGGTCAAGTACAGATTTCGTGGCAGGCACAGCACTTTCGCTCGTTTAGGTACAGATCAATTTAATAGATAGATAGATAGATAGATAGACTAGATAGATAAAGAGAGAGAGATAGATAGATGCATAGATAGATAGACGGTTAGATAGATAGATAGATAGATAGATAGATAGATAGAGAAAGATAGAGAAAACAGAGAGCTAGATAGCTAGAGAGATCGATAGATAGATAGATAGATAGATAGATAGATAGATAGATAGATAGATAGATTAGATAGATAGATAGATAGATAGATAGATAGATAGATAGATAGATAGATAGATAGATAGATAGATAGAGAGATAGATAGATAGATGGACATATAGATAAAAGAGAAAGGTAGATAGATAGATACATAGATAGATAGATAGATAGATAGAGAGAAATAGATAGATAGCCACACAAATAGATGGATAGATGGATAGATAAATAGATGGATGATAGGTAGATAGATATAGAGATAGATCAATCGATAGATAAAAAGAGAGAGAGAGAGATATAGACCGATAGATAGATAGACAGAGAGATAGAGAGATAGATAAAAAGAAAGAAAGAACGATAGGTAGATAGAGTGATAGATGCATAGATAGATAGAAAGATAGATAGATAGATAGATAGATAGAGAGATAGGTACATAGATACAGAGATAGATAGATACACGAAAGATAGATGGAGAAAGAGAGAGAGATAGATAGATAGATAGGTAGATAGAGAGATAGATAGGTAGATTAATAGATATATTGATAGGTAGGAAGATAAATAGATAGATAGATAGATAAAGAGATAGAGAGAGAGAGATAGATATATACATAGATAGAAATAGAAATAGATAGATATATAGATAGATACACGAGAGATAGATGGAGAGAGAGAGAGAGAGAGAGAGATATGGATAGATAGATAGGTGGAAAGAGAGATAGAGAGATAGATAGATAGATAGATAGATAGATAGATGGATAGATAGATAGATAGATAGAGAGATAGAGAGATAGAAAGATAGATAGGTAGATAGATAGATAGAGAGATAAATATATATATTGATAGAAAGATATATAGACAAATATTTAGATAGATACAAAGAGAGATAGATAGACACAAAGAGAGATAGACACATAGGTAGGCAAATAGATACATAGATAGAGAATATATAAAAGAAAGAACGCAAAAACAAGCAAAACGAAAGAAAGAAAGAAAGAAAGAAAGAAAGAAAGAAAGAAAGAAAGAAAGAAAGAAATAAAGAAAAGAAGGGCGGAAGCAAGGAGAGAAAGAAAGAAAGAAAGGAAGACACACAGAATGACGGAACAAAGAGACACCGGGAACAGGAAGAAGAAGAAAGAAAAGAAAGAGACACAAAACTATAATGATTATATTTTTGAAACTTCCGCCCACCGGCTTCGCCGGCTCTACTGGTATGGAACTATCTCAAAATACTTACACAATGTAGATGCACGTGTGTGCGCACATGTGCATAGGCGCGGTGCAGACTTAGCCATTCCTGTTACCCATTGGGCTGCTTGGCTTCCATCGTGGTCCGATTAACCGCGAATGGACAAAGCAGGACACGACAACAAGGGTTGCATGCGAAAAACGCAACTGCTAGAACCCCCTCTCTTATCGAGGTGTTTCCTGAATTCGAGATGCATGGTGGCTTGTGAGACGCATCTTTGCTCCTTGTCAAGAGCCTGAACTCGTAAAACATCCTGCAGCATTCCAGGCAGTGTTGGTGGCAAATTCAGACATTGAAAGCTGTCTTGCAAAATAGAGTCTGCGCGAGTATAATGATTGCCTTGTGCTTGTGAGTCAATTGCGTGTTTGCACACAAGTTCGCCATCGGTTGGTTTATGCAGCTGCACAAAACGCACAACATGTGCTTTACGACCTGTGACCCAGACGTGGATACCAGCTCTGGAGCAATGGTATCGCGCGTGACGCAACGTGAGGTGCAAAACACCCGTACAAACATACGGCAAATGCAAACTGATTGTGGACACTCTGCGAATGAGCTCGCATGTGGCTTGTTCATGCATGTATGCAAATGTGGATGCATAAATATTGTCACACTTGGCTGCCCAAAGGAGGAGAAGCAAAGTTTACCAAAACAGAGGCATAAGATCAAATGGTCGATTCGCTTTGAACAACTCAGCACATGGCATGTAAGTAAACTGTTTGAGGTCATACACGCTCGGGCTGCCACCCAAACGGGGCGTGCTGGCATCATCCAAGCCGACAAATTGGGGGCACTTCCTCAGTGAGGTTGCCACGTTTGGCCGGGCGCCAGTTGGTTCAGTGGCCCAAGATATACGGGTCGCGTAAACAACTACAGCCTTGCTGCAAGTCACATGGCTGTGGGTCAAAAGCAATGGTACCATTTTGGGGTAGGCGCACCACCCATTTTAGTCTATTTTACTGGGGATTGGGATGTTCACTGGGGGTACGGGATTTTGACCCATGGCCACATGAGGAAATCCAAATGGTCTTTGCCAGTCTCACTTTCTGAAAGGAGCTGGAAATGAAGCAAAGGATTCATGGCCCCCGCTGAATCACGACAGGAGCCTAACGGTCAGAAGGTTGATGCGCCTTGAGCAAGCCAGTGGCTCACATTCCGTTGCAGAAACCAGCTGCAATAAGCTCAAAATCCGGGACACTGCCACTTCAGTCAACTACTCCAGTAGAGAGGATAGAATAAGGGCACCCTTTTTTCTGTAGTCTATTTTAATAGGGGAACCCTCCCCAAACAAAGGGTAAAAGTGTACTGCTGGGCTTGAAATTCATATGGGGTCAACATTTGCGATTGCACTTGGCATGAGTGCGTTGCAACATCTAAGCCCTAACGCCATGTTTTGCTCTGGACCAATAAACTGAAACACCTCCAGGTCCCTCTAACAAACAACATCTGAGTCACAATCAAAACCTGGCATTAAAATGGTCTACCCAGAACCATGTAAAGAATCAAGAAGGAGGCCGCAGCTATTTATGGTTGGGATTGTCCCTAACTAGCCTCCATCTACCCGGGTTTTGATTGTGGCTCATCTGGCTTCACCGACCAGCACCTGAACCCTAAGCCCCGTCACCTTTCGGGCTGCCACGAGATAAGCGCACCAAAGATCCGGGGTCTGAGGCCTGGTAAAAGTACACCACCCATCCCTGGTGGCTTCCCTTCCCCGTCTGTTGCTCAAACTGTTCCTAGGGTAACATGCTTATGCATGGGAACATCTGCTCGATGCATGAAAACAAAGAACCACTGGGACTGGGCCAAACACTAGGGAGTTAAATCATTGCCTCGCGGTTCCCCGCGGTACTTGGGATGCAAGCGAGTCATGTACTACCCAAGCAACGCCTCAAGTTCCGAACCATTCCAAGACATCTCCCCCTACTCTTGGGGGTGGAGGTTGCCCGAATTCTAGTAATGGACCTCCAGGTGCTCTTCCATCCGGACTTCTATACATTGGCCAGTTCTCCTCATTTCGATGACCTCCAGTGGCCGTGAGAAAAACCAGTCGCATTTGTTGAGTTTATCTTCAAGGGGGGCCTTCCCCCACCCCCCGAAACAAAAACACGCAAAAAAACAAGAGAACAACGGAACATGTTGCACAGGTCCCGAAAAGTCCGTGGAACACCTCCCCTCCCCGAAATCCATAGAAGGACCACCCGGCTTTGCCCCCCGTCCCTGAATTCCAGGCATCTGCTGCAGGCACTGCTTGGCGGGCGCCAAATCCACCCCCCCGTCGGTGTAGCTCTTCTCCTTGGATCTTTTTTGACCAAATGAACCCAAGGTTTAGCCCTTCTAGGTCCTCCAGTGTTGGAGGTTAGAATAAGTTGGTACCAACTTTTTGCTGTCTATTTTAGTAGGGGAACCCTCTCCCAAAAAAGGTAAAAGGGCACTACCGGGGGTCCTAGCCTTGTTATAGGGGCACCCAGAAGGAGAACCTCTACAGATCACGGTTGGGCTCCGTCCGTCCTCGCAAGATCACGATGCTCGGTGTGAAACGTGAACTTGCCACTGAAGGCTCCTTTGGGATCGTTTTCTGGTCACAGATCAAAACCGGTGCAAATGGGTCTGCCTCTACACAGCCCGCAAAAATGTAAAATGAAGGGAACAAAGACAACGGGTGCCTCGAAAGCAAACGCAAAACGTGGTAACACGGCTGGGTGTACAGCTGCAATTCCCCATGTTTCTACCCTTTTTTCCAAGGGCAGAAGGGGATTCGAGGTGCATGTCCCTTTCAATGTACCAACTTTGACACCGCTGACCCACCACAAACGTAGCATCTGTGGAAGGGTACCTGGAAGATCAGTTTCTTCTTGAAGGGCCCTGCCATGTTAGCGGTAGAGAGGGCACCCTCAAAACAAGACGAGCTGCCCAGTTGCATGTTTTGTGCGCCGCCCCTCAAAAAATAGAGACAGTAAACTAGGAAGCTCCATTTCCTCTTGAAGGCCCCACCCCCCCCCGGTAGAACCACGGCAGTAGAACCCATCTGGACTTCTCCGGGTCTCCACATAGGCCACGTCCGTGGCTCTGCAGTCCAAATGCACGTTCTCGCAGCCCACCGTAGCGATCAGCCGAGCAGTGGCCCACCTTGATGGCCCCTTCCCCTGAGTTTGATAAGAGAAAATATATCTGGAAGAGCATGTGCCAAGGGGAAAAACAGACAGATAGATATGGCCATGGGGCAGAACGGCATAACCCATGACTCCATTTTGGGGTGGATGAACATCCACCACCTATGTTGATGTTCACCAGGTACAGGGTTTTGACCCACAGCCATATACATGCCGTCACGCATGCGCATGTGTGCTTGCATATGTAGATGCATGTGCACAATGCAACTATGTGAACTTACCGTGGATTACCTCTGCAACTCTGTCTGGGATCCAAGCGAGCATGTTTTGTGGAATGCATTTGGCACTGTATGCAGACCTTCCTATTAAATATCATTCTGGAAGCCCTTGTTGACAGCCCAATTACCAGGTAAATCATACGGAGGATGGTTCACAGCAGAGCCAATCTTGCACCTGATGATGCAGCACTGCCCCACCAAAACGAACGCACATCGAGCAAGGCTGCAAGGCATGACATACTGTACGTTGCTCGGCATGCTGCCATGAACCTAGGCAAACATCTAGAAATCGGGTCTAGTAACATGCCATTACCGATACCGCTTCAGAGACTAGCTGTCTCAATGCGGTTCCGCACGCCAATGAAAAGGTGATTCCTGAGCAAAGGAAAGGGCTCGTGCAACACACGCATGCCAGCAACATCCAGCAAACGCGACATGACAAATCGTGGCTTTTCACAAGGACACATTGCCAGGTTGGTTGTGTCCCATTGCAGCCTGAGATGACTGCTGAACACCCCCTGGTGATTCTCACTCAGCCTTGTGTTAGATCATGTTGGTTCAATGATATAATCCAGAGTAAACATGGCTGAATCTACTCGGGTTGCAACAAGCACCCTCCAAATACCCCAGAGTTGTGAACTGTCTGCCTTCGACATGTGCCTCTCACCCACGGTCAGTGGCTTAGGTGCCCATTAGGGCTACACGGAGTGGGACATTTTCATCCTACCTTTCTTTGGTGGTTGTTTTTTCCAGGGAACACACAGAAACACACCCGGCTTTTCGGGGGGGTCCGATTCCTAAAAAAGAGAGACACACCCACCTGACTTGACCGCCAAAGCATCAAAAAACTTCCGGGCCTTCAAAGCCGGAAGGCCCAGAAGCTTTTGGACTAGGACGAAGTACCAACGAAGTACTGGACCAACTTACATTTCTGGCGATTGCCCCAAAATTATGGGGGGGTGAATCCCCATTTTTCTGGGTACAGTAGTTGTTTTGCTTCTTCTTTTTTTCTGGGTTCAGGGAGTTCCAAGATGTAATGGGAACCTCGGAGAAGGAAGCTTTGGTTGATTCATTCGGGAATGTCCCCTTTTAAGTCTTCAGTTCAGGCCCCGTCCTGGTGGGACCGGCGTATTCCATCATGGTCAACCTTACCTATAGGGAAGCGAAGCGGACGTTACTTGGTTGACGTTGGCAGGGGAGCAAAAATCTAAACTTTAGCAGTTAAATGGGGATTTCCCACTAAACCACAATAAGCAAAAATGTAAAATGTTCCCCAACAACAACCATGCTAGGGCACTACTAATAGAACCGGCGTATTCCATCATGGTCAACCTTACCTATAGGGAAGCGAAGCGGACGTTAGGAACCCAATACAAGCGAAGGCGCATGCAGATGCACCAGCTGTCCCCGTGGTTCTCTCGGATCTGGTCGTCCCACTGGAAAGCCTACGGCCGGGCAAGTTGGACGCATCTGGTTCGAAACTTTTGAGGCTACCCAGTTTCGGATGGTCTTAAGACCAAAAGAAACACCTCCATTTGGGAGTTCCACCAAACAAAAGCACCCAGTTGCAGTCAGTTTAATGCTGACCCCTGAGACATACAGGTCCTTCTTTAGCGGGGGGGATCCTTTCTTAACACCGGGACCCCTGAGTAATACCTCGGGGTTTATTCAGGGATCAACATTCCCCTGAATCGCTGCTTGGCATTGAATGCTTGGCAATGGTTGGTCCCTTTCGACTCTAACCCCTTCCGAACAGCTCAGGCCAACAACCCCAACCCAGCCGTTAAGAACCGAGTGGCCCAACAACCCAAGCACCCTTCCCTCGCAGCCTCAAACCGCAGCCCTCGCCTATCTGGGCCTATCTGGGCCTATCGACCCTATGGCTTCAGCTGTTGGGAAACAACTCACTTCCGCGAGTTTGGCCCAAAAGACAAAGCAAACCTTTTATCTACCACTACAATGGTAAACAAAAAGTAACTGAAGGTCCAGGAAGAGACCAAAAACAACCTTGCAAACTGCAAACCCCCCCTACCCCCCCCCCCCCAAGAAAAAACACACAGAGACAAAAACAACAAACAAACAAACAAACAAACAAACAAACAAACAAACAAACAAACAAACAAACAAACAAACAAACAAACAAACAATTAAACAAACAAACAAACAAACAAACAAACAAACAAACAAACAAACAAACAAACAAACAAACAAACAAACAAACAAACAAACAAACAAACAAACAAACCCACACACACACACACTCACTCTCATCGCCTCCTGGCCGGTGATCTGCCAGAAGTTGCCCTTGCTCCCCCAGTCCTGATGCTCCCAGTCCATAAGACCAATTTCCAGCCCAGCGGATCCAACTCGGTTTTGCTGGGCTGGAAAAATCGGGCCCCAGCCAAAAAACTCATCCTTTTTGCCTGGTTTGTGGAACATCCTGCTCGTGGTACAGGAACACAAAGGGAAAGTTCGTGGAACACAAAGGGACCCCAAAAAAGCCACAAAGACAAAAATGGGGAGCGAATTCGGGAAGTTTGTAGGGCAACCAAGGGCTTGAACCGCCCGATATAAACACCAAAGGGAACAACGCGAAGGGTTACCTGCTATATCTGTCATTGGGATCCACTGCGACTGGTAGGATTTCGCCATTCTTTCGGTGTTTTGCTCTTTTTTGTCGGCCAAAGGGCCAATAGGAGCCAATTGTTCGGATACTCAATCAAAACCAGGATTGGCTTAAGCCAAAGCCATGTAGACACCAATGCTCAATGAATTAACCGCACACCACCCAAAGCCATGCTTTTCCTAAAGACGCCAATGCTCAATTCACCTAACACAATTTAAAGCCATGTGTTCCGGTTTTTGTTGTTGTTTTTTGTTATTGTTTTTTTTAAGCCAATGCTCAATGCTCAATGCCAGAAGTTCCGCTTTTCAGCACACGCGGTTCGTCTCGGCTCCTTTGGCTGGCCCTGGCCATCCAGAAGCTTCGCGCAGACTCGGTGGGTGGGGTCGTGGTTGCACTTGAAGTCCTGGTTCCCGCCGAAGCCGACGCGAGCGCCGAAGCCGCGCAAGGTTTAGGAACCAATGTCTAGGGGTTGATTCCTGTTCCTCAAGTGCTAGCTTCCCCATTCTTTCCAAGGATCCTTCTTTCTAGAAAACCTCCAAAACTGGGGAATCAACCCTTAGAGTTCCGTTCTTTTCAGCCATCCTCCTTTTAACCAGATCCATTTCCCCATGGTTCTTGGTGGTTTTCTAGAAAGGATCCAAGACAAAAAAAACCTATTTGTTGCTGGTGCTTAGGGGAGAGCCAAAAGAAAAGCAACAGTTTTGCCTGATCTCAAGCCGTCTCTTGGTTGGTTTGCAGGGAAACCAAAAAAAGTCGCGGTTCTCTTTTATTTTCTGACATCTCTTTGTTAGTGTTTTAAGGCCGGCAGTAAACATCGCGAGGGAAAACCACCGAAGCCTAGGAACAGGAACGCCCCCCCCCCCCCCCCGTGTCGGTCCTGGTAGCGCGCCCCCTCGCCCGGGCATACCGCCAGGTCGGCCGCGGCCAAGGGGAGCAGGCAGAGTGCTGCGCGAGCCATGGCGCAAGGGGCGCGGGGAATTTGGAGCCAGCGCTGGTGGTAACATATTTCAAACGCAACGCCCAAAGCACCGGGAAATAACTGGTGATCACCTTTTGGGACAAAACAACGAGACAGAAGGAAAACCAAAAAAACCAAAAGGTCGATTCGCTTTGGAAGCTCCAAAAACAAAGCCATACCGAGATGTCGGACCACTTCCACGGTTTTTGCTCATCTGTCACAGCTGGGGGGGGTGTCTTTTCCTTTTTCTGCCGGAAATCAACGTGACAACCGTTGCGCCATTTTGGGCAGTCCGATTCCGAAAAAAGGACGAGCCACCCAAACTGATGGCAGCTTCCGGTGTTCAGCCTCCAGCCTTCCGTCACGCCCTATCGGCCTCGTCTGACTCGCCTATCGCTAAGCAAATGAATTAAAAACAAGCTGCCAAGCTGTATGCTTATCTATTCCTGTGGATCCCTGGCAAGGCCATCTTGTGGGCAACCAGCCTCTTTCCTTTGGCATTAAGGGTAGTTTCCTTAGTCCGACTGGGAATTGTGCTGTCCATCGATGAAGCTATCTCCCTTTGAATGGGGTTGTCGGGTGCTGCTAAACCAAGTGAAGCCCTGCTCATCAGTTAGCCCCTCATGGTACCCCGATCCTCATAGAGAGCCATGAGTGCGTGATACCTTCGAACCCTGCACGCAAGAGCCGGCTCCTCCTCTCCCGTCTGTCTGCAGCCCTTCACCTGCAGATCTGCGGATCTGGAACCAATAAACATCTGCACATGCGGCTTGTCCCTTTTTTGAGGGTGCCCCTTCCACCCACAAACATGCATAGGCCCTCTTCCAGCAGGGGGTCAGTCACTCCCCCCCAAAAAGAAAACCCAGCCCGTCCACAACTTGTGGTTTGCGTTGGCGGCTCGGAGCTTAGCGGATAGCTTCCCGTTTAGTGTCAAGAGGAAGGGCTTCAAATGCCCTTCCACCCATCCAAACATGGTTGACGTTGGAAGGGGAGCACAAAATGTAGTTTTTTAGCAGTTGAGTGGGGATTTCCCACTAAACCACAATAAACACAAAAATGCAACATGTGTCCCAACAACAACCATGTAAATCAATTCTAGGGCTTCGCCATCACCAGCTGCGCTGGCCGGTTGGACAGGTGAGATGGGCAGCACTAAGAAGAACTCTGTTTACGCGGGACCTTGTTTCAGAGCCTGACCTCCGGACCACCCAAGCACGCGCTCGCTGCGAACCCACACGCGCAAGAGGCTGCAAGGTTGCTTGCCCAACCCCCCTGACACTGAGCATGCACTCACCCACCGTAGTTTGAGCGCATGTGTGCCTGCTTGCATCCGGCGCCGCGCGCGCGCGCGCCGCACGTGTCTCACACCAAAAGCCAATCAGACCAAAGAATGCATCCCCGGCAGCCCGTCCCAGCCCCACAGAAACCGGTGGAAAAATAAGAAAAGCCGTCCACTCGATCGCAGACTTGCCCGCCATGTCCGCCTACCGCCAAAACCTACTCTCAGGGGGCCATGTTTGAAGGGTTTGAGCAATGGATGTAAGGGATGCTGGAACGCCCAGATGCCGGTGGTGCAGGGGAATGCCGGGGATGCTGGCGAAGTTTGCGAGGATGCAGAGATGTTGGCGGGGATGCTGGCGACTGTGCGGGGCGATTTGCGTGGTATTTACAGTGTTTTTTGAAGGTCGGGCAACGTGGCATCAGAAGCCCGTCGCAAGGCCAGAGAGGTCGGGGATGTTTTGGGGTCCAAGTGTTTGGGCCGGCCTGCGTGCAGGTGATGCAGGCAATGCTGAGGAGGAGCTTGGGTGCAACAAAACACGTCAGCGGTATACCCTACGGGTAGGGTTGCCCACACAGCGCAGCTGGATTTCAAATGAGGCAACGCGACTGGGACCCCAAGTAAAACATTCAGATTTGCTTGCGTGAAAAATGGCCAAGCGAACTGCTTCTTTTGCTTTAAGAGCAAATCCACAGAAAGCCGCCCTAAGTCCGCATTTTGTTTTGTTGTTTAAGCTACTTGTGGCGTAAGATGTTTGTGCTTTTTTGGGGTTCCCCCCATGCAGAGCCACCCCCAAATAGATACGCCCGCAGAGTAAACATTTAACGATCATCTAACTCCACTAGCTGCCTATTTGAAAACCAGGAATGTAATGCCAACCCCAGAATAAACCCAATGAACTTGTGGAATCAACCAAAGGGTCGTTAATCCTAGTTTCCAAGTATTGCCATAATTGGTCAATGTTCGCCAAGCCAAGGCTCTAAGTCTTGTTCATCATGAATTGTCTCAAGGGCAACGGTTCAAGGGTCTCACGATTCTCTTCCTAGTTCCTGCGGTAGAGAGGTTAGAATAAGGGTACCCTTTTTTCTGTAATCTATTTTAGTAGGGGAACCCTCCCGCAAAAAAGGGTAAACGGGCACTACTGGGGGACCTCGTGTTCTATATCTAACATTGTCTCATTGAATCACCCAGGTGATTGCTCTGCAGATGGCAATGGAACCCAGAACACCGTTCCATCCTTCGCACGCCTCAAGGATGTGGCTGGGCTCGGCCAACACCTTGGGGCAACCGCCACTCAACCGCCCTTTCGCAGATTTCATAGCACAAGTCCGAACTTTGGTAGAGAAAATTCGAAGGCTCTCCACAGGCATCAAGTCCAACAACTCAGGGAGTGACAAGTAAGAAACACCAACATCCAAGACCTTTTGAGCCAGATGGACCGACACAAGCCGGCCATCTGTCAGGTCGGGTTGGGTCACTCGGCTCAAACTGGCGAGCTGGCCCCGCTTTTCAGAGCCACCGCCTCTTTGTCCCTCGCCCCGGTTACTTGCGACGACGCAGGCATGTCAGTCAACTGGTTGGGAGGCAGAATCCCAATTGCATCCCAGGTACAAGCCTCACGTGCCTTTTCGAGGCCATTTTCTTCTTTGGGTGTTCCAAAAAGGGCCGGGCTCAAGAGGAACTTTGAAATTCAGCTTTCCCCCCAGTTGGTGGAGCCGAATCGGCGGGTTTGGTGATGAAACAGGGGGTTCCCATTGCCCTCTGCAACCAGGGAAGCAAATCCAAATCCACGCCAACGATCCAAACCACCATTTTCTTGGGGGGGGAAGCTGTCAAATGGCTGGCTTGCTTCTGGTGAGACCCTCCAACATCTGCCAGAAATAACGGAAATTGCTCTTGGTTTGCCTCCAAAGTCAGCCGCAAATAACAACCTTCCATACAAATATCCAATGTTGAGACACCCCGAGATGAGTCACAATCAAAACCCGGCATTAAAATGGTCGACCCAGAACCATGTAAAGAATTAAGAAGGCCGCAACTATTTCTGGCTGCTACTGCCCCTTACTAACCTTCATCTACCCGGGTCTTGATTGTGGCTCCATCCTTTTTGTTGTTGGTTGACTTTGAAAGGGGAATCCTTCCCCAAAAAAAGTCGAAAAGGGGGGCAACACTGGGCCCAGATGGCCCAGATGTGGGTCCTGCCACATCCTCACCCAGCAAAATCCGCCCGGCGAGCTCCTAAAAGCTGGGGCCGCGGCCCAGCCTGCGATGGTCGACAGGTCTGCGCGGACCTCGCGGTTACGAAGGCGGGTGGCCAACGTCCTACGTACGACGTGAGTCGACGCGCAAAGGGTTTGGTTGCAGGAAAATCTAGTAATGAGTAGGCTTGTACCTCCATGGGCATACCTAAATCTAGTAATAAGTAGGTTTGTACCTCCATGGGGATACCTGCTGTAGAATTGAAGGAACTTTATACCTCCCTCAAACCTACACCACCACGCCGTACAGGAGATGGCCCCAAAACCCCCAAATCAGCTGTTTTCCGGTAGATTGTTTTTTTTTAAACCAACCCTTTGAACCGTGACACTCGGGAAAAGTGTCCAGACAAAAACATCTCCTGATGCCTAGGACCTGACTGACGGTTGAGGCGAGACATAGGTTCTCAAACGGGTCTGGCTGTTTTTGGTGGCACCCCCTTTCTTTTTATGGGTGTGATTTAAAGGACAACTAAAAGGAACCAAGAAAGACACACCCAAGTCAACATGGGTTCCAAATTAAAAAGGAACTTCTTCAAGAAATGGGCCCCTTCCTGCGGATGGTTTTCCCTTCCCTTTAAATCCCACGGGGGCTTTCCAATCCCTCCCCTCCGGCGAGAGGAAAAAAAAAAAATCCGGGCCTCAACGGAGCCGAGCTCGCAGGTGAGTCGCTGGCTGGCAAGCCGCCTGGAGCCCAAGCTGGGGAGCTTTGGACCGAGTCACTCCGCCGGGAGTTTTCAACTCGAGCTTTCAAACCTGGCCCGGCCTTTTCCCGGCGGCCAAATCGGATCCTGCGATATCGCCTGGACAAAAAGAAGAGAACATATTCCGGGCGCGATAGATCGATTCCCTTTAAAACCAGTGCATTTCAGCAAATGGAGGCAAAGGAGGCTCTTGGTTCTTGAGCGATTATTCTTTGGCTCTTGGTGCTGGCATCTGGGCTAGGTGTCCTTTTTCGGAAAAATGAGGCACATCTCCCCGGTAAATGGATGGCACAAAACCAATGACTAAACCAGTGGCACCCATCACAACCCATCTATTTCTAACCAAGCCAACCGAAGCAGGATAATATGCTCTTGGTTCCTGGCCCTCGGTTGCTGGCTCTTGGTGCTGTCGGAGCTCTTCTGCTCTCCCAAAATCATGTTTTTTTGGCTTGGTTTGTGGGGGGTTTCCAAAGGGGGGGCATAGCAAACATGGACAGGAAACACGCGCCTTTTCAAAAGAGTCTTTGCAGTGCTCATCCCTTTACAGCAAAGAGTTAAGACCGTCCGAGTGTGACCAAACCCTGAACGAAAAACAGAGTGCAAATTGAAAACCCGGGTTTTCGCTCGGTATTTGTGAAAACCCTGCTTTGACAATTGCACCCCGCATTGAAGCCGCACAATCCCCATATATTTACCCAATACTCACCACCTCTTGTTTTTTCGTACAGGGCATAAAAACACAAGAATTGTTCAATCTTAAATCCCCGAAAAAATGGAGAAATAAAACAGCGATTCTGCACACCCAGGGTGTCGCTCCCTGGAGCTCTGCACGGCAATTCTGCACGTTTTGGAGCACCCTGGAGCTCCAACTTCGGCCCTATTTTTTATTCCGCGCACCCCGCCTGTTTTTTTTGTGTTTTTTTTCTCGGTGCGTTTTTTTCGGGGGCGTTTTCAGGGGGCTTCCACGTTTTGTGGGGCTCCCCCATAGCTCGAGGCCTGGGAGGGCAGGCGGCCGGGGCGGTCGCTGGCCGCCTCCTGAGTCAGCCCGGGTTCCCATTTTGGAACCTGACAAAGAGGCGGCGGGTTTTCGTGGACCCCGGCAAAATGATCAAGCTTTGGAGAACAAAAAAAAACATCCACCTGCAGGACCCATTGATACACAAATGTTTGCTCGAGCTTTTGTGGCAAATAAGTGCGCGAGTAATGTTAGATGCAAACGCATCCAAGCACACGGATTGCAGGGCAGCAGAGCTTTGGCTTGCACACGTTTTGGAATCGCGCCCGAGTTGCGGAAAATTGCGTTTTCGCTCGGGCACTTCACCAAAACAGCCAGGGAACCTCAAGAAGTGCTCGAATTGGATAGCAGAAAAAAGCGCTCGAAGGCCAAAAGCTGTCCGGAGCACTTTTTTGTGTATCAAAGGGTCCTCCAGGCAGAACAAAACACAAATCCGGTGGAAGGGATCCTCCGGACTTTGTTAAATCTGAGTTGAATCGGAAGGTCAAGGACTGGCTTTGGCACTCGCAACAACCAGCCATCCTCAGATAGTCCGTTGTTTTACCAATCTGTTTGGAAGACTCGCTCTCGCAACTTCTCGCAGTGAAGCCTTTATTGTAACAGAAACAAGAACGCAACGCGCTTTATTGGCAGCTGTTCTGTCCCGGCTTGACCATCACAGCCAGCTCCGTCCGAAACTGCCGCAAGCCTTCCAGCAAGGCAAGCGTAGGCAACAACTCTGCAGCAACTCCTGTGATGTTTGTTGTTTCTCTTGCAGGAAGAGCAGAGCCAACACCTGCTAAGCATGACCCAACATCTTGACAAAAAAAAAAACAGGTGCCCAACTGCTTCGGCACTTTGTGTGGGGTGAAAAACTAAGCAGCAAATCCAGTACAGAGAGTACAGCCACCTCAAGCCTGCCAAGGCCAAAGCTGGGGCTCCACAAAGGCCAACGGCCTGGCTCGGGTTCTCCCGATCATCCAATCCAAGGGTAGGGCACCTCATGGGGATGCTACATAAAGCATAAGACAGAACGAGAAAAAAAACAATACGCCCACCCCTGCTGTCGAAATGGTCAACTCACCCGGGTTCAGCTTTGGGCAGCTGCTCGATCCACCCTGTCGATTCACGTGCCGTGTCCGAAAAGAGGGCGAGGGGTCAACAAGAGGGGTCAGCAAAAAAAAGAGTTTCCTCACTTCCTTAGCGGAGGGGCCAAGAAAAAAGTCTGCACTTCTTGTTTACCACTAAAATGGTCCAACCCCAAGAGTTTCAAGTCCAGGAACTCAAAAACAGCGAAACAGCCATTCGACGCCCCGCACAAACTGCGCCTCACATCAGCGAAGGATGGCGGCCTACAGGCAAGCAGCGGTCATGGAAGAAGGACGCCAGTGCGTTGGTGCTCCGAGGCAATCAATCGGAGCCCAGAAAAAAAGAAACGCATAGAATATGTCGGCTCACGTCGGAAGCCCGACAACAAAACAAACAAGAAAAACCAAGGCATTCTCAAGGAACTAGGACCCCCGCCCCTCATTCAACAAAGTTAGCCACAGCTTTGTTGATGGAGCTTGAGTTGGGTCTGCAGACTGACCTGACTGGAAGACGATCTCAGGATACTCTAGGCTTTTAGGATGCTGTGGATTGTCTCTCGGAAAGTGCTGAGAGTACCGCAAGAGTGCAATGACATGCCGGAATCCACGGTTGAGGCATATGACATGTTGCCTGGAATGAGTGAGCAAAGGAAGGTCAAACCTCAGCTTAAACTGGTTCTGGGGGAGAAGGTGGTTTGCGAGAAGGTGAAGAAGGGTGGGAGTGGAAGGAAATGGCTCACAATAAGAAAATTGAAGTTCGAGGTGCTAAAATGCGTTTTCAAAGG